>JAVGWX010000015.1:14759041-14984041 GCA_036924085.1 Ariolimax columbianus | reverse complement strand
TACAGGAGTCTGTAACCTTCTCTCTCTCAGGAGTCTGTAACCTTCTCTCTCTCAGGAGTATGTAACCTTCTCACTTACAGAAGTCCGTAACCTTCTCTCTCATCGGAGTAACATTCTTCTGGGCCTAGGGCGTCAGCTGTCTCCCAATCATGGGTTAACAATTGCTCCCTAGACAGTATTCTATAAACTTCTGGCGGGTAAGGATCAGATATCTTCAGTAGGACAGTTGTCGACGGCATTCTCGAGTGGTCTGCCGGAGTCTTGACAAAGGCAAGAATAGCTCTACTGCCCCTTAAAGAGCATGGCGTAACAGGTGACTAATTGTGTGGCATGGCTTAACACTGGCCATGTTTATGTGGTTCGTTATGAGCAGCATACATGGCGCCTAACAGGCTGCGGCCCTACTTTGCTCTAGTTTTTGAGTTGATTATGATGGACTCGTACAACGGTTAACCACCCTCCGAGACACTGGCTGTAAACAGACTCTGCAGTCGTCTATAAATACGCTAAGTAAGTTAAGTTACTCCTGCAAACAAGCGTGGACAACTTGCTTCCATGCAGAAGTTGGTAACATTTTTTGAAATAAATGAGGTCGGCAACCATCTTCAGAACAATGACCGACAACCTTTTTTCATGTGTAGGCTTCGGCAGCTGTCTTTTAACTTAACTTAACGTCTTTATACTGGTTTAGAAGACTATGCAAAGTCTGTATATAACCAGTTTTATCTACATTACCTTGCTTTAAAAAGCTATGCGCATCAAATTTATTCTTAAATTCATTAACTGTCCTTGCCACCATTATCTACAGTGGCAATGCATTCCAAGCATTCACAACTCTCTGACTAAACAAATATTTCCTAATATCTAATCAAGACATCTTCTTAGTCAACTTGTAGCTATGCCCTCTTGTTTTTGTGGGTAGCTGTATTAAAAAAAAACGTGTTATAGTCTAATTTATCCATTCCTCTGATCATCTTATAAACCTGTATTAAGTCACCACGAATTCTTCTCTCTTCGAGACACTGTAGGCCGGTTTTTCTGAGTCTTTCCTCATAACTGTAATTCTGGAATCTCACTATCAGCTTTGTCGCTCTTTTTTGTATTCTTTCCAACATGTTTATAACCCCTCTATGATAAGGACTCCACATCTGTACACAGTACTCCAATCTAGGTCTAACTAATGCTTTATACAGTTTGACTATCACTTCCTTGCTCCTATGTTTAATATTTCTTTTTATCATTCCTAGCATTTCATTTACCTTTTTCACTGCTACCTGAACTTGCTCACTCACCTTACCTGTATGTTCTATTATAACCCACAGGTCCCTTTCCTTATCTATCTTTCTAATTTTGTTCTCTCCCATTCTGTAATTAAATTTCATATTGGAACTACCCATTTGGATGACTGTACATTTATCTACATTAAACTCCATTTGCCAGCTTACAGACCATTCTCGAATTTTATCTAAATCCGACCTCAAAATATCCACTTCTGCTTTAGATGAGACACTACTGCATAGTTTTGTGTCATCAGTAAATATTGCAATCATGGATCTCATATTTATGTCCGAATGGTTCATATATATCAAGAACAAAATTGGTCCCAAAAACCGAGTCCTGTGGCATTCCCCTTTTTACTTCACACCACTCAGAGTACTCCTTATTTATGCCCACCCTCTGCCTTCTTCCTTTTAACCAATTTTCAATCCATTTGGCAACTTCCCCACCTATTCCATGTCATTTTAACTTTTGAAATAATCGTTGATGAGGTACTCTATCAAAGACCTTTGCAAAATCTAGATAAATAACGTCCACTGGCGCTCCTTTTTCTATCATTTTAGTAACCTCCGCCATGAATTTTGGACAAGGTTCGAATGTCTTTTCCTGGGTAGGAGTTGGTAGCACGCATGTAGTATTCATCAGGGTGGGCATTGAAACCTCTTCAGGACAAGTTGAGCGTGAAACCTAGTCGATATTGAGCTGGCTTGCTAGACTGGGATTACAGCGTTGTCGGGCTCGAATTCACGGATGGAAAAAAGAACAATCCGGGCCGTGGTTAGTGCCTGGTATAACATCTTCTGCAGTTCATCCAACTATAAATCGGGATCTGACGAGTTGGAAAAGGTAAAAACAGCAAGGAAGGGAACCGAATCCCCCCCCCCCCCCTCACCACCACCCCCTACCTGTGCACAGACCGCAGCTTAGTACGTTAAGAGCTATCTTCATCCCAACGGCAATTTTTGCCATGGGATGACTGGCCTTTGTCCTTCTTCGGACAATATGTCAGTAATCTCTCGAACTTCCCCTGACCCCAGTCTTCTCTTACACCCCATCCTATGCACCCCCGGGACAAAGGAATAGTGACTAGGTCAAGTCAGACCAAGAACAGTCTGGCATGGGGTTGGGTACCACATCTTATATAGAGAATAAGGCGAATGTAATGACGTGCCTTGGCGTTTCAACCAATAAAGGTCTTTATCAAGTCCAGAACAGACGTAAAGGCAAGGCCTAGACTTCATGGTTGCGGGTTTCTACATACGGTTAGGTCTATCTCCTCAGATCGGTATCCCAGCCTGCTGCGAGCATCGCACAGAACACGAACTCCGTAGCTCCAGCAATGAATCCAGGTATGTCCGGGGGGGGGGGGGGGGGGATCTAAGGGGGCGTCATCATGAACCGACTAGCGTAGCTCGAATTCCAGCCGTCTGAACACGAGGCCTACGGCTTGACCACTTCGCCGTAGAGACTCCATGAGAAGCAAAAGGAAAGACGACCACTACCATACCCCCACCTTTCAAAATACGAAAGAAGCGACGAGGAAAGTCTAGATGAACATATTGTTTGACGATTCTATCAACGCTTATAACGTTTTGCAATTAACTACATTGTTTGAGATAACTAATTGACATAACGACATTGTTTGAGATAACTAAATGACATAACGACATTGTTTGAGATAACTAATTGACATAACGACATTGTTTGAGATAACTAATTGACATAACGACATTGTTTGAGATAACTAATTGACATAACGACATTGTTTGAGATAACTAATTGACATAACGAAATTGATTGAGATAACTAATTGACATAACGACATTGTTTGAGATAACTAATTGACATAACGAAATTGTTTGAGATAACTAATTGACACAACGACATTGTTTGAGATAGCTAATTGACATAACGACATTGTTTGAGATAACTAATTGACATAACGACATTGTTTGAGATAACTAATTGATATAACCACATTGTTTGAGATAACTAATTGACATAAAAACATTACTTCTTATATCTTATATCTGTAGATTGAATCACCTTGAAGCTACATTGTTGAAACTGCGAAGGATCAGGATGCTGTCACGGATCATTGTTGTGGTTGTTGGTCTGACCCAGATGTACCCAGAGACGGAGGCGTTATTAGGAGGACTTCTAGGCGGGTGCTCTAAGTACGTGTTTTACTTATCTTTATATTTAAGTCTGCTATCGGGATCCAAAATAGAAACATACGAATAGTACCACTGTAGCTTGTCTGACATGAGAGACCGCTAAAAAGGGTTGGTTATACGGCCGGATACATCATCCCGTAATGCGATAAGCCAAAAGAGAAAGAAAAGTAGCCAAATAGTGACCAAATAGTGACCTTTTCATTCAGCTAATGGTAACAGTGACTCTAAATTCAGCCAATGGTAGAAGAGGTGAACCTCTAATTCAGCCAATGGTAGAAAAGGTGACCCCCTAATTCTTCTTCTTCTTCTTCTTTTTTCTTCGTTCATCTTCAGACCTCAACTTCAATGACTCTAACGAAGGCGGCAGTCGATTCAAGGCTCTTTACGCTTCCGTACAGCTTATCGTTGAAGGACACTGGCTGTTGCCAAATGCTACTTCTTTTGTTGGTATACAGTCGACATGACTGCACAATATGTTCTGTCTTCATAGGGGCTGTGCCGCAGGCACAAAGGTCTGTAGTGCCAATCTTGAACTTGTTGTACAGATGGCCTCTCTGTCGTGACCTGTGCGTAGCCGGAGAATTATCACCTGGTCTCACCTGAAGAGTTGATGGTAGGCATCGTTTACTATGTGGCCAGGGCGGTCTTTTTTGCACTGTGCGTTGCCTTAATTAATGCTTTTATCTCATTGTATGACCCTCTAATTCAGCCAATGGTAGAAGAGGTGACCCTCTAATTCAGCCAATGGTAGAAGAGGTGACCCTCCAATTCGGCCAATGGTAGAAGAGAAGAGCATCAGGTATAGCCAATGGAAGATGAGAATAGCAACTACAACAGCCTTTGGTAAAAGAGGTCACGCTAAGTCAAAAGGTGAACCTGTCAAGTCAATTTTTACACTTTTTACACATGTTATAGTAGGGTGTTATCAAGAGTTGAATTAACTTCATTACGGGAAGACTCACAGGGGAATGTCTCTATTAGACATTGACGAAGGGTAACTATAAATACGACAATAAATGACAAAATAAGTACTTCTCTCTCATGTAGCATGTCCTTTGTAGAACGTCGCTCCCATCACAGTCTGTCTGAAAGAAACTCGTTCCCTTGCCAAAACTCCAGCTTCCGCCACTGTCATACTCAGGCACTCCTGGATATCTTGGTGCCATCGTCTTCTTGGTCTACCCCTTCCTCTTTTGCCTGGCACCATACCTTCCATCACCGTCCTCTCAAAACCGTTGTGTCTCTTGATGTGACCAAAGTATTTGCATTTTCTAGCCAAAATGGAATTGATAAACCAGTTCTCCTCTATGCTCAACTTTTGCCGAATGTCTACATTTGTTATTTTCTCTGTCCGGGGTATTCTGAGGATCTTTCTGTAACATTTTGCCTCGAAGGATTCGATTCTTTGTCTAGAAGTTTTGGTAATCGTCCATGCTTCACAGCCATAAGCTGCCACAGGAAAAACACAGGCTCTCAAGACTTTTACTTTTATCGTTTTGTTGGTGCCCTGCCATAATTTCTTCAGGCTGTTCAGTCTCTGCATTGCCATAGCTAGTCTTCTTCTGATTTCTTTCGAGCAGTCACCATTTTTGTCGATTCTGGAGCCCAGATATTCAAAATGTGTAACCTGATCTATTTCCTCACCACCCACTGTAAATGTATGCTGACATTGTGTTTTATCAGTGGTCATTATCTTTGTTTTGTTTATGTTTATGAACAGATTTTGATCTTTACTATGTCCATTAACGGCTGAAAGTAGCTGCTCTAGCCCTTCCGCACTTCTTGATAGTATCACTGTGTCATCTGCGTATCGTAACTCTGGAATCTCGTACCCCCCAATCGTAAATGGGTCGAAACTTTCAATGTTCTCATCTTCTCGTACATTTCTCATTATACATTCCGCATATATGTTGTACAGATAAGGTGAGAGTATACATCCCTGTCGGACTCCCTTTTGTACTGCAAACCAATCTGATGTTAGCCCAGATACTCGGACAGCGGCTTGTTGATCTTGGTATAATGTTTCAATGAGATGGACTATATGCAAAGGAAACCCCATTTCCTTCATGATTCTCCACAGATTTTGATGTTTTACGGTAAAACATCAAAATCGGTAAAACATCAAGTACTTCTACAATCGAAAAACACATGCATATCTATACATAAAATGGACTAATAGCCATTCTGAAATCCGATGACCGGCTTCTATGTGACGAATAAAGTCAGCCTCGGAACAAATGAGTGACAACTACATGAGCTCGGTAAGACCCTGATCACGTGTGGCCGATGACCTTGTCTTTGTTGGTAGGTCTATGCTCGGCACTACAGCCCAGTGGTGCCCAGTTCGGCTAGGTCTTCTTCGGAGGGGTGAAAAATGAAATTAATAGCCTGCCGATGAAGTGGGTACACAAGTCAACCCTATCTCCACGGGGTCATAGACTAACGAGGTTCTGGCTCGCCTGATGAGATGAGTTCTTCCAGGTCAAATTTAGGCTCATGGTTTGGAGAGAAGATGGGCACTGCCAAGCGACATCGCCTCAAGACGAACCCATGATGACGCAGCCAGAATCTGCCATACTGGTTCGGTCGAAGCCAGGGTTACCAATGTTCAGGCCTGCCGGCCCACATTAGGGCGGAAATTACAAGCGTCCAGCTCGTACTTAATTACTTCCCGTGTCCGGCCCCCTCGCACAGTCTTCGCCCAAAAACCAGCCACTATCAGTGCTCTTTCATTTGCCACCGGCAGGTCCTCCACTGCATCCTAGGACATATAATCAGGTGTTTTGGGTCCTGGACGGCCCCACAGTCGCAATATTCATCGTCTGCACATCCCTACTTTTTAGACCCACACTTGGACACACCTGTTCCTCACCTGTTCAGAGATCTCCCACGTAGTATATGGCAAATCATGTCCTGGTGCAGGTTCTTCTTTGATCTCCATCCAAACTTCACCATTCCATTGGCGTTACTTTCCTATCCGGTTTATCGGGGGGCTCTATTCTGAGGGATGTACAGTCCGCAGAAAACGTTTATTCTTCTTATTATTATTTTCTGTGGTGAAGTGGTCAAGCCGTTTGTTTCGTGTTCAGACGGTCGGGGTTCGAATTCGAACTGCGACGGTCGGTCCATGATGTCAATTTTTTCCGGAAATGTTCATCGCTGAAGCTACGGGCTTTGTGCAAGTTTGTTTGTTTGTTTGTTTGTTTTTCTTCTTCTTCTTTGCGTTCGGTTACGTATGCTCGTTTTATGCCACCAGATGGGCCGCCTCCATGAAGTGACATGTCAGTCGCAGGTCCTCAGTGGCTCCCCATAGCCCGTCTTGTATGCTTTCACCTACGGGCCAGGTCCCCTTACGGGAGCCCTGGCACAGTAGACATGTCCGCAGGATGTGCCCCGCAGTCTTGGATCCTCTCTGACATTTGAATTGTGCAGTCCGCGCTGCCTTCACCCTATGCATGTGTGCACCTAGTCTGCATTGACCCGCTCTGAGGCGGAAAACTGTGGTACACCGTTTCTCATTCAGTCCACCGATTGGGCCCCGTGGGCATTAACCGTTTCCTCTCTCCATCCACTGTTGTTCACACTTGTTTTGGATGTCTGCCCCGACCCCTGCCAGCGACACTGGGCGGGTGAACCGTTTCCCCTGTCTTCCCTCCCTGGCCAGCCTGTCCGCCTATTCACTCCCAGGCATGCAGCAGTGAGCTAGAACCCACTGGAGGGCGATTCTATTGTGGTCCGAGAGTTTGCCTAGCTGGCACGCCAGCTCCATCTCCACATTACTTCGTGGTTCTCTTTGTGCGACCTGCAAAATGTCCATGCAGTCACACAAAATCACCACTCAATAGTTTGACCGCTTCAATCATTGCCCACCGCTCTGCTCCCAGATTTGTCGAGGGGCCCCCAGCTGCACCTGTCCCCTCTATAACGGCCTCATCCCGTTGAAGTATGACGAGTCCACCCCCCCTCTCCTCAACGCTTCCCCCGACGATCCATCCGTGTAGACGCGGGCCGAGGACAGGCGTCTCCAAAATGCCCTAGGGTTCCCTCTCTCATGGTCCGACCCCTCCACTCCTCTATAGATATCCGGCACTTTCGCCCCAACCGAGAAGTTGGGCTCTTGGTCCGTATTTTCACATACCTGTATCATCTCCCATGCCGCCGGACATTCCGAGACGAATTCACCGCCCCTTTCAGTCACCGTCCGTTTCAGTCATATTCTTTCTGTTGTATGTCCAAAAAGAAGGTGTCTCTGGTCATAGGACTGCTTTTGTCTCTCAGGTTCAGATACGACATGTCTTTTAATATCCGAAGGTACCATATCTGACTGCTAGCGTCAGGGCCAGCGAACCAAAGCTGCCAAGACCCTTCTACACCTCCACGTGGTGATCCTGGATAACAGGCTGCAGCAAGGCAGACTGGCTAAGGAGAAGGGATCGAAGATGTAATGCTAACCCGGTACTCAAAAAATGCTTGATGAAGTCGGATGTGTTGGACCGAAAGGTGCAAATATCCCAGTAAAGCTGTAAACTACGACACAACGCATTCCGTTCTCTGGACTACATTGTGCTACTTAAGCCCTTTCAGGGCTTGGTAGCGGGAGATTGAGAACGAACGAAGCCAAGCCAAGATAAGCCAAGCCATATCCGAAGGTACGACACCAGCGATTGCATGTAATTTTCTATCGGTGTTGGTTTACAGCATCCTGTTACAACTCAGGATTTCTAATTAACTGCCGCATCGTCCTGTTTCGTGTGTGTAGATGCATTCATCAACATCCAGTATCAGCATACATTTACAGTCGGGGGTGAGGAAATAGAACAGGTCACACATTTTGAATATCTGGGCTTCAGAATTGACAAAAATGGCAACTGCTCGAGAGAAATCAGAAGAAGACTAGCTATGGCAATGCAGAGACCGAACAGCCTGAAGAAATTATGGCAGAGTATCAACAAAATGATAAAAGTAAAAGTCTTGAGAGCCTGTTTTTTTCTGTAGCAGCTTATGGCTGCGAATCATGGACGATTACCAAAACTTACAGACAAAAAATCGAATCCTTCGAGTCAGGAGGTTACAGAAAGATCTTCAGAATATCATGGACAGAGAAAAAGACAAATGTAGACATTTGGCAAGAGTTGAGCATAGAGGAGAACTGGTTTATCAATTCCATTTTGGCTAGACGATGCAAATACTTTGTTCACATCAAGAGACACAACGGTCTCGAGAGAACAATGATGGAAGGTATGGTGCCAGGCAAAAGAGGAAGGGGTAGACCAAGAAGACGATAGCACCAAGATATCCAGGAATGCCTGGGTATGACTGTGGCGAAGGCTGGAGTTTTGGCAAGGGAACGAGTTTCTTTCAGACTGTGATGGGAGCGACGCTCTTTAAAGGACATGATACATGATGAAGATGCATTCCATACTGGCGCCTCATGCTCTCCCACTGAGAGACATAGTGGAAGAGCTGATGTGTGCAGCACCGTTTGGGTGCTTCCCATCAAGTGTTTGTGAGCTTGCGAATTATATTGTTTCGTGCCCTGACTATTTGTTTTACCGCACTGTAGTGTCTTGCACGAGAATGTGCTGTCTATTTGTCGGCGTCTCAGTCTTTGCAGACTATCGCGTGGCCCCTGTGAGTAGCCTCTCAGGGCACAAGCCTGGGCGTTGAATATGGAGACCCTGGGCTGTTTACTTCCATAGCCCTACCCTCTCCCGATGTTTCCACAAGGTAGTGGAGTCGTTGCCCGGAGATGCTAGTTACTCGAGGCATCTGATGATACTCTCATCGTACCAAGAGTAGCCAGGACTATCTGGGACCTGTGGGTTTAAAATCAGAATTCCTCCTCTCCTATGTGAATTGCCTGAACAGGCTAACGAGCTTCGTCTACCCGGGTTTAGAGTCAAAGTTTACTTTCTCTTAGAGTGGCTGCCAACTAAGGTTAATGAGCCCAATCTGCACGCCCAGTTATACCAACCATACTAGGTCGTGCCTCACAGCAGGCTCTGTAAGAAACAGGGGGCCGCTCATGAAGGTACTGAAGAGGACACAATAATGTAGGAGAGACCATTGCCTTGGAAACTCCTTAACGACAAGCCGAACAGTGAATCCAGCGGCGATCTCTACACCTGGAAAGGAGAGGCTATATCAGACGCGTCCCTTTCTTTTAACAAGCGGTACGTCCAGTCCAGCCCTGGCTACTCCCCGCGGTCTATTGCAAGGCCTAAACCGGCAAATGGTGACATCGTTAAACTCAGAGGAGACAACTTTGTCTTAGGAAAATGGAGTGTTAGAACACTGAATCCATGTGAGACAGACACAGTACTGACACACGAAATGGACAAATACCAATGGAATGTACTCGGCAAATGCGATGCTTGCTGGAAAATTAAAAAATATTTAAGTGTATACACAGAGGAAGATCACAAATTGTTTTACAGTGTCAGTGGCTTTGCATGGTGAGGATACTGGTTTAGATATGTGTATTGGGCTGTCGACAAAGATCTGACCAATTTAACAGCATAACACCCAAAGCAACGGCATTTAACATAACAGTGATACAGTGTTACGCACCCTTTTCAGATTACGATAGTGTGAAATAGATAGATTCTACTAAGAGATTTAAGAACTGGTAAATGGAACCACAAAGAAAGACGTACAAGTTTTACTACAAATGGACTCGGACGCCACAAATTTGCCAGCGAACCAGAGCTTCTAGCGACAGAGCCATCGACCCAAAGCTGGCTGCTAGCGTCAGGGTCAGCGAACCAGAGCTGACTGTTAGCGCATGGTCAGCGAACCAGAGCTGACTGCTAGCGTCAGGGTCAGCGACCCAAAGCTGACTGCTAGCGCCAGGGCCAACGACCCAAAGCTGACTGCTAGCGCATGGTCAGCGAACCAGAGCTGACTGCTAGCGTCAGGGTCAGCGACCCAAAGCTGACTGCTAGCGCCAGGGCCAACGACCCAAAGCTGACTGCTAGCGCATGGTCAGCGAACCAGAGCTGACTGCTAGCGTCAGGGCCAGCGACCCAAAGCTGACTGCTAGCGCATGGTCAGCGAACCAGAGCTGACTGCTAGCGCATGGTCATCGAACCAAAGCTGACTGCTAGCGTCAGGGCCAGCGAACCAAAGCTGACTGCTAGCGTCAGGGCCATCGAATCAGAGCTGACTGCTAGCGTCAAGGCCAGCGAACCAGAGTTGACTGCTAGCGTCAGGGCCAGCGAACCAGAGTTGACTGCTAGCGTCAGGGCCAGCGAACCAGAGTTGACTGCTAGCGTCAAGGCCAGCGAACCAGAGTTGACTGCTAGCGTCAGGGCCAGCGAACCAGAGTTGACTGCTAGCGTCAGGGCCAGCGAACCAGAGTTGACTGCTAGCGTCAGGGCCAGCGAACCAGAGTTGACTGCTAGCGTCAGGGCCAGCGAACCAGAGTTGACTGCTAGGGTCAGGGCCAGCGAACCAGAGCTGTCAAGACCCTTCTACACCTCCGCATAGTGATCCTGGATAACAGGCTGCAATAAAACAGGCTGGATAAATTTATAGGTTTCGAAGAGAGGAGGCTAATCAGGTACCAAGAAATGTCATACTGAAGGCTGATGTATCGGATCGGAAGGTGGAAATATCGCAGTCGCGCTGTAAACTACGACACGATTCATTCCGTTATCTGGACAACATCCTGCAACTTGCAAAGTCCTTTTCGGGGCTTGGTAGCGGGAGTTTGAGAACGAACGAAGAAGAAGAAGAAGAAGAAGAAGAAGAAGAAGAAGAAGAAGAGAAGAAGAAGAAGAAGAAGAAGAAGAAGAATGGGACACAGGATTTTAACATTAGTAATGCATGATTTTTACAATTGTGGGATGGGTGTAAGAAACTTCTAGTCAGTACTCGGGTGAATGCAGAAGAAATCAACTTAACTTAACGTCTTTATACTGGTTCAGAAGACTCATCAGAGTCTGTATACAACCAGTTCCATTACATCACCTTGCTCTAAAAGCTATGCGCATCCAATTTATTCTTAAATGCATTAACTTTCCCTGCCTCCACTACCTCCCGTGGCAAAGCATTCCAAGTATTCACCACTCTCTGACTAAAGAAATATTTCCTAATATCTAATCTGGACCTGTCTTTAGTTAATTTGTAGCTATGCCTTGTTCTTGTGGGTGGCTGTATTTAAAAAAAACAACTTGTTATAGTCTAATTTATCCATTCCTCTGATCATCTTATAAACCTGTATTAAGTCACCACGAATTCTTCTCTCTTCTAGACACTGTAGACCGGTTTTTCTGAGTCTTTCCTCATAACTGTAATTCTGGAATCCCACTATCAGATTTGTCGCTCTTTTTTGTATTATTTCCAGCATGTTTATATCCCCTCTATGATAAGGACTCCACACCTGTACATAGTACTCCAATCTAGGTCTAACTAATGATTTATACAGTTTAACAGTCACCTCCTTACTCCTATGTTTAATACTTTATTTTATCATACCTAACATTGCATTTGCCTTTTTAACTGCACTCTGGACTTGCTCATTCATTCTTCCTGTATGCTCTATTATAAACTCTAGGTCTCTTTCCTTATCTATCATTCTAATATTGTTCTCTCCAATTCTGTAATTACGTTCCATTTTGGATCTACCCATGTGGCTGACTGTACATTTATCTATATTAAACTCCGTTTGCCATTTCACAGACCATTCTCGAATTTAATCTAAATCCGACCTCAATATATCTACCTCTGCTATAGATGAGACACTCCTACATAGTTAACATGTATTGCTCAATTCTCCATCCCGAGCTCCACTTGATAGTCTCCAGCAGCGAGAATAATTATCTATCAATCTATCTTCAGTCCACTTATGTCGTTGTGAGTCGTAGGGAGATGACACCTCCTTGTTTCATGTTGGCAGAAGAAAATTCGCACGTGACTTGCCAGGCCAAACCCAGTATTTGTTATCAACTGTTAAGTTGGTAGCCCCTGGAAGCGTGAATTAGAGCAAAGTAAACCCACAGCCTGTCAGGCGCCATCTATGGCGCTCCACTAACATCATAACCAAGTCCTGATGTTAAATTCACACATTCCCCTAGTCGCGACATTTTCTCTGTGTTGCTTAGAGCCCCTAGAATAATTTGAGTAGATTTGTAACTTGAATTTTTCCATAGCAGCGGCCGCTAAGCCTACTCTTTTCGTTTTCAAACTGGCAAGGGATTTTTAACGTGCGCGCCACTCAACACGGGTGTTTGATCTCACTACTCAGAAATCCGGGGAATATTTTACTGGATTATCAACGTCAAAAAAAATCCCGTTCTCCACCGTGATTTAAACCTGCAACCTCTAGCACCCAGGCGAACGCTCTACCACGAGACCATTAGGTCCCCCAGCGAGAATAACACCAGTAAGCTAAGTCCAATTTGCATATTCTCTGTGACTGTAACATGAATATATAAGCTTGTTTCTAACTACATTCTTTCTGCTCTATTCTAGGCTGTCTTGCCAAACAAATTGTTTCGGTGCGGGGTTTTCCTTTGGAATTTGTGGCTCAAAATGTTTTAAATGCCTGAAAACGCATATACCTGTGGAAAACAACGATTGCTCTTGTATGTGGAAAACAAACCGTGAACTTGGGAAACATTCTAGTACTGCTGCAGCGACTTCAAGTACAACAATACCGACCAACAAGCCAACAACTATTGAACAAGAGGAAGCCTCCAGTAGTACTGCTGCAGCGACTTCAAGTACAACAATACCGACCAACAAGCCAACAACTATTGAACAAGAGGAAGCGTCCAGTAGTACTGAAACAGAAACACGTTCTCCAACACCGAGAAACAAACCAATAGCATCTGACTCTGAGGGAGCTTCCAGTAGCAGTGAATCGGCTTCAGATGATTCAGAATCGAGTAACAAATCAGCAGATAATGACGGCGGAGAAGCTTCCAGTAGCAGTGAATCGGCTTCAGATGATTCAGAATCGAGTAACAAATCAGCAGAAAGTGACGGCGAGGGAGCTTCCAGTAGCAGTGAATCGGCTTCAGATGATTCAGAATCGAGTAACAAATCAGCAGAAAGTGACGGCGAGGGAGCAGCAGAAAGTGACGGCGAGGGGGCAGCAGATAGTGACGGCGAGGGAGCAAGTGAAAGTGACGGCGAGGGGGCAGCAGAAAGTGACGGCGAGGGGGCAGCAGAAAGTGACGGCGAGGGAGCAAGTGAAAGTGACGGCGAGGGAGCAGCAGAAAGTGACGGCGAGGGAGCAGCAGAAAGTGACGGCGAGGGAGCAGCAGAAAGTGACGGCGAGGGAGCAGCAGAAAGTGACGGCGAGGAGGCAGCAGAAAGTGACGGCAAGGGAGCAGCAGAAAGTGACGGCGAGGAAGCAGCAGAAAGTGACGACAAGGAGGCAGCAGAAAGTGACGGCGAGGAGGCAGCAGAAAGTGACGGAGAGGGGGCAGCAGAAAGTGATGGCGAGGGAGCAGCAGAAAGTGACGGCGAGGGGGCAGCAGAAAGTGATGGAGAGGGGGCAGCAGAAAATGACGGCGAGGGGGCAGCAGAAAGTGACGGCGAGGGGGCAGCAGAAAGTGACGGCGAGGGGGCAGAAGAAAGTGACGGCGAGGGGGCAGCAGAAAGTGACGGCGAGGGGGCAGCAGAAAGTGACGGTGAGGGAGCAGCAGAAAGTGACGGCGAGGGGGCAGCAGAAGGTGACGGAGAGGAGGCAGCAGAAAGTGACGGAGAGGGGGCAGCAGAAAGTGACGGAGAGGGGGCAGCAGAAAGTGATGGCGAGGGGGCAGCAGAAAGGGACGGCGAGGGGGTAGCAGAAAATGACGGCGAGTAAGCTTCCAGTAGTAGTGAATCAGGTTCGGAATCTCAAACATCGACAACTGTCTAATGTCCAATTCATCAGGAAATATCTGAAGAACTATAACTACTAAACCAACATTTGACACTGGCATATACACCAACAATTACTAAACCAACATTTGAGACCGGCACATATACCAACAATTACTACACCAACAATTACTAAACCAACATTTGACACCAGCACATACACCAACAATTACTACACCAACCATTACTAAACCAACATTTGACACCGGCACATACACCAACAATTACTACACCAACAATTACTAAACCAACATTTGACACCAGCACATCCACCAACAATTACTAAACCAACAATTACTAAAACAACATTTGACACCGGCACATCCACCAACAATTACTAAACCAACAATTACTAAACCAACATTTGACACCGGCACATACACCAACAATTACTAAGCCAACATTTGACACCGGCACATACACCAACAATTACTACACCAACAATTACTAAACCAACATTTGAGACCGGCACATACACCAACAATTACTACACCAACAATTACTACACCAACAATTACTAAACCAACATTTGACACCAGCACATACACCAACAATTACTACACCAACAATTACTAAACCAACATTTGACACCAGCACATACACCAACAATTACTACACCAACAATTACTAAACCAACATTTGACACCGGCACATACACCAACAATTACTACACCAACAATTACTAAACCAACATTTGACACCGGCACATACACCAACAATTACCACACCAACAATTACTAAACCAACATTTGACACCAGCACATCCACCAACAATTACTAAACCAACAATTACTAAACCAACATTTTACACCGGCACATCCACCAACAATTACTAAACCAACAATTACTAAACCAACATTTGACACCGGCACATACACCAACAATTACTAAACCAACATTTGACACCGGCACATACACCAACAATTACTACATCAACAATTACTAAACCAACATTTGAGACCGGCACATACACCAACAATTACTACACCAACAATTACTACACCAACAATTACTAAACCAACATTTGACACCAGCACATACACCAACAATTACTACACCAACAATTACTAAACCAACATTTGACACCAGCACATACACCAACAATTACTACACCAACAATTACTAAACCAACATTTGACACCAGCACATACACCAACAATTACTACACCAACAATTACTAAACCAACATTTGACACCGGCACATACACCAACAATTACTACACCAACAATTACTAAACCAACATTTGACACCAGCACATCCACCAACAATTACTAAACCAACAATTACTAAACCAACATTTGACACCGGCACATCCACCAACAATTACTAAACCAACAATTACTAAACCAACATTTGACACCGGCACATACACCAACAATTACTAAACCAACATTTGACACCGGCACATACACCAACAATTACTACATCAACAATTACTAAACCAACATTTGAGACCGGCACATACACCAACAATTACTACACCAACAATTACTACACCAACAATTACTAAACCAACATTTGACACCAGCACATACACCAACAATTACTACACCAACAATTACTAAACCAACATTTGACACCAGCACATACACCAACAATTACTACACCAACAATTACTAAACCAACATTTGACACCAGCACATACACCAACAATTACTACACCAACAATTACTAAACCAACATTTGACACCGGCACATACACCAACAATTACTACACCAACAATTACTAAACCAACATTTGACACCAGCACATCCACCAACAATTACTAAACCAACAATTACTAAACCAACATTTGACACCGGCACATCCACCAACAATTACTAAACCAACAATTACTAAACCAACATTTGACACCGGCACATACACCAACAATTACTAAGCCAACATTTGACACCGGCACATACACCAACAATTACTAAGCCAACATTTGACACCGGCACATACACCAACAATTACTAAGCCAACATTTGACACCGGCACATACACCAACAATTACTAAACCAACATTTGACACAGGCACGTACAGAGCACCATATACAACAACTGCTTCTAAACCAACATTTAACCAATACAAAAACAAAATAGAATAATGATTTTCTTTCGAACTTGTTCTTTCTCTAATCCAACATTATAATGCCATACTTGATTCAGGCTATATAACAAAGTTTAACACGAATCAACTTCAGTCCCAATTCTATTTTAAAAAATAGATATGCCATCTTCCTTTCATAGAATATGACTTGAACTACCAAATATGGATTTATTTTTGATTTGCGCTTCTCCTAGCCATTGCTACACGATGAGCTCAGAACAGACAGATACTCATTAGATGGACATAAAAAACGCTACGGAGACACATTAAAATTGTTTCTGAAAAGCTTTACCATTTATGTTATCTGCTGGGAGATGGCTGCACAGAACTGCTCCACTTGGCGCAGTAGCATCGCACAAGGTGTTCAGATCGCACAGCGAAACATCATCGTCGAGGATCAGACAAAGCTTACCCACACGACAGTAAAGAACGCAAGATGACCCGATAGTTGCTCCCTACACATGTCTCTCAACTGTAGTAAAGCCTTCCGTGCCAAGATTGGACTTCACAATCAAATGAGATCACACCTCGCAGTACAAATCAGAAGAGATCGCCATTATCTCGTACGATGTTACAATTCACGTTTAATTACCATCAGTTTCAGGAAGATGGCCCTAGTCGAAAATTTCCGCAAGTTCAAGCATTGAATTTTTCTTAATTCTCGCATTAATACAAAAACTTCAAAGCGTATTTACTCTATCAATTATTAAGTATTGAATTGCGTTAAATTTTAACAAAAAAACCAAAATAAACGTAATATATTGAAGACCATTTGTTTGTTGACTTGTGTTACTTCACAAATGTGGTAACCGAATGGCAAACTCGAACAGTTGAAAGCTTTGGCGCAGCTCATCCGGCACCGAAGCTTGCGTTTATCACATAGTTAAATTATTATCTAGTCAGCTGTTTTCTATTAGGCGGTGTAAGGGCTAGTCAGAGTGGGCCCGATGATACGTTATCAGCTGTTTTCAATCAGGGGATGTAAGGGCTAGTCAGAGTGGGCCCTATGATACGTTATCAGCTGTTTTCAATCAGGGAAAGTAAGGGCTAGTCAGAGTGGGCCCGATGATACGTTATCAGCTGTTTTCAATCAGGGGATGTAAGGGCTAGTCAGAGTGGGCCCTATGATACGTTATCAGCTGTTTTCAATCAGGGGATGTAAGGGCTAGTCAGAGTGGGCCCTATGATACGTTATCAGCTGTTTTCAATCAGGGGATGTAAGGGCTAGTCAGAGTGGGCCCGATGATACGTTATCAGCTGTTTTCAATCAGGGGATGTAAGGGCTAGTCAGAGTGGGCCCGATGATACGTTATCAGCTGTTTTCAATCAGGGGATGTAAGGGCTAGTCAGAGTGGGCCCTATGATACGTTATCAGCTGTTTTCAATCAGGGGATGTAAGGGCTAGTCAGAGTGGGCCCGATGATACGTTATCAGCTGTTTTCAATCAGGGGATGTAAGGGCTAGTCAGAGTGGGCCCGATGATACGTTATCAGCTGTTTTCAATCAGGGGATGTAAGGGCTAGTCAGAGTGGGCCCGATGATACGTTATCAGCTGTTTTCAATCAGGGGATGTAAGGGCTAGTCAGAGTGGGCCCGATGATACGTTATCAGCTGTTTCAATCAGGGGATGTAAGGGCTAGTCAGAGTGGGCCCGATGATACGTTATCAGCTGTTTTCAATCAGGGGATGTAACGGCTAGTCAGAGTGGGCCCGATGATACGTTATCAGCTATTTTCAATCAGGGGATGTAAGGGCTAGTCAGAGTGGGCCCGATGATACGTTATCAGCTGTTTTCAATCAGGGGATGTAAGGGCTAGTCAGAGTGGGCCCGATGATACGTTATCAGCTGTTTTCAATCAGGGGATGTAAGGGCTAGTCAGAGTGGGCCCTATGATACGTTATCAGCTGTCTTCTATCAGGGGATGTAAGGGCTAGTCAGAGTGGGCCCTATGTTAAGTTATCAGCTGTCTTCTATCAGGGGATGTAAGGGCTAGTCAGAGTGGGCCCTATGTTAAGTTATCAGCTGTCTTCTATCAGGGGATGTAAGGGCTAGTCAGAGTGGGCCCTATGTTATCAGCTGTCTTCTATCAGGGGATGTAAGGGCTAGTCAGAGTGGGCCTATGTTAAGTTATCAGCTGTCTTCTATCAGGGGATATAAGGCCTAGTCAGAGTGGGCCCTATGTTACGTTATCAGCTGTCTTCTATCAGTGGGTATAAGTGCTAGTCAGAGTAGGCCCTATGATACGTTATCAGCTGTCTTCTATCAGGGGATGTAAGGGCTAGTCAGAGTGGGCCCTATGTTAAGTTATCAGCTGTCTTCTATCAGGGGATGTAAGGGCTAGTCAGAGTGGGCCCTATGTTAAGTTATCAGCTGTCTTCTATCAGGGGATGTAAGGGCTAGTCAGAGTGGGCCCTATGTTATCAGCTGTCTTCTATCAGGGGATGTAAGGGCTAGTCAGAGTGGGCCTATGTTAAGTTATCAGCTGTCTTCTATCAGGGGATATAAGGCCTAGTCAGAGTGGGCCCTATGTTACGTTATCAGCTGTCTTCTATCAGTGGGTATAAGTGCTAGTCAGAGTAGGCCCTATGATAGGTTATCAGCTATCTTCTATCGGGGAGTGTAATAGCTGGCCAGGGTGAGCCCCATGGTACTTTAACAGCTGTCGTCTTTCAGGGGGTGTAAGGTCTAGTCAGAGTGGGCCCTATGTTACGTTAACAGCTGTTTTCTATCGGGGTGACACAGTGGTTTCGAGGTAAGGTGTCTCGACTACTAGAGGTCGCGTTTTGGTATCACGCGGAGACTGGCATGTTTGTTTACGTGGATCTTCTGGTAAAAATTCGCATGATCTCTGGGTCGAGCTCGTTAAAAATTCCTGGGCAGTTGGAAGTCGAAAAGAAAAGTCTTAACGGCCGCTGCCCGAACAAAATGCAAATTAAAAAGGTACCCAAGTTATTTGTGACTTTCCCCATGTGGCTTGTTAAGAGTAGTTACAGATAGCGGCTAACAAGCTGCGGGTCTACTTAGCTCCAGTGTTTGAGTCTATTATGATAAACTCGCAAAAACCACCCCCCAAGAAACTTTGTATACAGGTTATGTAGTCTTCTAAAAAGTATATAGACATTAGGTTAAGTTAATTTAAGTTCAAGGCTAGCCAGAGTGGACCCGTGTTATACGTTATCAGATGTCTTCTATCAGTGGAGTAAAGTCTAGCATGAATGGACCCTATGTTATTTTATCAACAGTCTGCTATCAGAGGATGTACTGGGTAACATGAATGGGCCCTATGTTATATTATCAGCAGTCTTCTATCAGGGGATGTACAGGCTAGCCTGAATGGGCCCTATGTTATTTTATCAAGTCTGCTATCAGAGGATATACAGGGTAACATGAATTGGCCCTATGTTATATTATCAGCAGTCTTCTATCAGGGGATGTACAGGCTAGCCTGAATGGGCCCTATGTTATTTTATCAAGTCTGCTATCAGAGGATATACAGGGTAACATGAATTGGCCCTATGTTATATTATCAGCAGTCTTCTATCAGGGGATGTACAGGCTAGCCTGAATGGGCCCTATGTTATTTTATCAAGTCTGCTATCAGAGGATTTACAGGGTAACATGAATGGGCCCTATGTTATATTATCAGCAGTCTTCTATCAGGGGATGTACAGGTTAGCCTGAATGGGCCCTATGTTATTTTATCAAGTCTGCTATCAGAGGATTTACAGGGTAACATGAATGGGCCCTATGTTATATTATCAGCAGTCTTCTATCAGGGGATGTACAGGCTAGCCTGAATGGGCCCTATGTTATTTTATCAAGTCTGCTATCAGAGGATTTACAGGGTAACATGAATGGGCCCTATGTTATATTATCAGCAGTCTTCTATCAGGGGATGTACAGGCTAGCCTGAATGGGCCCTATGTTATTTTATCAAGTCTGCTATCAGAGGATTTACAGGGTAACATGAATGGGCCCTATGTTATATTATCAGCAGTCTTCTATCAGGGGATGTACAGGCTAGGCTGAATGGGCCCTATGTTATTTTATCAAGTCATCTATCAATGGATGTACAGGGTAGCTAGACTGGGACCCATATTACGTTATCAGCTGCCCTCTACCGTATGGTACAGATTTAACAATAGATACTACCATGATATCCCATCAACTATTGCCCTGGTGGCATACTGTCAGACCAATCCTTTCGTCCCGTAGAGATTGATCAAAGCTGTCCACCAATTGATCAAAGCTGTCCACCAATTGGTCAAAGCTGTCCACCAATTGATCAAAGCTCTCCACCAACTGATCAAAGCTGTCCACCAACTGATCAAAGCTCTCCACCAACTGATCAAAGCTCTCCACCAACTGATCAAAGCTCTCCACCAATTGATCAAAGCTGTCCTCCAATTGATCAAAGCTCTCTACCAACTGATCAAAGCTCTCCACCAACTGATCAAAGCTGTCCTCCAATTGATCAAAGCTCTCTACCAACTGATCAAAGCTGTCCTCCAATTGATCAAAGCTTTCTACCAACTGATCAAAGCTCTCCACCAACTGATCAAAGCTCTCCACCAACTGATCAAAGCTGTCCTCCTATTGATCAAAGCTCTCCACCAACTGATCAAAGCTCTCCACCTACTGATCAAAGCTCTTCTCCAACTGATCAAAGCTCTCCACCAACTCATCAAAGCTGTCCACCAATTGGTCAAAGCTCTCCACCAATTGATCAAAGATATACTCCAACTGATCAAAGCTCTCCACCAATTGATCAAAGCTGTCCACCAATTGGTCAAAGCTCTGCACCAATTGATCAAAGATATCCTCCAACTGATCAAAGCTCTCCACCAACTGATCAAAGCTGTCTTCCAACAGATCAAATCTGTCTTCCAACTGATCAAAGCTGTCTTCCAACTGATCAAAGCTCTACACCAACTGATCAAAGCTGTCCTCCAACTGATCAAAGCTGTCTTCCAATTGATCGAAGCTCTCCACCAACTGATCAAAGCTGTCTTCCAACTGATCAAAGCTCTACACCAACTGATCAAAGCTGTCCTCCAACTGATCAAAGCTGTCTTCCAACTGATCAAAGCTTTCTTCCAACTGATCGAAGCTCTCCACCAACTGATCAAAGCTGTCTTCCAACTGATCAAAGCTCTCCACCAACTGATCAAAGCTCTCCACCAACTGATCAAAGCTCTCCACCAACTGATCAAAGCTGTCGTCCAACTGATCAAAGTTTTCCTCTGTCTGGATCACAGGCTCTTTGTCCTTATGGTTGTCATGGTTACCAATCACATCACTTTCAGCTGGGTATAGTTAACCTCCTGAGGACAGGATTTCAAGCCCAGTCAATAGGAGACCATTGATTAAAAAAAACGTCCACAAAATTATCGCATTCTTTTTCTCCTTCAGATTAGAATTCAATGAATCTAACAAGATCAGCAGTCATCTCAAGTGTCTAAGCAATGCCATTCATGTTTCATGGAAGGACACTGGTTGTTATCACCTGCTACAACTTTCACTAGTGTATGATGGGCAGGGCTGCAAGAGGTATTGCTCTGTCATTGATTTTATTGGTATAACTGGAACTATAGATGTCCTTGATATATATTTCACATTGGGGTTAAGGCGTATTATGCTTTCATCTCTGTGGGCATTCTCTCAACACTTGGAGGATATCTTGTTATAAATTCAAATTAAAGATCTGCCAAAGTTATTTGTACCTTTCCCCTAGGTGGCTTGTTAAGAGTAGCTATAGATGGCGCATAAATGGCTGCGGGTCTACCTTCCTCTAGTCTATTAAGATGGACTAGTACATTGGTAAACACCAGCCTCAAAAAACTGGTTGTATACAGTCTCTGTAGAGGCTTCAAAATCAGTATAAAGACGTTACGATTAGTTAAGTTTTAGGTATATGGCGATATACAGCGGTTACAAAGGTCCGTAGTGCCAATTTTAAATTTATTATAAAGATGGCATCTCAGTCCTGAGCAAATCGAGTTGATCACCTGATCTCGACTACAGAGTTGATATTCTGAGTCCTTTTCTATATGGCCAGGCTGGTATTATTTTAATTCAACACGTAGACGCAGCCACCAGCGGTAAAAACACACTCGACTTAGTTGGTTTACTAGAGGAAAATATGATTGAAAACGTTACCGTTAGGGAACTGTTTGGTTCAAGTGACCATCAAATCATCCGTTGGGATCTTATTGCAGGGAAAGAAGTAACCATAAACACGCGAACATACGACAACAGATGTTAAGAAGATGAAAGAGGCAGCGAGTCACATAATCTGGAAAGATATTGTCGGAGAAACAGATGTTGAACAAAAGTGGGAGAGTTTTTAAAATAGTTCTAGAAAGCTAAAAGAGGAATGTGTTCCATAAAGGGAGGTAAACCCCAAGCGTTAAAAAAAAGTGGATAACTAGATTTGTAGTTAAATGTAGAAGAGCTAACAATAAAGTATGGACAAAATATATAGAGGCAGGTAAATCAAAAGAAACATATTTAAAATATTTGGACAAGCAGAATACTGCCCAGAAAGTGAATAAAACAGCGAAAAAAGACTAGAAAAAGACTTGATCATAGGAGCAAGACTGATAGTAAAAGCTTCTTTTCTTATGCTAGAAATAAACATAGAACGAAAGACAAAGTAGGTTCTCTTATAGACAGTACAGGAAAAATAATAAGTGAGAATAGGGAGGCAGCTAATCTACTCAATCAGTACTTTGGCACAGTCTACACGAAAGAGAACTGTTCCAAGATCCCAGAGCCTATAGATATTTTTAAAAGAGACATGAATACAGCGGGATTAAGATCAATCTGTGGTTCAGAGATAATGGTTTTTGAAAATTTGGAGGAGTGAAAGTGGGTAAATGTCAAAATGGTATTCATCCAAGACCAACTAGCAAAACATTTGGCTATATTATAAATGGTATTCATCCAAGACCAACTAGCAAAACATTTGGCTATATTATGTTCTCAATAACTCGCAAAAGGGATTCTTCCACGAGAATTGGAAAGATGCAAGAGTGATCCACTTATTAAAAAAAGGCAAAAAAATCAGATCCAGCAAATTATTGATCGATGAGTTTAACGAGCATAGTCTGTAAATTGTTAGTCAATAATCAAAGAAAACATTGTAATGCATTTAAAAAGGTTTAATATAATTAGAAATAGTCAGTTTGGTTTTACTAGAAGGAGGTCGTGTTTAACAAACCTATTAGAATTTATGGAGGAGGTTACTAAAATGATAGATAAAAGGGAACCAGTAGATGTTATTTATCTAGATTTTGCAAAGGCCTTTGATAGACTACCTCATAAAAAATTACAATCACCTGGAATAAGTGTGGAAGTTGACAAATGGATTGAAAATTGGTTAACAGGAAGAACGCAAAGGTGGGCATAAATATCGAGTACTCTGAGTGGTGTGAAGTGAAAAGTGGTGCTGGGCTCGGTTTTGGAACAAATTTTGTTCTTGATATTTATAAACGATTTTAACATTGCTATGGGATCCATTATTGCAAAATTTGCTGATGACACAAAACTATGCAGTGGTGTCTGATCTAAAGCAGAAGTGGATATATTGAGGTCGGATTTAGATAAAATTCAAGAATGGTCTGTAAGCTGGCAAATTGAGTTAAATGTAAATAAGTGTACAGTCATCCATATGAGTAGATCCAAAATGGAACATAATTACAGAATGGGAGAGAACAATATTAGAAAGATAGATAAAGAAAGGGACCTAGAGGTTATAATAGATCATAAAGGTATGGTGACTGAGCAAATTCAGATGACAGTGAAAAAGGCAAATGCAATGTTAGGTATGACAAAAATTAATATTAAACATAGGAGCAAGGAAGTGATAGTCAAACCGTATTACGCGTTACGTAGGCCTATAATGGAGTACTGTGTACAGGTGTGGAATCCTTATCATAGAGGGGACATAAACATGCTGGAAAGAATACAAAAAAGAGCGACAAAGCTGATAGTGGGATTCCAGAATTACAGTTATGAGGAAACACTCAGAAAAACAGGCCTAAAGTGTCTAGAAGAGAGAAGAATTTGAGATGGCTTAATACAGGTTTATACGATGATCAGGTAAACGGATAAATTAGACTACAACAATTTTTTTTTTCAAAACACAGCCACCCACAAGAACAAGAGGGCACAGCTACAAATTAACTCTTAATGCGCACACCTTTTAGAACAATGTAATGTAAATCACCTCACTCAGGACTCACCCTGGGGGCCATTCTTCCCCTTCTCTCCCCTCTCACTTCACTCTGTTTCATTTGACTCTGTCCTACAGTCACACTCTTGCACAACTTTCACACGCGCCCTCATGGTGAGGCCCTTCCATTGCACTTTGGTTGGGCTAGCTTCTGAGGGCGCACAAACCTAGCATAGGTACATACAGACGCGCACATGCATCCAAGCACTGGTTTATGCGTCCTGATATCGCCCAATGGACTGCGGTCTGGGGTGGAAAATGGCGCGCTTCCGCCAGTAGAAACTACTGAGGCAAACATCTAAGCACCAAAAAAAAATGAAACTGGTTGTATACAGACTCTGCAGAGTCTTCTAAACCAGAATAAAGAAGTTAAGTTGAGTTATTTTCAAATTATGGGATTTCCTTACCTTAGCTTCCCCATGTTCTCCTCTGCCTACTCGCGATTGATCCATCCCTTCCCCTTTTTGACGTCCACTTGATCCTAGAAAAAGCACCAAAGTTTCTAACATTATAATCACCTAACATAATAAAACTGAATTTAGATCACATTCAAAACATCATTATAAGACAAATAACACTTTTGCTTCTTCTACTTTCGGGCTTTGTGATCATGCTAGATTTGTGGTTCCGTCTAAGTCCACAGTCCTGTCCAGGCCTGGGTAGCAACCACACATCTTGTTCGTCATCTCGACTCTCTCTCTGGCCAGGTTTGACATTTTAGGTTTCGGTATATTGGACAGTTCTGTACGATGTATTGAGGGTTTCGGAATCCTGTTCCACATGTGAAGTCAATTGTGTGTCATATATCTAGAGCCGATGTAGGTGACCCAAAAGTCTTTCTCAGACGAAAGATGGTGGTTTGTTGGTGTCTGTGGAGCTGGTGGATTAGGTCAGATCGATAGCTCACGTCCATGTCGACTACGATATGCATCAAGCACCCGTGATAAAAATGGCGGATTCCGGAGTCGAACCCACATAACCTGATCACGAGACCGACGGCTTAACCACTTTGCCACAGAATCCCTATAGAAGTGTAAATAATCATTACAGGTGTTTACACTCGTCTAACTTTCGTACTAAATAAACTAATAGACACCAACTGCTGTTGATCCCTGTCGAGCAGGGATCTCAGCTAGTGTTTGGTTAACCTTAGCCATCATCGTGAACTGCCCCACCGGTTGGCATCTGTGATCATGTACCTCCATTTCCTGTTATCATTTGTGAAGGTTATTAGTTCCGTCAATGATAGCCTCCCATGCCATGCCATCAATCTGTCCAATATTGTCCCGCTGTCACTCTATGCGTCTAGACGTAGAAGGTATTACAGCAGTGTGTCCAATAAAGTGGGAATCGGGCATTGTGATCCCTCATTAACAATCCTGCTGAGATGCCTTGCATTGCATTACAGCGAGGAGGATCCAAGTATACTTTCTTCGATGTGCTCTGGGAGATAATGCAAGCCAAGACACCCCGCTACTCAGGTAACAATAATTTAATATGACAAAACCCCACGAAATCATCAAGTGTGACAAATTCCCCAAAAATAGTTTTGAAAACAACAACAATTTAAATATTATTGAAACTGCTATTTATCTTCTTGTTGTTGCTGAGATGTTTGCCTCACTAGTTTCTACTGGCGGAGGCGCGCCCATTCCACCCCCGACCGTAGTCCATTGGGCGATATCAGGACGCATAAACCAGTTCTTGGATGAATGTGTCCGTCTGTATGTACCTATGCTGGGTTTGTGCACCCTCAGAAGCTAGCCCAACCAAAGTACAATGGAAGGGCTTAGTGTTAATGTCCACCTCCTATTTAACTTCAAGTGTTAGCAAGCTAGTTAGTTCGCTAGCTAGTTTGTTAGTTAATATTGTTTTTGAAAGTATAGAACAGGTACAAGCTTTATTTCAAAACACTAATTTCTTTGGGACAAATTTTGGGACCACTTTGGGACAATTATTAGGATAATTTTAAAACGCGCAAAATCCCATCGAAATAAACAAAAGGCCTTCACTTATGGAGGGCGTTGTAGACGTTTTGAAATCAAGTGGTAGCCTCCCTTTGAGCGGCATTGGCCAGTAAAGACCTTTTAAAATTAAATGTTTTAAAATAAACATCCACCTGCTAGTTATAATCAATATGATCGAAAAGTCAAGCAATCGCGTATCAAAACGTTGAACGGAACGGCATGTATTCGATTTCCGCAGGTTTCAAGCCAAGCAAGACGTAAAAGTAAGTTTAACAAAGTTAATAGAACTGAATTATTGTATACTTTTGAATGCATTATGGCTTGGTTTGGTTTCGTTCGTTCTCAATCTCTCGCTATCAAAGCCTGAAAGGGCTTAAGTACCAGAATGTAGTCTCGAGAACGGATTGCGTTGTGTCGTAGTTTACAGCTTGACTGCGATATTTGCACCTTTCGATCCAACACATCCGACTTCAGCAAGCATTTCTTTTAGTAGCGGGTTAGCATTCCCTCTTCGATCCCTTCTCATTAGCCAGTCAGCCTTGCTGCAGCCTGTTATCCAGGATCACCGCGTGGAGGTGTAGAAGGGTCTTGGCAGCTATGGTTCACTGGCCCTGACGCTAGCAGTCAGCTATGGGTCGCTGACCACTGCAGTGTCTGAATGCATTTTAAAATACAGGTTAATTTCACCCTTTCACTGCTCAAAAAACAGATAACAGAACGATGCTCGTCTTTGGCGCTTATCAATAGTGGGGCGGCCATTTTGTAACTGCAGTTATGGCGTAATGTTGTTTTTTTTTTGCACCGTGATGGCACGAGCAAAACAATCTAGACATCCTTAGCAACGATATAAATAAGTTTTTTTTCTTCGAATTTATATCCAATTTTCCGATTTTCATTTGAAGCACTCTTGTACAGTTGATTCTAACTAATATGTCTGTTTGACTAAGGGGAGCGAATATTCATCCCTTGATGACAAAGTGGGGCTGATCGCAAACACACTGGAAGGAGTTTCTCGGCCTGCATATCATCATCTTCTTCTTCTTCTTCTTCTTCTTTGCGTTCAGGGTCTTTTGGTCATGCTATATCTGTAGGCCATTCGCCATGATGAAGTCTGTAGTCTTCACCAGGTCGGAGCGGCTGCCCCACAGCTTTTGTCTCAGCTCTGCACACTCTGGCCAGGTCTGGTATCTCATTTTCCTTTAGATTGGGCATTCCTGTAGAATATGCTCAGGGTTCTGGTCTCCTGTTCCACATGGGCACTCATCTGTGTGTGAGATCTTCAGTCGGTATAGATGTTCTAGTAGTCTGCAGTGTCTAGTTCTCAGGCGAAATAAGGTAGTTTGTTGATTTATTTTGAGTTGGTGAATTGGGTCTGGTGTACTGCTTATGTTTCTGTCTTCTCTCCTTTGGGGTGTATACTGATTTCTGATGATGTTCTTGATTTCTCTGTATGGTACTCTATGATTAAATTGTGCCGTTTTGCTGCTATATTTTGCCAGAGCGTCAGCTCTCTCGTTTCCCTTGATTTCGCAATGGGAGGGTAGCCACTGGAGCGTTATTGTTGAGGATCTCTGGAGTTTTCCCAGTTCTGCTCTGATCTCTGATAACAGTGGTTTGTTGTTTGTTTTTTGTATTGTTTCTAATAGTACTCTGCAGTCCGTGAATACAGCTATTTTTGTTGGAGGTTGCCTTTCTGTGTGAAGTAGTCTCAATGCTCGCAGGAGAACCATCGATTCTGCTCTAAGGTTTGTGGACAACTTTCCTGTTGGGAGGGCCTCTTCTGTTATTTTTCCACTTTTGTGTCTCATGAATACGCCTCCTCCCCCGTTTTGGTCTGCCCCCCATTGCTGAACCATATGTGTCCATTCCTTGGTATTATATTTCTCCTGATGCTTATCTTCTTTGGCACTGTGATCTATGGTTCTGCAGTAGGCAGTATCATTAAAATCTTTGTGGACTATGTTGGAAACAAACAAATCCACAACATTGCTTTGTTTAAAGAAAATTATTAATGTTTAATTTGCTAAATCAGAAAACAAAGATGGATGTATACCGCTCGACTTATATGCCTGTCCTGACATATGAATGTGAGTCATGGGCAATAACTACAACCCAAGAAAGGCAATTACAAACTTCAGAAATGAGGTACCTAAGAAAGGCGGTTCAAGTGACGAAAAGGGACAAGATCCGTAACCAGACAATACGTAGCAATCTTGAAGTTCAATCCCTGCAGACACGAGTGGAGCAGTCCCAACTACAGTGGTTTGGCCATGTCTGTAGAATGGAAGAAGATCGGATACCAAAGCGGTCATGGGAGATAAAAAGTCAAGGACGCAGCCCCCAGGACGTCCCAAAGTACGTTGGGAAGACAACATACGACAGTCCCTTAAGTGATAAAGGGCTGGACTGGAAAGAGGCCAGGAAAAAGACGGCGGATAGAGCAGTGTGACGTTCTCTCTGGCAAACCTCTAAACCTCACGGTAGAAGAGGAGCGACTAAGTAAGTCAGTAATTTGCTAAATGATCTAAGGCTTGTGTTATTTATCTGGAACGTTTCTTCTGCTGTGAGGGGTAGACATTAGTCACGGAGAATTTTACTTCTGAGTGGCCCGCCGGGGTCTTTGTGTATGACAAGGACGAGAATAGCACCACTGTCTCACAGAGAGCATGTCGTAAGAGGCGACTAACTGTGTGACATGGCATAACACCAGTCATGGTTAGGTGGTTTGTTAAAAGTAGCACAGATCGCGCCTGACAGGCTCCGAATCTTCACTTTGTTCTGAGCTAAATGGTTTGTGATCTACACTTTGATCTAATCTAAACAAGCAATGATCTACACTTTGATCTAATCTAAACAAGCAATGATCTACACTTTGATCTAATCTAAACAAGCAATGATCTACACTTTGATCTAATCTAAACAAGCAGTTATCTACACTTAGATCTGAGCTAAATAGTTTGAGATCTACACTTTGATCTGAGCTAAATAGTTTGTGATCTACACTTTGAACTGAACTAAATGCGTGGATCCCTTCTTTGACTTGAGTCTAAAAGTGCAATGATCTGAGACAAAAGGCCGAGAAGCGATTAACTTTGTTAGTTATTTGATAACATCTCTAAACATTAAACCCACTTTTCTGTAAATAATATCACATGTCTGTACTAAATGTATGTCAGGGCACACGCACACAGACGAAAATACAACTGATTAAGATTTGTATTCTCTCTCTGTGGTCACATCTGGCGGGCGGCATGCACTTTAAACTAAACAATTGTAACAAAAATAACAATCGACGTAAGAGCTTTAAAAGTATGATGAAAATTTCGTGAAAAGACAAGACAAATAATGAAAGAAATTAAGTATACAAAATACAAGAGACTTGTTATAAGACTTTACCCTGACTATGAAAGAGTAGGAGGAGAAAGTTCACATTTGGCACATATGTAGCTCATTCAATTTGTACTGGACTTGAGAAGTATGAATTTCCCTCCCTGACGGGTTTACCCGGTATGGTGCATGGCGCAACAAACCTTATTGACCGGATATGCTACTCTAACGGTTTGTCAGAACAATGGAGAAATCAGGGGCCAGAACTGTGATAAAATTCTTGATGTTCCAGGAGAAACACCTACAGAAATACACAGGGAGATGGGACCAGTGTTTGAGGAATTCTGTTCTTCGTATGCTTCTGTGAAAAACTGGTGTAGGCAGTTTAAGTGTGGTCGTTCCCATGTTGCTGATCTTCCAAGATCAGGAAGACCATCCTCAGAGTGCAGCGATGAAAATGCTGCAAGAGTGAAGAAAATCATTGACCAGGATAGGAAAATGACAATTGCAGAGATATCTAGGTCAGTAAAACTGAATTTTACACAACAGGCTGAACATGAGAAAAGTGTGTGCCCGCTGGGTCCCGCGTCTGCTGACATGTGAACAGAAAACAAACAAGGTTTGATTACTGTGGCCAGTTGCTCAAAATGTGTCTGTCGAAAATATTGCCGACCATGGTGACAGTAGATGAGACTTGGGTTCACCATTACCAAGATTTTTACTTTTCACAAAACTTAAAAAAACCGCTGAAATGAAATCATTTTGACAGTGACGAAGATGTCATACTGGCTTGTGATAACTGGTTTAATTCTAAAAATAGGTTGCTTTATTCTGAGTCTTGTCAAGGTCACTCAGAGATGGCAGAAATGTATACATTCAGGTTGGCTTTCTTATCTCGCTTAGCAACACATATCTGGGATCCATCATTATTAATGTACCTCCTAGCTTCTCGAAGCTGTAGAGAATTGGTCTTCAATTGAAGCGGAGCTGCTATCCCTACCACTATCACTGGGGTCGGGCAGCTGGAGACGAGAGGGGAGAAAAAAAAGTAGCGTAGTTAATCCTTACTAAAAATAGCGATAGCAAATGAAGTATGCCATCATCGTCTACGATGGACGGCAGCCTTTGCCTTTTCCTTGCTATGCTCTTGTCCATATTTTTGGAGAACCTCAACCCAGTGCGCGAACTACGCAACACCGGCGTGGATCCAGTAATAGATTGGGTAGATTTTAAACATATTTTGAATTTTGCCCGAGCACCGGCCGTTAAGCCTACTCTTTACGATTTCTAACTGCCGATGGATTTTTAACGTGCGCGACACTGAACACGGGCGTCTGATCTCTACTACACAGAGATCAGAGAAAATACCATAAAGATGAAGAAAAAAATCCCGGTCTCCACCAGGATTTAAACCCGCAACCTCCAGCACCCTAGGCCGACGTCTTACCCCGAGACCACTCAACCCAAACTCCCCCACCCCTTCACTCAATCTGCACCTCTATCGACTAAAAGAAAGCATTTGAATACGTCCCACTCATTGTCTGACATCTGGGCCTACTTCTATGTTAAAGCCACAATCCAACCAGTTCAGAGACCTGAAAACTTCTTCAAGAGCAGATGTGAACAGAATTAGGGAGATGGTATCTCCTTGTTGTACTCTACAATTGAATCAGAAAATAAATGTTACAGACGATCAAGCTGTCATGGAGCGATTAAATTGATTACAAGTTTAGTCTGTTTTCCTTTGTGCATCCTTTATTTGTGAAGATCACAACAAGTTATATTTGCGTGCAAGAATCCTTGCCCTACAATGCGTGTATAACCTTCATCAGCAGAACTCCTAAACAAGCCATATCAATCAATCAATCAATCAATCAATCAAAGCCCGTTGCCCCTCTCTGTGCATAGACCATCGACAACATCTTGCCAGCTTGCACGGACATGGGCTGCCCTTTCTGCCTCTCTCCAGGGGTAACTATTTAATTGTAGCTCCTTCATTCTCTTCTCCACGTATTTGTGATTCTACATCTATCTCTATTCTCCTGAGGATTCCCCGTAAGAGCATGTCTGGCTATTTTAGACTGTACCCTCCGTAGCGTATGTCCTATCCAGCTCCATTGTCTTCGCTTAATTGGTTGTTCAAATGCCTGTTGTTGGCTCCTTTCCCACAAGTGTTCCCACAAGTGTTCCCACAAGTCTTCCCACAAGTCTTCCCACAAGTCTTCCTACAAGTCTTCCCACAAGTCTTCCTACAAGTCTTCCCACAAGTCTTCCTACAAGTCTTCCCACAAGTCTTCCCACAAGTCTTCCTACAAGTCTTCCTACAAGTCTTCCCACAAGTCTTCCCACAAGTCTTCCCACAAGTCTTCCCACAAGTCTTCCTACAAGTCTTCCCACAAGTCTTCCCCCAAGTCTTCCCACAATTCTTCCCATAAGATGTAAGCGCTTCCCTGCTGATTGTCCAGGATTCACTGCCATATGTCAGTACTGGTTCCACGTACCATCCAAGGACTCTCTTTCTCGGTCCCAGCGACGCTTTGCTGCACAATATCCCTTTCATGGTCTGGAAGACATATTTTGCTTGGGCTATTCTGCATTTTATTTCGTAATTGCATCCTCCATCTGTGTATGTGCCCAGAAGACTCAATGATACAGTATTCGAAGAGGCCCAAACACAAAGACAACTTATTGCAAAAAGATCAGAACAAGACAGTTATGATTTGTGGGGCATGTTATGAAAAGACGATAGAGAAGATGTTGGATAGACTGAGAGGATGGCATAGTCAACAATCAACAACAGAGTTGGTAAGCGACACACGTGATAGAAATGGATGGAGGTTCATGATCGCCAACGTCATCTGGCAGAGCATCTGAGGACATCAGAGTATTCAAGCTTTTATTCCCTTACATCGTGTCCAATAAAAGATTGTTTCATTTTAGATTTGTGTAAAGAGTAGACGATGTGTAAGACAGTTCAGACTTAGACATGGAAGTAAGGGTTTGGATGTAAGGGTTTGCATATAAGGGTTTGCATGTAAGAGTTCGCATGTAAAGGTTTGCATGTCAGGATTTGCATGTAAGGGTTTGTATGTAAGGGTTTGCATGTAAAGGTTTGCATGCGCGGGTTTGCATGTAAGGGTTTGTATGTAAGGGTTTGCATGTAAAAGCTTGCAAGCTAGTTAGTTTTCTTTCCACTTGTGCCGTTGAGCGGCGTGGGGGAGCTTAAGTCGTCTATCCTGCGCCAAGTGCGTTGCGTCGGTCAATGTGAGCCCTTGTCGTTGCACAACCACTCTAATGTCATATATTCACCTACCTCACGGCCGCCCCTTTGCCCTGTAGCCAGATCTACCAGCGTTGTAAGCCATCAGTGGAAGATGATGAGGGTGCATTCTCATGTGATGACCAAACCAACTTATTTTCTGCCTGGAAATGAATTCGGCACAAGACGTAGTGCCGACCATACGTCGAATGTCGCCGTTCCGCATTCTGTCTCTTCAGGCAACACCGATGACTTTTCTTAAACATTTCATTTCACAAGTCGAAATTCTGCTCTCGCGCGCCCTGGACAGAGGCAATGTTTGGCATGAATATATTGTTTATCAGCTGTTGCTTTGTTGCTAAACTAATGCTCGGGTGTCTAAGCAGTGGGGACAGCTGATAAGTCACCGCAGATGCTTTCTGACACCTAGTCTCAATTTCCCTGTCGATCCTAAACTGTGCCGAAAGAATACTACACAAATACTTGAACGCATGGACCTGTTGAAGAGCAATATCATTTACACGTATCTTAAGTGGCCCAGGAGTTCTACTGAACATCATAGTTTCTGTTTCGTTAATTCGCATATTGTGTATATCACAGATAGTTGCAATCGCGTTCGTTTGGTTTTGCAGCTTGTTTTCATAGTCGTACAGCAAAAACTGATCATCTTCAAGAATAATTCAGTAAAGAGAAAGTAGAGATTAATTACTTGATAGCAATGACTCAAAAGAAAAGACTTGAAAGTAATGGTTTGAATGAAAGAACGTGTAAGGGCTTGACAATATCGGCTTGAAAGTAAGGACTTCGAAAATAAGCACTTGGAAATAAACTCTTGAAAGTAAGGATTTGAAAGTAAGAGCTTTGAAGTAACTCTGGTATGTACTCAAGCGAAATTAGTTATCTACCTTTCTCGCTCAGTTTCGTACTCTTCAATTACTTTAAATTATCGGCCCCTAGAAAATCTCAATTACTAGTTAAAACGTTCGCGTTGACATATCTCCTCTCAAACATTGGGATTGCTATGTGGATGGAAATGTCTGAGAAAGACCATTAATGTATACAGGAGAGATTTCATGACAAATGTTGACAGTACAAATATTGCCAGAACTACTACAGTTAGATAAACAACTCAAGATAGAAATGGAGATGGTCCTATCATCACATGAGAATACGACCTGATAAACTTCACTTTCTTCTTCTTCTTTGATCAAATGATTCTATGCTTCTAGCCCGGTGAGGTTCACGAAGGAGACTGTGCGTTTCAGGTTTTCGCCGGTCCTCCACAACTTTTAGAGATGGTCACTCTGTAACAGTTCCCGCCGGAGCAAGGGGAGTTTAGGACAGGATTGAGGTGGTTTCTGATGCCTGAACATGTTAAAGCTTAAAGCTACCTGAATGCGTGTCAAGGTCACTCACCGTCTCAACAGAGGAGAACAGAGTTGGGGCAGGGAGTGTGGACAGGTGGGAGCTGACCACTGGCCTTCCAATTTGGGAAAGGCTTGCTGCGAGAGAAGGAGTGACAGGTGTGCAAAGTGTTTCGTTCCAATGGGACTGAAGATGGCCATCACCTGAGATCGATTGGTCAAGCGCTGGCCTTGCTTGAGGATATATAACTCGAGACAAAGTTTAGCTCAGGACAGTTCTCGGCGAGCACGACACACTCTGCTGAGGAAGGGTCTCACCCTGTTGGCAACTCTGCTCTTTCCTCTCACCTCACTCTTCTCTCTCTTCTCACCTCACTCTGTTTCATTTGACTCTGTCCTACAGTCACACTGTAGGCGCGCCATTTTCCACCCCAGACCGTAGTCCATTGGGCGATATCAGGACGCATAAACCAGCGCGTGGATGCATGCGTGCGTCTGTATGTACCTATGCTAGGTTTGTGCGCCCTCAGAAGCTAGCCCAACCAAAGTGCAATGGAAGGGCCTCACCATGAGGGCACGTGTGAAAGCTGTGCAAGAGTATGACTGTAGGACAGAGTCAAATGAAACAGAGTGAGGTGAGAGGAGAGAGAAGAGTTGCCCCTAGGGTGAAACCTATCAGACCCCACCAAAGTAAGTCGTCGGGAGTGCCTAAATCAAGCGTTAGGAATTGACCAGCAACAACAACAGGAACATAACCAATTGTTCTCTCAACTGCCCAATCAAGATTCAAACAGCGTCAAGTTGAAAGTAGACACCATGTTCATACGCAACATGTCAACTCATTCACATACAAATCGATCAAGGGTAATGTACCGTTATATCTGTAAAAGTTTCTTACTGAGCAGCTAAACACAATAAACGATTGTATGATTGTCTCCCTTCTTGAAATTTCAACTTCCTAATCTAAACTCCAAATCTTTAATAATAAAAGTAGATTCAGTAACTGGGAGTTTGAACATAAACATCAATCTGATACACCATTTGGTAACTTCCAAACGCATTCAAATCAATCAAGAACAACACATCTTCGTATCGGGAAAAGCTTCTTCTTATGTGGCTAAACATATATACATTATTTTTACGATTGTCTGCCCCTTATCCGGACATATTATATTCTAATCTTGACTCGGAATCTCTAACACAAAGAGGATATTTTAGTTCCACTTCATTAAACGGAGCTTCAAAGTGTGTGCGTGGATGCGTGCATGGATGCGTGCATGCGTGTGTGTATAGCGTGCGTGCGTGTGTGTGTTGTGTGAGTGCGCGCGTGCGCGCGTATGTATGTATGTATGTTTGTATGTACCTACGCACCTATGTACATACGTATGAAAAAATGCCTGTATGCATGAATGTTTGTATGTATGTATGTGCGTGTGTGCGTGTGTGTATACAAACTACACTTTTAAAATAAATAGATTGTTATATGAGACGTGTTCAAATGAAACCAGATCTAACTGCACCAAGTGAACATATGTATGATGCGTATGATGACATTACTTGTGATATGCCTTGACTTGACTTCGTTCGTTCTCAATATCCCGCTACCAAACCCTAAAAGGGCTTAAGTAGCAGAATTTAGTCCAGAGAACGGAATGCGTTGTGTTGTAGTTTACAGCTTGACTGCTATATTTGCACCTTTCGGTCCAACACATCCGACTTAACCAAGCATTTTTTGAGTCCCAGGTTAGCATTCCCTCTTCAATCCCTTCTCTTTAGCCAGTCAACCATGCTGCAGCCTGTTATCCAGGATCACCGCGTGGAGGTGTAGAAGGAACTTGGCAGCTGTGGTGCGGTGGCCCTGACGCTAGCAGTCAGCTATGGGTCGCAGACCACTGCAGCTCATGTGCTGCTCAGCATGATGATCCCACTTGTGATATAAACTGCACATACCAACCGTCAAGTTTGAAAAATGTCATTTTCCTCCGACTCATAATTTACTCAGCAGACGTTGACAAAATAGCGGGTGTGATACGGAATCCGTCCAGAGTTGATCAGCGAGCGGTGATTCGGTTTCTAACAGCTGAAGGATGTCGACCAGTTGACATTCATCGCAGAATGCAGGCAGTGTATGGTGACAAAAGTATGTTGAAAACAACTGTGAAGAACTGGACAACGATGTTTAAAGAAGGACGTGAGTTTACGAAAGATCATCCGAAACCAGGTCAGGAAGACATTGTTGGGTTAGAAGTTGCCATCGCCAAAATTATTGCAGCAATTCGGAGCTTACGTTCGTCACACTTTTGTCACCATACCCTGCCTGCATTCTGTGATGAATGTGAACTGATCGACATCCTTAAGCTGTTAGAAACCGAATCATTGCTCCCAACTCACAACTCTGGACGGATTCAGTATCATACCCGCCATGTTTTCAACGGTCTGCTGAGAAAACTACGAATTAGAGGAAAACGAAATTTTGCAAACTTGACGGTCGGTGTATGCTGTTTACATTAGAAGTGACCTCATTATGCGCATCTTATGTATGTCCACTTGGTACAGTTAGGTCAGGTTTTATTTGAACACGCCTCGTAACATTCGTGCGTACATTAAGATGGACTCGCACATCGGTTAACCATCTCCCGTAAACGCAGCAGAGTATTAAGCTGCTCAAACCTAGCCCGCTAAGCAGGAAACACTTCTCCCGGCTAATTCCAGCTCATACCAGAGCGGAGACCTGCACATCGGCATCTGCTCCTGTAAACGTACAGGTCGACTAAGAACTAAGAACATCTTGATTTATGTCTTGCCACTTGTCAAAGGTAGATCGGGACCAGAGAGTGAGGTTGATGACCAGCGAAGCTTTTTCCCGCTATAACCCAAAAACCATAAAAGGATGTCGCTATAATCGTTTGCGATGAGCAACTAACACGAAAAGCGCGGTAAAATGTCAAATTTGATATGCTCCAATGCAGCCGCTGTTTGTCGCTTCTCAGCTGTGAGTCTAGTCATACAAGTTCATTGTGGTTGCAATGGTTTTTACAGGGTCAATGAAATCATCGTCAAAATTATTGCTTCAATTCAGAGGTTACGTTCGTCACACTTTTGTCACCATACCCTGCCTGCATTCTGTGATGAATGTAAACTGGTTGACATCCTTCAGCTGTTAGAAACCGAATCATCGCTCGTAACTCACAACTCTGGACGGATTCTGTATCAAACCCGCCATGTTCTTACAAAGGTGCTAACACAGGCATAAAAGTTCAACTGTATGCCGAGTCACCCAATGAAGGATAGATTTCAGGACCTAGCAATGGGGCGATTGAAAAGAAGTAGCTTTGTACACGAAGCAAAACGATTTCGTAGACATGCCACAGAACTGCCTGAAATTGTTATTCCTTTAACAACTGTGCCAAAACAAACTTCCTGGAGAAAGCAGCATAGACTATCAGTATGAGTCCAAACAGCCACTCAGGGAATACTAGGCAAGGAGGAACAGAACAGCGTGCAACGCAAGACAATTGCTCTCAATTTCTTGGAGGAAGAATATCCACAGGATCTATGGGTCAGAGTATACACAGATGGGTCAGCACAGAATGCAGTAAAAATGAAGGAGCAGGAGTGTAAATAGAATACCCAAATAACACTCTGGAAACAGCTGCAGCACCAACAGGTAGATGCTGCCATAATTTTGATGCAGAGATACAATTGGCGTCGGGAAAATTGCTGAACCCCAACCTTGACCTGTATCCTGTGGTATTTCTGACATATGCAAAATCAGTACTCCAAGAACTATCATCCGGGAAGATGCCAGATCTACAAGTTTTATTGTCAACATTGAGCCAGCAGCGCAGAATCACGGTGCAGTGGATACCGTCTCACTGCGGAAATGAGAGAGCTGATACACTAGCGAGGGAAGGTGCAGCAGACGAGCTACCAGATGTACCAGTTACATATCATCAAAAGATCTGGGGTAGTTGTCTCGCCGCCGCGATTCAATTTCAACCAATGTTCGTAAAGCGATCTCAGTCCCGCCAGGCGGAGCGATAGCGCGGGCTTGCGGAAAACGCTCGCCTGCCTTTCCCCGTAGAGCTATTGGGGTGCGGTTTGTTGTGGCGTCTCCTCCACCGAGGTGCGCTTCTCTGGTCCGTATCAGGAAACGTGGTCCGTCCGTGGTGATTTATCTAAGGCTTATAGCAGAGCTCGACAGTACGTCTCGCTGGTGGTCAGACTCTCGCAAAGAGCTTGTAACCGGCAAATGGAAAGCAGGAATCGTGCCTCAAGGCCCTGCGTTCTCCTCGGGAGAAGGGCAGGCCGGCAGGCCACATTGTCTCTAGTCCCAGTGAAATTAATCGCCGAGGTCGTTGGGATCCGTTCTGCACAGAGCGCTGCCATCCCTGCTCGAGCGAGCCCGGTCGGTCGGTCGTCTGGTGCGTGTAGGAGGCCCCTGTCAGGCGGTCCTAGGTCGACGGAGTGAGGGACGGGTGGAACAACCGTCCGTCCGTCCCGTCAATCGGTCCCTGCGGCCGTCCCAGTGAGGCTTTTTACACAACCTTCCTCCGCCGACCGGTGTGTGCTGTACGTACGTCTTCGACAGACATCTGGTTGATCCTGCCAGTAGTCATATGATTGTCTCAAAGATTAAGCCATGCATGTCTAAGTTCACACTGTCTCACGGTGAGTGAAACCGCGAATGGCTCATTAAATCAGTCGAGGTTCCTTAGATGACACGATCCTACTTGGATAACTGTGGCAATTCTAGAGCTAATACATGCTTACCAAGCTCCGACCCTCGCGGAAAGAGCGCTTTTATTAGTTCAAAACCAATCGTCGTTTCCCCTCGCGGGGTTGCGGCGTCCCCACTGGTGACTCTGGATAACTTTGTGCTGATCGCATGGCCTCATGTGCCGGCGACACATCTTTCAAATGTCTGCCCTATCAAATGTCGATGGTACGTGACATGCCTACTATGTTTGTAACGGGTAACGGGGAATCAGGGTTCGATTCCGGAGAGGGAGCATGAGAAACGGCTACCACATCCAAGGAAGGCAGCAGGCGCGCAACTTACCCACTCCCGGCACGGGGAGGTAGTGACGAAAAATAACAATACGGGACTCTTTCGAGGCTCCGTAATTGGAATGAGTACACTTTAAACCCTTTAACGAGGATCTATTGGAGGGCAAGTCTGGTGCCAGCAGCCGCGGTAATTCCAGCTCCAATAGCGTATATTAAAGTTGTTGCAGTTAAAAAGCTCGTAGTTGGATCTCACGCACAGTCGGGCGGTCCGGCTCGCACCGGTTCACTGCCCGTTGTCTCCTGCCCTACCGTCTGCCGGCTCTCTCCCACGGGTGCTCTTCGCTGAGCGTCCTGGGTGGCCGGCGCGTTTACTTTGAAAAAATTAGAGTGTTCAAAGCAGGCCTCGGCTGCCTGAATAATGGTGTATGGAATAATGGAATAGGACCTCGGTTCAATTTTGTTGGTTTTCGGAACTGGAGGTAATGATTAACAGGGACAAACGGGGGCATTCGTATTGCGGCGTTAGAGGTGAAATTCTTGGATCGCAGCAAGACGAGCTACTGCGAAAGCATTTGTCAAGAATGTTTTCATTAATCAAGAACGAAAGTCAGAGGCGCGAAGACGATCAGATACCGTCGTAGTTCTGACCATAAACGATGCCGACTAGCGATCCGCAGGAGTTGCTTCGATGACTCTGCGGGCAGCTTCCGGGAAACCAAAGTGTTTGGGTTCCGGGGGAAGTATGGTTGCAAAGCTGAAACTTAAAGGAATTGACGGAAGGGCACCACCAGGAGTGGAGCCTGCGGCTTAATTTGACTCAACACGGTCAAACACTGACATGATTAACATGCCGAGAGCACTTTCGTTGGGGCTAATATGGAACGGGTGCTGGAATTAGACCTTCGAAAATCTGGGGCTACCCTCTAAGTAACTTGATTGTCTCGCTAAAGGAATTGACGGAAGGGCACCACCAGGAGTGGAACCTGCGGCTTAATTTGACTGAACACGCCAATACTGTAGAACGACTGACAAATCAAGAGCACTTCCGTTGGGTCTAATAATGAACGTACGCTGGTATTAGACTCACGGAAGGCAAAACAGCTCTCTAACACTCTAATGAAATAACGCTTCGGAAATCGTGTTTAACCCCGCAGAAACCGCAGATTTCAAATACCTGGTCATTGACAAACAAAAGCCCTCAATAAATTCGTCTGGCCAAATAGTGAACGGGTGCTGGAAATAGATCATCTGAAGACAGGTCAGTTTTACCCTACTAATGACAGGGCATTGCTACGGAAAACCAGCTCATATCGAGAGGAGCCGCAGACACTTTGGTTCACGTACCAGGCTGATAAGCCAATGGCGCGAGGCTACCATGTGGGGGATTACGGCCGAACCCTTGTAAGCCGCAATCCCGCCCAAAATCTCAGCACCACTGCAATGGGAGGCTCCTACATATTCGGGACCTGGAGCACGCAGAGCCGCAGAAAGAGGTCTCTGCCATCCGCCGATCAAAGCGGGCGGACAGCTGCTTGATACTCACCTTATACGGCGATGGGGTGCGAAACCACCAACTAAAGACTTAGTCCCTGGTCGGGGTGTCGAAAACAGTAGAGCAGCCACCTCACTGTGAACTGTCGAGACTCAACCAATGATCATGAGATCTGTCCGCACACTAGGCGAACAACATCTCTGTGATATTACCAGGCTTGTCCTCTGGTTAAATTCACTTGGGCTTCGATATCTACCTCTGTACGCTATCAGCCATATAGCTATCATGCTGGATGCAGAAGAGATGCAGACCAGCGGACATTGCACACCTGCCCCACTGTGTCAACATCCCAGGTGGCGGGGAATGCTAGGCGTACCATCTCTGCATAGAAGCCAAGAAAATAAAGGGAGAAAGAGATACCCCACTCACATGCAAATGCTTCGTTTCTGGCAGGACGTGACGATCCTGGGGTACAGACACACTTGACTGCCTCTCTTCCGGGTAAACCAGTCCATCTCATATATCATCTCACATATCATCATCGCACCCTATGGACACGAGTAGTGAAGACTCGATAGTCTGGTAAGACAACTTCCACAAGAGAGACAACTCTGATCATAAACAACTGCTGCCTTGCAGATAGGCTGGGGACAGCGAAAGGCTAAGGAGGGTATCCCTACAGAAACGCCTCTTGAAATCGGATGCACGGGGCCGCAAGCCTAACAAAACAGTGCAACGTAAATCGCAGCATGATGACAGTACAACCGATTAGAAAAACGCATGGCGCTCATCCTGCGGAGTCCCGCCAGGCAGCGATAGTGCCGGGCCTCACGCTTCGAAGGGGCCCACCCTTGACTACTGGTGGTCACCCACCCATGTGTCATGGAGTCAAGGCACATGGCTATGGGGCAGCTTTTATTGACGAAAAACTCAAGACCCTCAAAATACTACAGTGGAATGCGGAGGGAGTCATTAACAAAAAACTTTCCCTAACACATCACCTGCATGAAGGTAAGATTGACGTGGCATGTATCCAGGAAACGCACCTCAACAATAATCATAAATTCTCAATCAGAGGATACCAGACCTTCCGTCTCGATAGAGAAGGCCACAAAGGAAGGGTCCTGATACTGACCAGAAACTGCATACCGAGTAGCGCGGTATCTGTCAATCACACCGGACAAGCAGAAATTGTAGGAGTTGACATAATGGCTCAAGAGACGAAGCTCCGCATTTTCAATCTGTACGGACCACCAAATAGAGACCTATCGCTCTCGAGTATGGAGGTCAGAGACTCCAACTGCATAGTAGTTGGAGATTTCAACAGCCACTCGGAGAGATGGGGATACTCTGACACAGACAGCAGAGGTGACGATGTGAAAGATTGGGAGATAGATGCAAATCTCTCCATAATCAATAGGCCGGAGGATAGCCCTAGCTTCTATTCAAGAACATGGCATACCACCTCGACTCCAAATTTGGCCTTCTCCACACAGGACATACACCATAAAATAGACCGCCAGGTGCTAAACCAACTGGCAGGTAGCGACCACAGGCCGATCAGGCTAACCATTGACATGGAAGTAGGCCCACAGGAAACAAAACCGCTCCCACGTTGGAATTACAAACGAGCCGACTGGGACAGATTTGCAATCCTGACAGATGGGCTGTGTGAAACCATCAACACACGAAACAACAAAATGAAGCCCATGGTGGAATGCCTAAGCAAGGCAATAATGCAAGCCGCCACTGAAACCATCCCAAGAGGAGCTAGGAAAAACTATAAGCCCTACTGGAATGATGAGTTGCAGAAAGCGGAAGATGCAGTAACAAATGCTAGGAACATGGCAGAGCGAGAACAATCCATGGAGGCAAACATTGCCCTCAAAGCCGCCACGGCGAATTACAAATACACTCTCAAGCAAACAGCAAGAGAAAGCTGGAAAAATAAAACGGAAAGCCTAAACCTGGACAAAGACGGGAACAAGCTATGGAAGCTAGTCAGAGCCATGAACGACGAAACCCCGTCAAACAAACATATTACCATCAAGCAGGGCGAGAACTTGATCACAGGTAAGAAAGCCGCAAACGCTTGTGTCGATCACTATGCCAGAGCAAACCACATCGAGGTCCCTGCAGATAAGCATACAAACATTAGCGAAGAGCTAAAGGGACACGACAACATGAATACGGCACCTGAAGAGAACATGATGGCCAAATTAACAATGAGCGAAATGGAAGAGGCTATGAGAACATTAAAGAAAAGGAAATCTCCCGGAAAAGACGGAATAACAAACGAAATGCTGATGGGGCTGGGCCAAACAGCGAAGAGGAAACTGCTATCGGTCCTGAACCAAAGCTGGAAAAGGGGAATTGTACCCCAGGCATGGAAAGACGCAATACTGGTACCAGTACCAAAAACAGGAAAGGACAAAACAGATCCAAATGGATACAGGCCCATCAGCCTACTGAGCTGTGTCGGCAAGCTGATGGAACGGATGATAAACACCAGACTGATGTGGCATCTGGAAGAAAAACGAATACTAATTCCACAGCAAGCCGGCTTTAGACAGCACAGATCCACTGAGGACCAGGTCATCCTCATAGCCCAGGAGATAGAAGATGCCTACCAGGCACAGAAACACACAGTAATAAATTTGGGTGGATCTGGAAAAGGCATTTGACAAAGTCTGGAAAGACGGACTTGGAGTCAAGCTAAGAAGAAGTGATGTTTGTGGGAAAATGTTCAAGTGGATCAACCACTACCTCAAACAAAGAACGGCCAGAGTCCAAGTACAAGGGCAGATGAGCAAAAAGGTGACACTCGAGCAGGGAGTACCCCAAGGGGGAGTACTGTCAGCCACACTCTTCCTGGTATATATAAACGACATTACAGAGAATATACCAAGGAAAGTCCATAGCTCAATGTTTGCAGACGATCTGGCTATGTGGACCTCTGAAAAGAATCTCACCATAGCAAGAAATCGGATGCAGACGGCCCTAACATCGCTGGAAGAGTGGGCGAACTGATGGCTGGTCAAAATAAACGAGGAGAAAACCACATGCACAATATTCTCGCTTTCATTAAAAGCCCAAAATACCAAATTAAGTCTAAATGGCAAATTCCTGCAGCCAAACGACAACCCAACCTATCTGGGAGTCACATTTGATCGGCGCATGACATGGAAAAGTCAGATCGAGAGAAACCGAATGAGAGCCAGAGAAAGAATGGCAATCATGAGGAAACTTGCTGGCACAAGCTGGGGAGCAGACGAAGGCATACTAAAGAAACTGTACACTGGAAGAGTGAGACCAGTTCTCGAGTATGGCATTGCGGCATGGACAACAGCAGCAAAGGCGAACTTCGATAAAGGTAGGAAACTTCAAAACCAAGCCATGAGAATTATAACAGGAGGCATGAAGTCAACGCCAATTGTAGAACTTGAAAAGATTACAAAACTGCAATCCATGACCGATAGAAGAGATTGCAGAGCCCAGCTGCAGTCAGAAAAACTCAGAAGACTGACTGACCATCCAATGCACCAGAGACTAAACAATTTGGGAAATGGGAAACTAAAGCGGAGAAACTTTGCAGAAATAGCCAAAGCAAAGATGCACGAAGATCCCATAAACGCACTAACAACACCAAAACCCATCACTGCTGTACGAAAACCTACCTGGAGGCAGGATATATTTCCAGAGGTGGTAGAAAATATACCAGGTATTGCAAACAAAAACTGCCAGACTGAAAAAGAAAGGAGAGATACTACCCTAAGCTTTATATCGAAAAGCTACCACAGCATGGACTGGACCCATGCATACACCGACGGTTCTGTAACAAACACTACACAGAACGGAGGGGCAGGCGCATTCCTGAACCTACCAAATGGCAGAAAAATAACACTGTCATTCGCTACTGGTAAGTACACAAGCAATTTCAGAGCGGAGGCAGAGGCACTGAGGGCGGCAGTGGAAGAAATGGTGACACACAATGAAAATGAAAGCCATATAGTCCTGCTTACAGATGCTTTCGCTGTAGTCACAGCGCTAAAAAGCCAGAAAAACACTGAGCTTAATGACTTAAGAGCAGCACTCTGCAAACTGTGCCAGCAGTCCGCACCAAAAGGGGTAGTGGTACAGTGGGTCCCATCACACTGCAACATCCAAGGCAACGAGGAGGCAGACAGACTGGCAAAAGAAGGTGCAAGACTACCACAAACAGATACTAGTATGACGTACGAAGAGTCAAAACGGCTTATCAAAGCCAGATACATGACCAAATGGGAAACCGAACATACTGGTTACACCAAAAACGATTCCTATTACCAGTTGAACCGAAGAGAGCAGGTCGTTGTCTTCAGACTTCGCACTGGCCACAATAGACTGAGGTACCACCTATTCAACAAATTAAAGATAGGTGGTACCGACGAATGCCCGTGCGGTACTGGTAAAATGACCGCTGAACATCTGCTGCAAAATTGCCCGACATACGAGGACCAGAGAGAGCAGACGTGGCCGTCACCAGTGGAACTGCAAGACAAGCTCTATGGCAGTGGCGACAGCCTCAGGATGACCGCCGCCTTTTTCGAAAAAATAATGGTTACTGACTGACTGCGAACGAAGAAGAAGAAGAAGATACCATCAAAAGAAAAAGATGAATAAATTAATGAGAGGTTCCAACACAAATACAAGATGACTATCATAATATAAGTAGGCAAGAGCAGATTGTCATACTGCGCCTCAGAACGGGACACAATCGTCTCCGCAGCCACATGTATACAAAATTTAATATTGGCAGCTCAAGTATGTGTACATGTGGACAGGCACCCCAGACTACGGAGCATATACTTCAGGACTGTCCAGAGTATGATATTCTGAGGTGGACATACTGGCTAAGAGAAACAATACTGGAAGGGAAATTATATGGACCTATGTGTGATCTGCAGAATACAGTGAGGTTCATACAAGAGACAACTTTGCAGAAGTAGACATACTCCAAGTGGCTGAAGACAGTGAAGTTCATACAAAAGACAACTTTGCAGATGTAGACATACTCCAAGTGGCAGAAGACAGTGAGGTTCATACAAGAGACAACTTTGCAGATATAGACATACTCCAAGCGGCAGAAGACAGTGAGGTTCATACAAGAGACAACGTTGCAGATGTAGACATACTCCAAGCGAATGGAAGAAGAAGAAACAATAGTGGTTGGATTGTTGCCATTTGCAGTCCGTACCTTCTTCCTGAAAGTACTGACAGCCACACAGGCGTCACTATATACCGCAGTCATTCTTCGGTGCATGTCGACGGCCACACAACATTCTGGCTTCAGGAATATAATTACAGCATTTTGCTTCAACCCTAGACTACCAATTTAATGTCTTCTGTGCGCTTGCGACACGTTCCAGGCGCATACCACTACATGCCCCTATATTCACTTCATTAGAGATTATTTTCACATAAATGTCACGTGGCTTTGTGAGCTGCTGTCAAAGTAATGGCGCTAGAGGTAAACCTTTTCAAAAAGCCCTAGTACATATATCTGTGTTTACCGATATTTGCTTCCATTGTGATATGTATGTGTTTTTGTCTTTTTTTTTCTTTCCCTGACTTTCAGTTTTGTGGAGTTTGCGTTAGTTAATTCTGTTTTATATTTGTTGTTCCATCGCGTTCACTGAACCATTTCCTTTACATGTTTTTATCAACTGTGCGTACGTGTGCATTTTTACATTTTTATTTCTTCTACGTGTAATCGTGTTGACCATGTCATGCTTGCTCGACTCTTTAGCATACATGGCTTAACTATCAAGAAAGAGATCTGACAACGCAACATCAAAAGAACTCTTGACTATTTTTAAACGCCATAATCCATTTAATAGAAAATCCTTTTTAAGCGTTAACTATAAATTTGTATCAATTCATGTTCCAAATCAGAACAGCTTCACTTTGGTAAGTGGCTATGTGTAATGTAGAGGTCTCTTCTTACTTCCAATTCGGTTTTGTCTTAACACACTACCTTCATTATTGCCAATAAGTGCCATCTTCGAACGGAGGTTGACGGTAATTGATCTCCATTAGTATCTGGCAGTAGTCACCAACCCTACTATCTAGCAGTAGTCACCAACCCTAGTATCTGACAGTAGTCACCAACCTAGTATCTGATAGTTGTCACCAACCTAGTATCTGTCTGACAGTAGTCATCAACCTAGTATCTGACAGTAGTCACCAACCTAGTATCTGACAGTAGTCACCAACCTAGTATCTGACAGTAGTCACCAACCCTAGTATCTGGCAGTAGTCACCAACCCTACTATCTAGCAGTAGTCACCAACCCTAGTATCTGACAGTAGTCACCAACCTAGTATCTGACAGTAGTCACCAACCTAGTATCTGACAGTAGTCACCAACCTAGTATCTGACAGTAGTCATCAACCGTCTACCTGACAGTAGTCACCAACCTAGTATCTGACAGTAGTCACCAACCTAGTATCTGGCAGTAGTCATCAACCCTAGTATCTGGCAGTAGTCATCAACCGTCTACCTGACAGTAGTCACCAACCTAGTATCTGTTAGTAGTCACCAACCTAGTATCTGGCAGTATTCTATAATTGTTCCCTGAACAAGGAACGGCATTTTTCTGCCGGACAATGGTCGGCAACCTTTTCACGCACAGAGCTCAGCAACCCTATCCCAGATACAGGTCAGAAACGTTTTGAGAATAATCTCCGGGAAAAGGATCGTTAGCCATCTTCCGAACAACTGACGGAAAGATCAGAAGAATACGAAATCAATACCTGACTGTGTCTTTGAGTATATATACCCTTGACTGGCTGCTTGAAGGGAGAATGGAGAACGAAGCACTTGTGGGAACATCTCATGTGTGATAATGTTGGTTCCTAGAATGAAGAATCTCCAACAATATGGAGATACATGACACTTATGGGTTAAATCGTGTGCCACGACGTTGATTTTTTTGACTAAATTAAACTAAATTTTATTAATCCTTTTCAGACTGTCGATCCAAAAGCTAGGAATTATAAAGATTATTCTTAAACTGGCCATGTCTTCTTAAAGTATTACAGGCGAGCTTTGTCAAGCTGTGTTCAATTTTCTTTTCATGAGAAATCAAGCGTTTATCTAAAATGAAGTACACGATTCTGTTGCTTTTAAGCAGAAAAACACGTATGAGAAGACGTCGTCAAAGGCGATGAAAGATGCGCATTAGAAACGGAGATTGATCCATTACGAACACTTACACAAATACACATTAGTGCACTAAAAGTTCGGACAAGATTCATAATAGAAATTTCAGTAACATCAAAGGCATCGATTGCGTCCCTTGTAACCAAAAATGCGGTCTGTCTGTCGAACGAATTTATTCCCATTACTGGGGTGGGGGAGGCCTCTTCGCCACTGCTGTCGCCACGTCGAGTGCTGGTTATGTTTATTAATTTCACCGCTAACAGATAAAAGACTTTATGCCTTGTTAACATGCAGTCCTCGAAACCATTCGGCCACGCGATCCTTGTAAGAAAACCAGACATTTATTTTTAAACACTGGCATACTGACATGCTGACTATCTGTATAGATTAAATGAAGCGACGATGAGGCAAATGTCTGGTCAGGCAAAACACACTGATCAGAAAATGTTAGCTAGGGCCAGAAGACATATACTGGCCAAGACCTTCACCTGACGAGACGATGAGGCTAATGTCTGGTCAGGCAAAACAAACTGATCACACAATGTTAGCCAGGGTCAGGAGAAATATACTGGCCAAGATCCTCACCTAGCTGGACGATGAGGCTAACGTCTGGTCAGGCAAAACAAACTGACCAGACAATGTTAGCCAGGGTCAGGAGAAATATACTGGCCAAGAACCTCACCTGAGCTCCTCGTCCTGGAAATGTGAGGTTCGACGTGATCCCCGTAGTAGTGAATGACTAACAGATGAAGCAAAACATTGCACAACCACCTGGAGGACCCCTGTTCACTTCAACAGCACGCTCGGGATGTCAGGAAAACATCTGCTGTCTGCAACAAGTCCAGCCCTTTTCAGGGCGCACAAAAGGTTACTAACCCATAAAGGGCATTGTAAATCAACCAGCCAGATTATATAAACACATGGCAACTGAGAAACTGTTGAACACCATTGTCAGTTCACAATCTGTAGTATTTATGACAGAAGCACAATCAGCACTCCAAGCTATTAAATTTGAGGAACTTCCAGACCTACATGCTCTACTATCTGAACTAAGCAACCAGCGCAAAATTGTCATGCAGTGGATACCTTCTCATTGTAGAGTACCAGGAAATAAGAGAGCAGATGGACTGGAAAAGAAGGGTGCTGCAGACGAGCAACCAGATTTGCCAGTTACATAACAACAGAAGATAAGAATGATCAAATTAATCAGAAAGCCACCAACAGAAGATAAAAATGATCAAATTAATCAGAAAGCCACCAACAGAAGATAAAAATGATCAAATTAATCAGAGAGCCACCAACAGAAGATAAGAATGATCAAATTAATCCGAAAGCCATCAACAGAAGATAAAAATGATCAAATTAATCAGAAAGCCATCAACAGTAACACCAGACGATTACCATAAGATGAAAAGACAAGAACAAACTGTTATATTGCGCCTTAGAACAGGACACAACAGACTCCGCAGCCACATGTACACAAAAATGAAGATTGGCAACTCAGCCATGTGCAAACGCGGACAGGCGCCCCAGACAGCAGAGCACACACTACAAAACTGCCCCGAATATGATATACAGAGAAAAATCTCACTGGCCTATAGAAACAAGACTGGAAGAGAAACTTTATGTACCTATATGTGAACTACAAAAGACAGTGAAGTTTATACAAGAGACAACATTGCAGATATAGACAATATTTTTAAGCGAACGAAAGAAGAAGAAGAAGAATATAAACACACACATGCATATTTAACTTAGTCGCTCATCTTCTATCCTAGAATGTACAAGATTTCTAACACGGTTCTTTTATCAAATGTCTTTCTCTTGGTCATATGAGGTCATCATATCATCATCATGTAGCATGCCCTTTATAGAATGTCGCTCCCATCACAGTCTGTCTGAAAGAAACTCGTTCCCTTGCCAAAACTCCAGCCTCTGCCACAGTTATACCCAGGCACTTCTGGATATCGTTGTGCCATCGTCTTCTTGGTCTGTCCCTTCATCTTTCACCTGGCACCAAACCTTCCATCACCGTTCTCTCGAGACCGTTGTGTCTCTTGATGTGACAATATTGTATTTGCATTTTCTGGTCCAAATGGAATTGATAAACCAGTTCTCCTCTATGCTCAACTCTTGCCGAATGTCTTCATTTGTCTTTTTCTCTGTCCAGGGTATTCTGAGGATCTTTCTGTAATATTTTGACTCGAAGGATTCGATTCTTTGTCTGGAAGTTTTGGTAATCGTCCATGATTCGCAGCCATAAGCTGCCACAGGAAAAACACAGGCTCTCAAGACTTTTACTTTTATCATTTTGTTGGTGCTCTGCCATAATTTCTTCAGGCTGTTCAGTCTCTGCGTTGTCATAGCTAGTCTTCTGATTTCTTTCGAGCAGTCGCCATTTTTGTCACTTCTGAAGCCCAGATATTCAAAATGTGTGACCTGATCTATTTCCCCACCACCCACTATAAATTTATGCTGACATTGTGTTTTATCGGTGGTCATTATCTTTATTTTTTTAATGTTTATAAACATCATATCAATGGAGGAAAATACCTGCGTACTTGCATGTTTCCAGTGGCAACGTATGGATGTGAAATTTGGGCCACACACAACCACTTAAGAACAGATTTGAATCTTTTAAACTACAATGCTACATGAAAGTGCTGAAACTACCAAGCAGATATAGTAAAAGAACTGAATTTCAAGGAAAATTGACTTGTAAACAATATCGTGTCCAGAAAGCTAAAATATTTTGGCCACAACCATCGCCATTATGGCATTGAGAGATCGATACAGGATGGTATGGTGCCAGGAAAGCCGGGCAGAGGTAGATCAAGAGGAGAAGATTGACACAAGACATTACGGAGGTCCTGAAGATGATAGTGACAGAGGCAGGCGTTCTGACTAGAGATCGAGAGTCTTACAGATCAGGTGTGTTCGGGGCTCAGTTAAGAGAGGTCGGCCAATGTAAAGACATAATGACTATGGTAAAAACCATGCAAGCCGACATTGTAGGGGCATGTTTCAAGATCGCCTGGGTTGACCAAGGTGACCGTGAAAGGTACTGTGCCCGAGAATCGTAGGGGAAAAAAGATGGAAAGACAATATCAGACAGTGGACAGGACGTTCGATAGCTAGAACGAAAAGTAAAGTAAAGTAACCCATAGCATTACTGCCGTGGGGATATGAGGTGTTAGCGATCTCACATCTCAAAGGCTCGGCTATATGAGGACGGTAGCCATCTCCTCTCCCTCGCCGCTTTTACTTCCCGGACTGAACTGGTACCCATTTAAGGCTGGGTCGACCTGGGAGCCATTGTGGTCTGAAAAAAACATTACCGCCTCAACTGGGGAATGAACCCAGGACCACTCAGATACGAAGCTAGAGCGCTAACCACTGCTATGCGGCTCCTAGAACGAAAATCATGGTACAAAACCGAATGGTTTGGCGGGAACTGGTCCAACAATCTGCAGAATTGTGCCTCAATGACCTTTCAAGTCACTGGTCTGATGATGATGATTATGATAATGATGTTGTGAGAGCGACGTTCTGCAAAGGACATGCTACATGATGATGATGATATCAGACTTTGGGTCGCTTTCGCTGTCTGAATTCTTTTCTCCATGACTATCAGGTGTGTAGTGCTAGTCTGTCTTATTCCACGGCAGTCGTGCAGATATCCCAGTAATTAAGGTTGTTGCACTAGAGTCTGAAGCGCTTAGGTTTCGTTTCTTGATCTTGACGTTATGTCTTTTCTTTTTTCTTTTTCTTTGCGTTCGCCGTATTTCTCTTTTCTATAAGTCGTTGTGCGTTGCGTTATATTTTTTATTTTGCACCTATATGCCCAGTGCATTCATCTTCGGTATGCATTTTATGTAAGGGTCTGTTTCCTCCTGTATTTTATAAGGGTTTACTTCCACGGGGTAACAGCCTGTGCTGTGATTGGGGATCGAACCCAGCACCTTCGGGTTGTTTACGTCACCTGAAAATTAATTCAAAGTTCATAATTTTCTACCCCCGCAATACGTCAACTTTCAGGGGACGTAAAATTAAATCTATGAAATCTATTCCATTTTCCTCAGTTCCTGATGAATATGTACCATTTATTTATATGTTGTTTAAATGTTAATGAAATGAATTTCACCATTACTTACAAATGTACAAGACAATATTATCCGTATTTTGTACATGTGTATTATGAACGTGTCATTTAAGAAGTTAGAATCACTTCATGTATGTATTCTACTCCAGAGACATCTATTGTTTTAGATAGCTCTATCATTTCTTTGTCTTGTGGGAAGAGTTGGGTTATCTGTCTTTGAAATTAAATTTTATATGATTTTTTTACTAACACTATCACAGTTCTATAGGGAGCAGCGTAGCGCAGTGGTTAGCGCCCTGGCTTCGCATCTGAGTGGTTCTGGGTTCATTCCACAGACAGCGAAAAATACCCAAAGTCTGATATCATCATCATCATGTAGCATGTCATTTGCAGAACGTCGCTCTCACAACATCATTATCATAATCATCATCATCAGACCAGTGACTTGAAAGGTCATTGAGGCACAATTCTGCAGATTGTTGGACCAGTTCCCACCAAACCATTCGGTTTTGTACCATGATTTTCGTTATAGGAGCCGCATAGCAGTGGTTAGCGCTCTGGCTTCGTATCTGAGTGGTCCTGGGTTCATTCCCCAGTTGAGGCGGTAATGTTTTTTTCAGACCGCAATGGCTCCCGGGTCTACCCAGCCTTAAACGGGTACCGGTTCAGTCCGGGAAGTAAAGGCGGCGAGGGAGAGGAGATGGCTACCGCCCTCACATAGCCGAGCCTTTGAAATGTGAGATCGTTAACATCCACATCCCTACGGCAGTAATGCTTTAGGTTACTTTCCTTTTTTTTTAAATCACAGTTCTGCTAGTACTGCCGCCTTAACCACCATCTCACGCCGTCCCCTGACGTTGTGTCTGATATATCGACTTACATGAGCATTAGTGTTAAGCCCAGAGCTGCCAAGACCTTTCTACACTTCCTGGACAACAGGATGGGACAGGACAGACTGACTAAGGAGGAAGGGATAGAAAAGGAAAGGCCAACCAGGTAAAGGTAAATGCTACCCGAAGGTCCGTTGAGGTCTTTGTGCATGAGAAAGAAAAGAATAGAAAAAACTGCCCAAAAGAAAGGATGTCGCACGAGGTGACTAACTGTGTGACATGGCATAACACCAACCATATGTGGTTTGTTAATAGAAGCACATATATTGTCTAACAGGCTATGGGTCTACTTTGATTTTGTGTTTGGGCCTATTAAGATGGACTTGCAGATCGGCTAACCAACCTACAAGAAATTGGTTGTATGCAAACTCTACGGAGATTTCTAAACCAGTATAACAACGTTAAGTTCAGCTAAGTCAGATGTGTCGTACCGAAAGATGCAAATATCGTAGTCAATCTGTAAACTACGAAATAACGCATTCGGTTATCAGGACTACATCTTGTTACTTGCAAACCACTTTTCAGGGATTGGTAGCGGGAGATTGAGAATGTTCAGGGTTTGGTAGTGGGAGATTGAGAATGTTCAGGGCTTGGTAGCGGGAGTTTGAGAACGTTCAGGGCTTGGTAGCGGGAGTTTGAGAACGTTCAGGGCTTGGTAGCGGGAGTTTGAGAACGTTCAGGGCTTTGTAGCGGGAGTTTGAGAACGTTCAGGGCTTTGTAGCGGGAGTTTGAGAACGTTCGGGGCTTGGTAGCGGGAGTTTGAGAACGTTCAGGGCTTGGTAGCGGGAGTTTGAGAACGTTCAGGGCTTGGTAGCGGGAGTTTGAGAACGTTCAGGGTTTGGTAGCGGGAGTTTGAGAACGTTCAGGGTTTGGTAGTGGGAGTTTGAGAATGTTCAGGGTTTGGTAGCGGGAGTTTGAGAACGAACGACAAAGAAGATCAAGACATGACACTGATAACTGCCTTGGCCACGATCCATGGCTGCCACTGATATAAGTGTTTCTTTCTACATTGGAATGTTTGGATATTTTAGTAATGGTTTGTTATCGTATCCTCTAACTTGTTACAACTAAACTTGTGTGTACGGGAGAGGGCGTATGTGGTGCTTTATATATACATATATATTGAGCGTCTGACAGGCGCAGTGGTAGATCCCTTTGCTTTTCACGACAAAGGCACCGTGTTCAATTCTCACAACTGTCACGCCTCAATCGATCCAGCAGTAAATGGGCACCTGGCATGAGAAGGGTAGTAAACGGCAGCAACGAAAGAAACTGGGCGCCCTACCTCATACAAGCGGTGGCTTAGCCTACTGAAGTCTCTTACAACTTCATTCACCGACAGTAGTGTAACTAATATGGGACAAACTTTGGCTTAGCATACTGAAGTCTCTTACAACTTCATTCACCGACAGTAGTGTAACTAATATGGGACAAACTTTGGCTTAGCATACTGAAGTCTCTTACAACTTCATTCCCCGATAGAGTAGTGTAACTACTATGGTACAAACCTTGACTTAGCATACTGAAGACTTTTACAACTTCATTCCCCGACAGTAGTGTAACTGCTATGAGACAAACCTTGACTTAGCATACTAAAGTCTCTTACAACTTCATTCCGTGACAATAGTGTAACTAATATGAGACAAACCTTGACTTAGCATACTAAAGTCTCTTAGAACTTCATTCCGTGACAGTAGTGTAACTAATATGAGACAAACCTTGACTTAGCATACTGAAGACTCTAAAAACTTCATTCCCCGACAGTAGTGTAACTGCTATGAGACAAACCTTGACTTAGCATACTGAAGACTCTAAAAACTTCATTCCCCGACAGTAGTGTAACTGCTATGAGACAAACCTTGACTTAGCATACTAAAGTCTCTTACAACTTAATTCCCTGACAGTAGTGTAACTGATATGGAACAAACCATTACCATATATAAATATATGAATTACTATTTCACCCGTTCCAACTTCTTTTCCAATGGCCTTTGTCCTGTGCCCATGGTGTGGATAATGAGGAAAGCATCGGGAATGTTGTTGCGCAACGCAAGAGAGTCGGGCCAGTGTGGTGAAGGTCATCCCCGTGGTCGCTTCTTGTCTCTGGGGTACTATATCATTGTCGATGTGCTTTATCGATCGTCCGTTCTGGGCAGTGGCCTGCAACACCATGATTGACCTTGGCTGTTTTGGTGACTGCATGTTCCACCAGGGACAATTGGAGTACGCATATATATTAAGAAATTAATGTACACTACTGCAACGGGAATTGAGGAATTCAATAAGGTGGATCCGTGCCTAGAGCCATGTATTACAAAGCTATCCAAAAATATTTTGGGGATTCCAGATAAAAATGATCAGTCGGCAACACAAAAAACAAATCCACATTATATATGACCTAAAGAGACAGTGCTCTAGAAACTCCTAGACATGTGTGTATACATATGGATAGGACACGGAAATCGAACAATAGGAATGACAACGGAATATATATCGTACACTTCAATGACGACATAGAAAACAACTCAAATCCAGCAAGGGAAAACCGAACCAATTTCAGAGCTAAAGGAGCAGTTGTACATGTAACAACTGAGATTCTTATCAATCAAAACACAACTACAGGAACAAATGGTCATTCTAACATAGTCCAGGAACTTAATCAAAAGGCTTGCTAGTACAAAGTGGGGAGCTGATAGACAAACTCTTCGGTAACTATACCTTGGTTATGTACGACCTGTGATGGACTACAGCCTTCCCATACAGACCACTGTGAGTACAGATAACATCTCATCTATTGACCGGGTGCAGAATCAAGCTCTCAGACTAATTTGTGGGGAGATGAGATCAAAACCTACAGCGGCGTGCGAGATAGAGGCCAATATAGAACCGCTAGATATAAAGAGAAAGGGGGCACTGATTGAAGCGGTATGAGAAATATAAGAGACAAGCAAATGACCATCCAAATAGGGTAACAATAGACACTTGGAAGCAAAAGAGAAGATTGAAGCAATTACCAACACAAATTACGGAGCAGTGAAATAACAGAATGTAACAATGGCCTTGACTAACATGAACAGGCTTGCTCAGCAGCTATGGAATAATAACAACAACAACAACAACAACAAATAACTACACTGCAGCTATACCTCAAATTTAGTACACTTCTATTTTCAACCCGTTAACTTTAGACGTTTCAATTTACGATTCTTCGACATACGACCCTTCGAATTTTGACGTTTAGCATATATAACACGACAGACTTACGACGCTTTCTACTTACGATTCTTCGGACTTACGACTCTTCGATTTCTGAGGTACATAGTATTAGTCCACTCTCGTATTTTGTTGGCTGTCGAAGATTTGTTCATACGCCCTAAGCACTATTTCAATTATCCTCAAACGACCCCTGCTTGGCAAGAGTTTGGGAACTTGTTGTACACGACAAGAGACATGCCAGGTGACATCGAAAAGGGCTGTGGGTGGTCGGTGGTTAGAGGAAGAAGAGGCGGGGGGGGGGGGTGGTGGGGGGTGGGAGGGAAAAAAAAGCTATAATGTCATGCTCCGTTTCAAAATATGTCTTTTTGGGATCAAGATGCGGAGCAGCGCATGAGCTGCAGTGGTCAGCGACCCATAGCTGACTGCTATCGTCAAGACCAGCGAACCATAGCTGCCAAGACCCTTCTACACCTCCACGCGGTGATCCTGGATAACAGGCTGCAGCAGGGCAGACTGGCTAAGAAGAAGAGGTCAAAGAGGGAATGCTAACCCGGTACTCAAAAAATGATTGCTGAAGTCAGATGTGTTGGACCGAAAGGTGCAAATATCACAGTCAAGCTGTAAACTACGACACAACGCATTCCGTTCTCCGGTCTACATTCTGCTACTTAAGCCCTTTCAGTGTTTGGTAGTGGGAGATTGGGAATGAACAAAGCCAAACCAAGCCAAAACATGTCTTTTCAAATATGTTTTCTATAAATGGGAGTCCGTTCTTGAAACATCTCAGTGCATCTTCACTTTGGTAAGTTGCTATATGTGATATCCAGGTTTCTATTTAGATCCTATATATCTATCTTCAGTCCACTTTAATCGTAAAATGTCGTGTGGATGTGTAACATCTGTTGTTTCATAATTGTTGACAGGTGAAAGTCCGCTGGTGACTTGTCATGCCAATCCCATTAAATGTTTCCCCCTGGAATATACGATCGCCTATTTTTGTTACTGGGGGAGGGTGAGAGAAATGAAAGCGCAAATTAGAGCAGGGTAGACCCGCAGTCTGTCACGCGCCATCTATGTCGTTTCGCTAGCCACATAAACAAGACTTGACGTTATTTCCACATAGTCCCCTTTTTGCGACATATTCCCTGTGGGGCGATAATCCCTAGAATAATTTGAGTACATTTGTAACTTGAGTTTTGCCCGAGCAGCGGTCGTTAGGCCTAGTCTTTACGATTTCCAACTACCAAAGGATTTTTAACGTGCGCTTCACTGCACACGGGTGTCCGATCTCACTACTCAGAGATCAGGTTAATTTTTTATCGGATTATCCAAGTGAAAGAATCCCGTTCTGCAACTTGTCTGGACAACAGATATTATTAAGCATGTTCGTGACTTAGGGCAACCAGAATTATTTTAATAATGGTCAACTACCTTTTTCCAGAAAAATGCTCGACAGCATTTCTGGACAACGGGAGTTGGTGAATTTCTCGCTGACATTGGTCGACAACATTCTTTCTGATAGGATTGTTAAGCATATCCCTAACTTAAGACAACAAGCATTTCTTGGATAAGGGTCAACTACCTTGTCCTGAACAATGTTCAGCAACATTTCTGAACAACAGAGATTCGTAAGCATGTTCTTGACTTAAGGCAACAAGCATTTCTTGGATAAGGGTCAACTACCTTCTCCTGAACAATGCTAAGCAACATGTCTGGGAACAAGGATTCGTAAGCATGTTCTCGACTTAAGGCAACGAGCATTTCTTGGATAAGGGTCAAATAACTTCTCCTGAATAATGCTAGCAACATTTCTGGGCAACAGAAATTCGCAAGCATGTTCCTGACTTAAGGCAACAAGCATTTCCTGAATAAGGGTCAACCACCTTCTCCTGAATAATGATCGCAACATTTATGGGCAACTGGGATTGTTAAGCATATCCCTGACTTAAGGCAACAAGCATTTCTTGGATAAGTGTCAACTACCTTCTCCAGAACAATGCTCAGAAACATTTCTGGGCAACAAGGATTGTTAAGCATATCCCTGACTTGAGGCAACAAGCATTTCTTGGATAAGGGTTAACCGGACAAGGTTTGACATCATTTCCCGGACAGGAACTTGTCATTTTCTCTTGGTCACGGGCTTGCAACCTTCTCCTGAACAAATGACGGAGAAACTGAAACCTATCTCCCTGACAGGAGCCGGTAACCGTCTCCAGGAAATGGCCTACAACATTCTCCCAGATAGGGGTCGACAATGTTTTCTTGATAGCAGTCTACAACTCTATCCTGAACAGAGATCGCCAATCATCTCCCGTCCATTTGATATCCCCTTTCCCCGGGACAGGAAACGACAACCTTTTTTTCAGAATATGGGTTGGCAATCGCATCTCGGACTAGAGCCTGCAACGTTTTCCCACATAAGGGTTGGAATAATTCTCTTTCTGACAGCTGTCGAAACATTCTTACAGGCAGCTGTTGACATCTTTCTCTTAAATAGGCGTCGACAACTTTCTAGCAAATTACTGCGAAAAACATTGATTCGGGTTTACAGCTTTCTCAAAGCAAGTCATGCAAATTGTTCTCCGGGGCGGAGGCCGGCAGCCATCTCCTTAACAGGGATCAACGACCTCCTCTGGGAAAGAAACCAACAACCTTTTACCTGGCAGGGGCCGGCAACCTTCTCCAGGATTATGGGCCGGCATCTTTCTCCCAGACAAAGGCTGGCAAACTTCTTCCAAACACGGTCAGAAACCTATTCAAGAATAAAAGTCGTCAACGTTCTCCAAAACAGGGTTGGCAACCTTCTCCACGGACATGGGTTGGCAACCCTCTCCCGTACATGGGTTGTCATCTTCTTCTTGACAAGTATTTGCAGTCTCCACACGGGCAGGGGTTAACACGCTGTCTACATTTTCATGAACAGGAATTAACAACTTTCTCTCGGACAGGGGTTGGCAACCATCTCCCGGACAGGGATTAGCAACCTTTCTCCGGACAGGGGTTGAGAACCTTCTTTTTGGCAAGGATTGGTAACCTTCTCCCGGGCAAGGTTTGGCAACCTTTTCTCGTATCCCGTACATGGGTTGGCATGTTCTTCCTTTCAAGGGTTCGCAGCCTTAACACGGGACGCGATCAACAAGCTCTATGCGGAAACGGGTCAACAATCATTCCCTGAATAGGAGTCAACATCCTTCTTCCGGAAAGGGATTGGCAACCTTCTCCCTGGCAGTGGCTGGCAACCTTCTCCCGGACAGGAGTTGGCAACCATCTCCCGGACAGGGGTTTGCAACTATCTCCCTGGCAGTGGCTGGTAAACTTCTCCCAGACAGGGGTTGGCAACCATCTCCCGGACAGGGGTTGGCAACCGTCTCCCGGACAGGGGTTGGCAACCATCTCCCGGACAGGGGTTGGCAACCGTCTCCCGGACAGGGGTTGGCAACTATCTCCCTGGCATTGGCTGATAACCTTCTATTAGACATAGCCTTCTCACTGACATGTGTGAATTACGGATATGGATACGAAACATGTCAAGGTTATTGGTCCTAAATTTTAACCGGACAGATTATAACATTATTCCTAACAAAAACTGGTGCTCTTCTACGTCACGTGCGAGGGGTCATGCTACTACATGCACATATAGTCATTTCATTAGAGAGTACTTTCACATAGGTGCCACGTGGCTATGAGCTCTGTTGTCATAGTTACTTCTTTAAACATCGTAATCCAGTACTTCACTGTTGTCTTCTACACACTTTTAGTCACCATACACTGCCTGCATTCTGCGATGAATCCCAACTGATCGACATCCTTCAGCTGTTAGAAACCGAATCACCGCTCGCTGATCAACCCTCTACGGATTCCGTATCTCACCCGCCATGTTTTCAACGGTCTGCTGAGGAAACTATGAGTCGGAAGATAATGACATTTTACAAATTTGACGGTTGATATGTGCTTTTTACACAAGAAATGACGTCATCATGTGCATCGTACGTACGGTCACTTGTTGCAGTTTGGTCCGGTTTCATTTGAACACGTCTCGTAATAAACGACGTTTTAGATAATCAATTAACATAACGAGTTTGCTCCTTATATCTACAGATTGTATCAACATGAAGCTGAATTGGTAAATCTGTGAATGAGAAGAATGCTGTCAAAGATCCTTCTTGTAGTCTTTGGGCTGACCCAGATGTACACAGAGACAGACGCGCTGATTGAACTTTCCAGTCCATGTGAGAAGTGAGTGTATTCTACAGTTACATTTGATCCGTTTGCTACCGGGACCCAAAATGAGAACAGCGAATTTTATATGTCAGTCGTAAAGCAATGATGGGCGAAGACCCTATGAACACCATAACAACACCAAAGCCCATCCCTACTGTACACAAACCCACCTGGAAGCAGCATATCGTTCCAGAGGTGGTAGAAAATATACCAGGTATTGGAAACAAGAGCAGCCAGACTGAAAAGGAAAGAAGAGACATAACCCTGAGGTACATAGCAGAAAACTACCCAAGCATGGACTGGACCCATGCATACACCGACGGTTCTGTAACAAACACAACACAGAATGGAGGGGGAGGGGTATTCCTGAGCCTAACAAATGGTAGAAAAATAACACTGTCAGTGGCAACTGGAAAATTCTCAAGCAATTTCAGAGCGGAGGCAGAGGCACTGAAAGGCTGCAGTAAAAGCAATGCTGACCGGCGAAAGTAATGAAAGCCTGATAGTCCTGTTTACAGATGCCGTGGCTGTGGTCACAGCACTAAACAGCCAGAAAAATTCAGAACTAAATGATTTAATGTCAACTATGCTAGCAGTCCGCACCAAAAAGAGTAGTGGTATAGTGGGTTCCATCCCACTGTAACATCCAAGGCAACGAGGAGGTAGACATATTGGCAAACGAAGGTGCAAGACTACCACAACCAGATTCTAGTGTGACCTACGAAGAGTCCAAAAGGTTTATTAGGGCCAGATACATGGCCAAATTGGAAACAGAACATACTGGCTAAAAAAAAATGATGCCTCTTACCAGTTGAACAGAAGAGAGCAGGTCGTGATCTTCAGACTTCGCTCTGGCCACAACAGACTGAGGTACCACCTATTAAATAAACTAAAGATAGGTGACACTGACGAATGCACTTGTGGTACAGGGAAAATGACCGCTAAACATCTGCTGCAAAACTGCCCAACATACGAGGACCAGAGAAAGCCCATGTGGCCATCACCAGTGCCAACACTAGACAAGCTCTATGGCAGTGTGGATATCCTCAGGATGACTGCTGCTTTCTTCAAACAAATTGCAGTTGACGTCTGACAGCGTACGAAGAAGAAGAAGAAGAAGAAGAAGAAGAAGAAGAAGAAGAAGAAGAAGAACATATGTCAGGCGTGCCATTAGAGGAGACTAATGAGGGTTGGGCATGTAGTCAGCTACCTCAGTCTGTAGAATAATAAGCCAGAGGAAAAATTAAATAAAACATCTGCTACAGTCAATGGTAATAGATGGGACCCACTACTACAGCCAATTGTAGAAGAGAAGAGGTTTTAATTACAGCCAATGGTAGATCAGTGGATTCTCCTCTACAGCCAATGGTAGAGGGGTGGAGTCTGTACTACAGCCAATGGTAGATGGATGGAGACTGTACTACAGCCAATGGTAGATGGGTGGAGTTTGTACTTCAGCCAATAGTACATGGGTGGAGTTTGTACTACAGCCAATGGTAGAGGGGTAGAGTTTGTACTACAGCCAATGGTAGATGGGTGGAGTTTGTACTACAGCCAATGGTAGATGGGTGGAGTTTGTACTACAGCCAATGGTAGATGGGTGGAGTTTGTACTACAGCCAATGGTAGATGGGTGGAGTTTGTACTACAGCCAATGGTATATAAATGGAGTCTCTTCTACAGCCAATGGTAGATGGGTGGAGTCTATCCTACAGCCAATGGTAGATGAGTGGAGTGGCTATTACACCCAATGGTAGATGGGTGGAGTCTGTACTACAGCCAATGGCAGAAGAAGAGACTCTCTGCTACAGCCAATGGTAGAAAATGTAAACATAAATCGTCAGTCTTTACACTTTTTACATATTTTAAATGTTATAGTGGAATGTTATGAAGAGCTCATATCATCTCACTACGGCAGATTCATAGGTGGAAGTTGCTATTAGATAATAAAGAAGGGTCAAAAAATGGAGACAAAGAATTCAGAGGCAAGTAATTATTTACTCAGAGAACATACGCAGATTTAAATTTAAAAAAGGTGAACTTATAGGCATTCTGAAATACAATGCCCGTAATCCAGTGTCAAGACCAAACTCAAAGTCTACCGTGCAACTATCATTCCAACCCTACTATACGCTTGCGAAAGCTGGACTGTATACTCTGGACATGATAGGAGGTTAAACCACTTCCACACAGGTTGCCTGAGGCGAATATTCCACATCCGATGGCAAGATCGTGTCACTGACATCGAGGTTCTCTCGAGGGCTAACATGCCCAGCATCCATGCGATGTTAGAAAAAGCACCACTAGGATGGGCCGGACACCTCGTCCGTATGTAAGACGAGCGGCTCCCAAAGAAGCTTCTCTACGGCGAGCTGAGAGAGAAATGGTGCGAGAGAGGGCGCCCAAAGAAACGTTTTAAAGACGGTCTGAAGGACTCACTAAAAAGTTGCCAGATAGACATCAACACCTGGGAATGTCTTGCGCAAAACAGATCTGACTGGAGAAGCGCAGTCAAATCAGATGTAGCTGGCGGTGAAGACGACCATGTTGTGAAAGCCCAGAGCAGACGCGAGACCCGGAAATCCCGAGCAGCGGGAACACCATCCCCTTCTACAAACCTCGTGTGCCCGATATGTAGCAGATGTTTTTGTGCTCGAATTGGCCTGTTCAGCCACATGCGCACCCACACCCAACAGTGAAATCTGTGACAAGGATGATGTCGGCTGTCCTCATCGACAACGATGGACAGCTATTATTATAATTCAGTGCACAAAACAGCCAGTCTTGACGCAAGTAGGACACTTCTACTGTCTTCTTTTGTCCTATTGATCTTTCCATACGGCCTAGCAGAGACGTGGAATGCGTGGATTTCTTGTTATCGCCAGGTGGGAGGCTTGTGCTGTCGATAGGTATAACTTCCTGAGTGACATAGATACTCTCGATCCATGGACGTCGTGGTCTGCCTCTTGCTTGTGGACCAGAGACATGCATGCTATGCTCTTGATGCTGGCTGGTCACACTGCATTCAGACTAAAGAAGCAAACCACTTGATCTGTTGAGAGTCAATGTGGGCACTAACTGGGTTTGTTGAGAGTCAATGTGGGCACTAACTGGGTTTGTTGAGAGTCAATGTGGGCACTAACTGGGTTTGTTGAGAGTCAATGTGGGCACTAAATGGGTTTGTTGAGAGTCAATGTGGGCACTAACTGGGTTTGTTGAGAGGCAATGTGGGCACAAACTGGGTTTGTTGAGAGTCAATGTGGGCACTAACTGGGTTTGTTGAGAGTCAATGTGGGCACTAACTGGGTTTGTTGAGAGTCAATGTGGGCACAAACTGGGTTTGTTGAGAGTCAATGTGGGCACTAACTGGGTTTGTTGATAGTCAATGTGGGCACAAACTGGGTTTGTTGAGAGCCAATGTGGGCACTAACTGGGTTTGTCCACGCTGTCTGCCTCGGCGTAGTTTTGCGGATTCGGTCACGGATTGTATTTCCGGCTGCACTTCTCACACACCCAATATCACAGCTCTAGATCTTATTCTTGTGGGCTGCTAGTAAGGACCAAATGTAGGAATAAATAGTGTATTTATCAGCCTTCTCTTAGTTGAAAGAAACCCTCTAGGGTGTTTAAAAATCGGAGTAATTTGATAGTGGACACTGTTCGCCTTCTGAATTCTATTTACAATCTCTCTGTCCACTCTACCGTCATCAGTGAACATACTACCTAGGTACTTGAACTCCCGTACTAGCTTGATACCAATGTCACTGATGTGGAAACTTCTCTGCAATTTTTCACGTGAAATCAAAATAGTCTCTGTCTTGTTTATTCATTTTAAGCGAAATAGAGATAGATCAGGTGGTGAACTAAAGCTGCCAAGACCCTTTTACACCTCCAAGCGGTGATCCTGGATAACAGGCTGCAGCAGGGCAGACTGGCTAAGGAGAATTGATCGAAGAGGGAATGCTAACCCGGTACTCAAAAATGCTTGCTGAAATCGGATGTGTTGGACCAAAAGGTGCAAATATCACAATCAAGCTGTAAATTACGACACAAAGCATTCCATTCTCTGCACTACATTCTGCTACTTAAAGCCATTTCATGACTTGGTGGCGAGAGATTGAGAACGATCGAAGTCAAATCAAGGCATAGGGGGACGGCGTGGCCTAGTGGTTAAGTGGCACGGCTCACAAACTGAAGGTGCTGGGTTCGATCCCCATCACAGCACCGGCCGTTACCCCAGGGAAGGAAACCCTTAGAAAATGCAGGAGGAAGCAGACCCTTACATAAAATGCATGCTGAAGTCGGATGCACTGGGCCGATATGCGCAAAATAAAAACACAGTGCAACGCACACCGCCTTGGGGATTATAAAAACAAGGCGAACGCAAAACAAAAAAAAACACACACAAAAAACAATCCATGTCAGGTCCATATGGCCAGTGTATGGGCGCGTGTGTGTATTTCATTGTAAAGCGATGTGTGTGTGTTCTACAATTGCAATCGTGAACTGCAGTAGTTTTACCAATCGTTTCTGTGCGTGGAGAAGCGGTCATACCGAGAAAAATCCTCGACAGGCCAAGTCAAACTGGACAAGAAGTGGTTTCTTCTTCTTCTTCTTCTTCTGCGTACACAGTCAGACAGTAACCATTATTTTTTCGAAAAAAGCGGCGGTCATCCTGAGGCTCTCGCTACTGCCATAGAGCTTGTCTTGCAGTTCCACTGGTGATGGCCACATCTGCTCTCTCTGATCCTCGTATGTCGGGCAGTTCTGCAGCAGATGTTCAGTGGTCATTTTGCCAGTACCGCACGGGCATTCGTCGGTACTCCCTATCTTCAATTTGTTGAATAGGTGGTACCTCAGTCTATTGTGGCCAGTGCGAAGTCTGAAGACGACGACCTGCTCTCTTCGGTTCAACTGGTAATAGGCATCGTTTTTGGTGTAACCAGTATGTTCGGTTTCCCATTTGGTCATGTATCTGGCTTTGATAAGCCGTTTTGACTCTTCGTACGTCATACTGGTATCTGTTTGTGGTAGTCTTGCACCTTCTTTTGCCAGTCTGTCTGCCTCCTCGTTGCCTTGGATGTTGCAGTGTGCCGGGACCCACTGTACCACTACCCTTTTTGGTGCGGACTGCTGGCACAGTTTGCAGAGTGCTGCTCTTAAGTCATTAAGCTCAGTGTTTTTCTGGAAGTGGTTTCGAACGCGGTATTTTGGGATCGCAAACCAAGTTTTCACTCAATCTACACTCCTACACTCCTTTACACCCAGGGCTATAGAAAAAAAAGATAGACGAATAAATACGTTGAAATCGAACCTTGGTTTACTAGTTAGTTAGTTTTCTTTCCACGTGTGCCGTTAAGAGTCGTGTGGATCTTAAGTCGTCTATCCTGCGCCAAGTGCGTTGCGTCGACCAATGTGAGCCATTGTCGCTGCACAACCACTCTAATAGCATCCATCCACCTAGGGTTTGTACACGTACAAACGAGATATCGCAGTGGTTAGTGTACCGATTATCTAGCCAGGGATCCAGGGTTTAGTCCCGAGTTTGTGCGGGATTTTTTTGGGATCTCAAAACGGTTTATGGAGTCCACCAGCCTGAAAAATTGGGTTAGTTAGTTAGTTTTCTTTCTACTTGTGCCATTTAGCTTCGTGTAGAGCTTGAGTGTTCTATCCTGCGCCAAGTGCGTTGCGTCGGTCAATGTGAGTCCTTGTCGTTGCACAATCACTCTTATGTCATCTATCCACCCACCTCACGGCCGCCTCCCTGCCCTGTAGCCAGATCTACCAGCATTGTAAGCCATCAGTGGAAGATGATGAGGGTGCATTCTCATGAGATGACCAAACCAACTTATTTTCTGCCTGGAAATGTATTCGCCCCAAGTCGTAGTCCCGACCATACTTTGAATGTCGTCCTTTCGCATTCTGTTTCTCCTGGTAATACCGATGACTTTCCTCAAACACTTCATTTCACAAGTCGAAATTCTGCTATCGCGTGCCCTTGACGGAGGCCATATTTGGCACTGGTAGCACAAAAGCACTTTGGTTTACTAGCTGACGTAAACGCCTCGCTGAAAGAAGGAGGCAACTTAATGTATTCGGTCGAATCAAACGGCGGGATTCATTACAATGCTTCGATCAAGGCATTGCTAGTTAAATTCGCTCATATTTTGGGAATGGAAAAACATTTGAGCTTGTGATATATGTAGATATATGCAACGCACACCGCATTTGGGGGATTTGAGAAATAAAGCGAACGCAACAAACAAACAAAACCAAAAACATTGACACACAAAGAAGTAAAAATATTAACTAAGCAAGATATCACATAAGATATTGGCTCGGGTTTCTTAGCATGTGGTCATAACGCATTCCGTTCTCTGGACTACATTCTGCTACTTAAACCCTTTCAGGGTTTGGTAGCAGGAGATTGAGAACGAACGAAGTCAAGCCATATCGAATGCCAGCTTGCTATCTGCTTTCTAAAATCAATTATTTAAGCCTTTAATTGACATATATTTTTGTTGTTTCATTTAGGTGGAAATGCAATAACGGGTGTACCCTTGGCGGCTTTAGCATTGGAATTTGCAGCCCCAAATGTAACCTATGCGAGAAAATCCACTTGGCTTCAGAAAGTAGAGACTGTTCTTGTTTTATAACAGCTGCACAGCCTCCTCAACCCAGGACAGCTCCAGGAGAAAGAACCAAAGAAGTTCAAACTACCGAAGAAGCTCCAAGAACCAAAGAAGTTCAAACTACCGAAGAAGCTCCAAGAACCACAGAATCTCCAACCACGAATGTGAGAACAACAAGGTTAAGGTCAAATACAAGACGGAGAAGGCCAACAAGGTCAAGGTCAAATACAAGACGGAGAAGGCCAATAGGGGGTGTGGCCAATTCAGCCAAACGAAAAGTTAGGACAAGAACTCCCACACAAACCACAGAGAGTGAAAGAGAAAGAGCCTCTACTACTCCAGCAACAACAGCAGCTCCAACAACAACAGCAGCTCTAACAACAACAGCAGTTGTTCCAGTAACGAGAGCAGCACCTACAACAACAAAAGATCCCAAAAAATGTGATTTCTGCTCCTGGCTGAAAAAAAAGGATTAGGAACCTTCGAAACAGTCTACTTGCTTAAAGATAATGATCAGAAACAACAAAAACAGCAATACTGAACAAGGAAACATTTAGAATATAGGCAACAAGAACAGCTACCCACAAAATTGACAAAGAAACGTAGTTCAAAGAAAGCTCATCTCGTCTCAAATCTTCTTATGTAAACATCGTTACCCATACTCCGCGCTCTGTCACAAAGATTTAGGAATGAAGCTATATTATTCTTCTTCTTCTTTTTCTTTGTCTTCTGCTGATCAACTGATGATATGCTTCTAGCTCGGTGTGATTCACGAAGGAGACTGCGTTTCTGGTCTTCGTCACATTTGTGGCATTGTTTATCTTCCGGGTCAGAGTGCATCTCTATGTTCCGTATAAGCAGACTATTCATCACTTTTGTGTTGTCTGATAAGTTTGTTTCCTGAGTGCTTTAAAAATATTCGTCGTTACGATAGTCGTTTCTATGATGTTTATTAATTTACTAACTTCAGTTTTTTACCTCTTCTTTCTGTGCAACCCGATCTACCTGCTTTTAATTATGTCTTCTCTCGCCAGTGTTTCTGTGTCCATTAAAGTGATTTGAGTACATTTTAAAATATTTATGCAAATCGTCGTACTTCTTCCTTGCTTTTTCATTCCTGGAATTGTCTCCTTGTGTGAAGTTTTGTGCAGCCCAGTTTATTTGGCATGTAACTGCAACACTGCGGTTTGTTTATTTCTTTAAAATTTGAGTAGGTCTTCATGTGGTCCAATATTATTATGGATTGTATTTCGGTTCTTGACATTTCAGATAAAAACGTTGTATGTTATTTCACGGATCTGAATGAGTATTTTATCTCTATTGACTATTTAGATTGCAACTAAACATGGCCTATACAATGCGAATACGCAAATAAAAAGTATCACTAAAGAAACATAAATTTCTTGTTTTTTTCACTCATTCTGTGGGATCTGTCTTTTGTTTGATGAATATCATTTGTGTCCATAAGTGAAGGAAACGTGATCAAAACGTATCGGAATTGGTATTATAAGCCGAAAGTTGCTAGACACCAGTTGAGACTGAATTTAATGGGCATGGGGCACGTCTACCCTGATCATCTGGTTTGTTTGCAGTAGTGGTTTTACCTTAAGATGTGTAATTTGGATTGCCAATGCATTAAAAGTCGATGAACAAATTTGCATCATATTTTGTCAAAACTTGGCGAAACATATAAAGACACATACTTAAAGATTCAGACAGTTTCCCGGAAAGATTTTACCAGATGTACACATCGGGATTATTGGAAAAGAGACAGCAGAGGATCTCATACAGCTAGAAGTGACGGCACGTAGACTGTTCACCAATAAAGCTATATAGAAGTAAAGACACTCATAAAACTGTTTACAAAGACCGAATGGAGTGATCAACATAAAAAAGATGACAGCATAGAGAAACTTTTCAGATTATTTTATTTTTAAATTGAATTAATTATTAGCTGCCCATCGCAAGTGATGATGGCGACGTGAACAGACGGTTTTGTCTTGATCATATGACTTGCGCTATATTTAGATTATAGTGAGGAAGTAACTGCGCCTGTCATCGACCTCACTTTCCCGTACCGAGCTACCTTGGACCAGTGGCAAGACATTAGTTAAGACGACTGGAGGCAACTCAAGATGTCAAAACCTGGAGTCGAGAGGGCTAACCTTTCATCTATATCCACGCCCTTGAAGAGCGAGCGCCTAACCTTTCATTTATATCCATGCTGTAGATAGCCGAGTGCCTAATCTCTCATCTGAATCGGTGCCCTTCAGGGGCGATTGTCTTACGACTCAGCTAAAGAGCTCCCCACCCTCTCCCACCCTCAATTTGACTAAACTAAATGCCTGCAATAATTTCGTGAACATGTTCCCCGACACAGGAAAGCTATTTCAATAGTTTCTTTCTATCTAACCTAATCTAATCTAATCTAATCTAATCTAATCTAATCTAATCTAATCTAATATAACCTAACCTAACCTAACCTAACCAAACTAAACCAAACCCAACCAGACCAAACCAAACCAAACCTAACCAAACCAAACCAAACCTAACCTAACCTAACCTAACCTAATTCAACCTAACCTAACCCAACTCAACCCAACCCAACCCAACTCAACCCAACCCAACCTAACCTTATCTAATCTAATTTAATCTATCTATCTATCTTATTCTATCCATATACATATATAAATATATATATATATATATATATATATATATATATATATATATATATATACCAAATATATACCATATATCAAAACTTCTAGACAAAGAATCGAATCCTTCGAGTCAAAATGTTACAGAAAGATCCTCAGAATACCCTGGACAGAGAAAATAACAAATGTAGACATTCGGCAAGAGTTGAGCATAGAGGAGAACTGGTTTATCAATTCCATTTTGGCTAGAAAATGCAAATACTTTCGTCACATCAAGAGACACAACGGTCTTGAGAGGACGGTGATGGAAGGTATGGTGCCAGGCAAAAGAGGAAGGGGTAGACCAAGAAGACGATGGCACCAAGATATCCAGGAGTGCCTGAGTATGACAGTGGCGGAAGCTGGTGTTTTGGCAAGGGAACGAGTTTCTTTCAGACAGACTGTGATGGGAGCGACGTTCTACAAAGAACATGCTACATGATGATATATATATCTGTCTATCTTCAGTCCACTTATGTCGTTAGACGTCGTGGGGAGGTGTGACCTTTGTTTCGAATTTTTTGGAAGGTGAAAATCCACTAGTGTATTGTCAGGTCAATCCTATCATCTGATAGACCCTAGAATATTTGATCACCAATTTTTGAGACTGGTGGAGGTGGAAGTGTAGATTAGAGCAAGGTAGATCCGCAGCCTGTCAGGCGCCATCCATGCAGCTCCGCTAACCACATAACCAAAACCTGATGGTATAGCCACACAGTCCACTTTTGGGACCTATTCTCTGTGTGGCGATTATCCCTAGAATAATTTGAGTAGATTTTTAACATGAATTTTTCCCGAGCAGCGGACGTTAAGCGTACTCTTTTCGATTTCCAACTGCTTAAGAATTGTTGACGTGCGCGTCACTGTACACGGGTGGCTGATCTCACTGCTCAGAGATTATGGGAAATATTTAACGGATGATCTATGTGAAAACAATCCCGATCTCTACCGTGATTTGAACCCGCGACTTCCAGCACTCGAGGCGAACACCTTACCTCGAGACAAGTGGTCCCCTTGAATAGTTTCTTTGAGCATAAAAGAGCTGAGAATTGCTGCCTTGGATAACGATTTAAGAACGATTTAATAAAGATTTATGAACGTTTTAAGAAAGATTTAAGAAAGTTTTAAGAAAGATTTAAGAAAGATTTAAGAAAGACTTAAGAAAGATTTAAGAAAGTTTTAAGAATGATTTAAAAAAGTTTTAAGAAAGATTTAACAAAGATTTAACAAAGATTTAAGAAAGCAACATAGCAAAACCTTAACGTGCTTTTTCTGTACATTGTCACTAATCACAGATCACATGTGCAGAACCCTCTTAACATCCCTAGCAGCCATTTTAACTAGTTACAATACAAAGGAATGGTTTTTATAATGTATATCTCACTTCTAATATTTTCATTTGAAGCCCCCTCGTACATGTGCCAGGTTTTGTAGTCCTGAAAGTACTATCCATTTTTGTTTCCTTTCGAAAAGCTCTCTGGTGAATAACTCTATCAATGAGTTAGAAAGAAAACGGCACACTTGCTTCATCTATAAGGCTTGATCGATCCGTCGAACACTGTCAAGTAACATTTGTAAAGAGTTTTAATGATTGAAAGAAGCTGTTCAAGGTTCAATTGGCAAAAATCCTACTACAACATATGCGAAGAACGACAAGCAACCGTGATAAAGGAAAGATAACTCTAGTTCTAGCTGTGCATAACGGGCAAGTAAAGGTGGTCTCACAGCAGGAATTGCCGTCAAGGCTGAAGTGTTAATGACGTTATTGTGAAAAAAAAATAGCTTGGTGAGGTGGGGTGGCCAGTTCCATTACTCGTTGCCTCAGCCAGGCAGCCATTTACAGTTGGATGTACATAGTGAATGTGAGAATTGAACTGCTTACCTCTTCCATGTTCCAGTTGTTGTGAATGCCCACAATGTGTAGATTTACTCTTTTGTGCGCATTGTGCGTTCCATGGCAGTTTGCAGTAGCAGCCGAGTGTATCGATGAAGATGAACCGGGGTTCTGTGTCGCTCTCTGCTACGGGACCATGTCGATCACCAGCCTCGTTTACCAAAATGCAAAGAGCAGTCATTTTTCATGGAGAACTAGGAGGGAGTCGATGCGAAGGTGTTGATCACCAAATCTTTCCTGACCCTGACTAACATGCCTGATCAGTATATTTTGCCTGACCCTGACTAACATGTCCGATCAGTATGTTTGAACTGTTCCTAACTACCATGCCTAATCAGTATATTTTGCTTGACCCTGTCTAACATGTCTTATCAGTATGTTCTAACTAACCCTGACTAACATGCCTGATCAGTATATTTTGCCTGACCCTGACTAACATGTCTGATCAGTATATTTTGCCTGACCCTGACTAACATGCCTGATCAGTATATTTTGCCTGACCCTGACTAACATGTCTGATCAGTATATTTTGCCTGACCCTGACTAACATGTCTGATCAGTATATTTTGCCTGACCCTGACTAACATGTCTGATCAGTATATTTTGCCTGACCCTAACTAACATGTCTGATCAGTATATTTTACCTCACCCTGACTAACATGCCTGATAATTATTTTTAGTTAGTCGTCCGTGCCCCTGCCATAGAAAGTTAAATGACAGCGCTAGTCAGCGGGTCAAGTGTGCGGTAAGATAAGTGGACGGTAAGATAAGTGGATGGTAAGATAAGTGGACGGTAAGATAAGTGGACGGTAAGATAAGTGGATGGTAAGATAAGTGGACGGTAAGATAAGTGGACGGTAAGATAAGTGGACGGTAAGATAAGTGGATGGTAAGATAAGTGGATGGTAAGATAAGTGGACGGTAAGATAAGTGGATGGTAAGATAAGTGGACGGTAAGATAAGTGGGGGGTAAGATAAGTGGACGGTAAGATAAGTGGACGGTAAGATAAGTGGATGGTAAGATAAGTGGATGGTAAGATAAGTGGATGGTAAGATAAGGGGGCGGTAAGATAAGTGGACGGTAAGATAAGTGGATGGTAAGATAAGTGGATGGTAAGATAAGTGGACGGTAAGATAAGTAGACGGTAAGATAAGTGGACGGTAAGATAAGTGGATGGTAAGATAAGTGGATGGTAAGATAAGTGGACGGTAAGATAAGTGGATGGTAAGATAAGTGGACGGTAAGATAAGTGGACGGTAAGATAAGTGGATGGTAAGATAAGTGGACGGTAAGATAAGTGGACGGTAAGATAAGTGGACGGTAAGATAAGTGGACGGTAAGATAAGTGGGCGGTAAGATAAGTGGACGGTAAGATAAGTGGACGGTAAGATAAGTGGACGGTAAGATAAGTGGACGGTAAGATAAGTGGACGGTAAGATAAGTGGACGGTAAGATAAGTGGACGGTAAGATAAGTGGACGGTAAGATAAGTGGACGGTAAGATAAGTGGACGGTAAGATAAGTGGACGGTAAGATAAGTGGACGGTAAGATAAGTGGGCGGTGAGATAAGTGGACGGTAAGATAAGTGGACGGTAAGATAAGTGGATGGTAAGATAAGTGGACGGTAAGATAAGGGGGCGGTAAGATAAGTGGACGGTAAGATAAGTGGACGGTAAGATAACGGGGCGGTAAGAGAAGTGGACGGTAAGATAAGTGGACGGTAAGATAAGTGGACGGTAAGATAAGTGGACGGTAAGAGAAGTGGACGGTCAGATAAGTGGACGGTAAGATAAGTGGACGGTAAGATAAGTGGACGGTAAGATAAGGGGGCGGTAAGATAAGTGGACGGTAAGATAAGTGGGGGGTAAGATAAGTGGACGGTAAGATAAGTGGGGGGTAAGATAAGTGGACGGTAAGATAAGTGGGGGGTAAGATAAGTGGACGGTAAGATAAGGGGGCGGTAAGATAAGTGGGCGGTAAGATAAGTGGGGGGTAAGATAAGTGGACGGTAAGATAAGTGGACGGTCAGATAAGTGGACGGTAAGATAAGGGGGCGGTAAGATAAGTGGACGGTAAGATAAGTGGGGGGTAAGATAAGTGGACGGTAAGATAAGTGGGGGGTAAGATAAGTGGACGGTAAGATAAGTGGGGGGTAAGATAAGTGGACGGTAAGATAAGGGGGCGGTAAGATAAGTGGGCGGTAAGATAAGGGGGCGGTAAGATAAGTGGACGGTAAGATAAGTGGGGGGTAAGATAAGTGGACGGTAAGATAAGTGGACGGTAAGATAAGTGGGCGGTAAGATAAGTGGACGGTAAGATAAGGGGGCGGTAAGATAAGGGGACGGTAAGATAAGGGGGTGGTAAGATAAGTGGGCGGTAAGATAAGGGGGCGGTAAGATAAGTGGACGGTAAGATAAGTGGGGGGTAAGATAAGTGGACGGTAAGATAAGTGGGCGGTAAGATAAGTGGACGGTAAGATAAGTGGGCGGTAAGATAAGTGGACGGTAAGATAAGTGGGCGGTAAGATAAGTGGGCGGTAAGATAAGTGGGGGGTAAGATAAGTGGGGGGTAAGATAAGTGGACGGTAAGATAAGTGGGGGGTAAGATAAGTGGGGGGTAAGATAAGTGGACGGTAAGATAAGTGGGCGGTAAGATAAGTGGGGGGTAAGATAAGTGGGGGGGTAAGATAAGTGGACGGTAAGATAAGTGGGCGGTAAGATAAGTGGGGGGTAAGATAAGTGGGGGGTAAGATAAGTGGACGGTAAGATAAGTGGACGGTAAGATAAGTGGGCGGTAAGATAAGTGGACGGTAAGATAAGTGGGCGGTAAGATAAGTGGGGGGTAAGATAAGTGGGGGGTAAGATAAGTGGGGGGTAAGATAAGTGGGGGGTAAGATAAGTGGGGGGTAAGATAAGTGGGGGGTAAGATAAGTGGGGGGTAAGATAAGTGGGGGGTAAGATAAGTGGACGGTAAGATAAGTGGACGGTAAGATAAGTGGACGGTAAGATAAGGGGGCGGTAAGATAAGTGGGGGGTAAGATAAGTGGGGGGTAAGATAAGTGGGGGGTAAGATAAGTGGGCGGTAAGATAAGTGGACGGTAAGATAAGTGGGCGGTAAGATAAGTGGGGGGTAAGATAAGTGGGGGGTAAGATAAGTGGACGGTAAGATAAGTGGGGGGTAAGATAAGTGGGGGGTAAGATAAGTGGGGGGTAAGATAAGTGGGGGGTAAGATAAGTGGGCGGTAAGATAAGTGGGGGGTAAGATAAGTGGGCGGTAAGATAAGTGGGGGGTAAGATAAGTGGGGGGTAAGATAAGTGGACGGTAAGATAAGTGGGGGGTAAGATAAGTGGGGGGTAAGATAAGTGGACGGTAAGATAAGTGGGGGGTAAGATAAGTGGGCGGTAAGATAAGTGGGGGGTAAGATAAGTGGGGGGTAAGATAAGTGGGGGGTAAGATAAGTGGGGGGTAAGATAAGTGGGGGGTAAGATAAGTGGGCGGTAAGATAAGTGGGGGGTAAGATAAGTGGACGGTAAGATAAGTGGACGGTAAGATAAGTGGGCGGTAAGATAAGTGGGGGGTAAGATAAGTGGGCGGTAAGATAAGTGGACGGTAAGATAAGTGGGGGGTAAGATAAGTGGGGGGTAAGATAAGTGGGGGGTAAGATAAGTGGGCGGTAAGATAAGTGGACGGTAAGATAAGTGGGGGGTAAGATAAGTGGGGGGTAAGATAAGTGGACGGTAAGATAAGTGGGGGGTAAGATAAGTGGGGGGTAAGATAAGTGGGGGGTAAGATAAGTGGGGGGTAAGATAAGTGGGGGGTAAGATAAGTGGGGGGTAAGATAAGTGGGGGGTAAGATAAGTGGGGGGTAAGATAAGTGGGGGGTAAGATAAGTGGGGGGTAAGATAAGTGGGCGGTAAGATAAGTGGACGGTAAGATAAGTGGGGGGTAAGATAAGTGGGGGGTAAGATAAGTGGACGGTAAGATAAGTGGGGGGTAAGATAAGTGGGGGGTAAGATAAGTGGGGGGTAAGATAAGTGGGCGGTAAGATAAGTGGGGGGTAAGATAAGTGGGGGGTAAGATAAGTGGGGGGTAAGATAAGTGGGGGGTAAGATAAGTGGGGGGTAAGATAAGTGGGGGGTAAGATAAGTGGGGGGTAAGATAAGTGGGGGGTAAGATAAGTGGACGGTAAGATAAGTGGGGGGTAAGATAAGTGGGGGGTAAGATAAGTGGACGGTAAGATAAGTGGGGGGTAAGATAAGTGGGGGGTAAGATAAGTGGGGGGTAAGATAAGTGGGCGGTAAGATAAGTGGGGGGTAAGATAAGTGGACGGTAAGATAAGTGGACGGTAAGATAAGTGGGCGGTAAGATAAGTGGGGGGTAAGATAAGTGGGCGGTAAGATAAGTGGACGGTAAGATAAGTGGGCGGTAAGATAAGTGGGGGGTAAGATAAGTGGTCGGTAAGATAAGTGGACGGTAAGATAAGTGGGGGGTAAGATAAGTGGGCGGTAAGATAAGTGGGGGGTAAGATAAGTGGACGGTAAGATAAGTGGACGGTAAGATAAGTGGGGGGTAAGATAAGTGGACGGTAAGATAAGTGGGGGGTAAGATAAGTGGGGGGTAAGATAAGTGGACGGTAAGATAAGTGGGGGGTAAGATAAGTGGGGGGTAAGATAAGTGGACGGTAAGATAAGTGGACGGTAAGATAAGTGGGGGGTAAGATAAGTGGACGGTAAGATAAGTGGGCGGTAAGATAAGTGGGGGGTAAGATAAGTGGACGGTAAGATAAGTGGGGGGTAAGATAAGTGGACGGTAAGATAAGTGGGGGGTAAGATAAGTGGGCGGTAAGATAAGTGGGGGGTAAGATAAGTGGACGGTAAGATAAGTGGACGGTAAGATAAGTGGGGGGTAAGATAAGTGGGCGGTAAGATAAGTGGACGGTAAGATAAGTGGGGGGTAAGATAAGTGGGGGGTAAGATAAGTGGGGGGTAAGATAAGTGGGCGGTAAGATAAGTGGACGGTAAGATAAGTGGGGGGTAAGATAAGTGGGCGGTAAGATAAGTGGACGGTAAGATAAGTGGGGGGTAAGATAAGTGGGGGGTAAGATAAGTGGGGGGTAAGATAAGTGGGCGGTAAGATAAGTGGACGGTAAGATAAGTGGGCGGTAAGATAAGTGGACGGTAAGATAAGTGGACGGTAAGATAAGTGGGGGGTAAGATAAGTGGGGGGTAAGATAAGGGGGCGGTAAGATAAGTGGGGGGTAAGATAAGTGGACGGTAAGATAAGTGGACGGTAAGATAAGTGGACGGTAAGATAAGTGGACGGTAAGATAAGTGGGGGGTAAGATAAGTGGGGGGTAAGATAAGTGGGCGGTAAGATAAGTGGGGGGTAAGATAAGTGGGCGGTAAGATAAGTGGACGGTAAGATAAGTGGACGGTAAGATAAGTGGACGGTAAGATAAGTGGGGGGTAAGATAAGTGGGGGGTAAGATAAGTGGGGGGTAAGATAAGTGGGCGGTAAGATAAGTGGACGGTAAGATAAGTGGACGGTAAGATAAGTGGGGGGTAAGATAAGTGGGGGGTAAGATAAGTGGGGGGTAAGATAAGTGGGCGGTAAGATAAGTGGACGGTAAGATAAGTGGACGGTAAGATAAGTGGGGGGTAAGATAAGTGGGGGGTAAGATAAGTGGGCGGTAAGATAAGTGGACGGTAAGATAAGTGGGGGGTAAGATAAGTGGGGGGTAAGATAAGTGGGGGGTAAGATAAGTGGGGGGTAAGATAAGTGGGGGGTAAGATAAGTGGACGGTAAGATAAGTGGACGGTAAGATAAGTGGGGGGTAAGATAAGTGGGGGGTAAGATAAGTGGGGGGTAAGATAAGTGGGGGGTAAGATAAGTGGGGGGTAAGATAAGTGGACGGTAAGATAAGTGGGCGGTAAGATAAGTGGGGGGTAAGATAAGTGGGGGGTAAGATAAGTGGACGGTAAGATAAGGGGGCGGTAAGATAAGTGGGCGGTAAGATAAGTGGGGGGTAAGATAAGTGGGCGGTAAGATAAGTGGGCGGTAAGATAAGTGGGGGGTAAGATAAGTGGGGGGTAAGATAAGTGGGCGGTAAGATAAGTGGGGGGTAAGATAAGGGGGCGGTAAGATAAGTGGGCGGTAAGATAAGTGGACGGTAAGATAAGTGGACGGTAAGATAAGTGGGGGGTAAGATAAGTGGGGGGTAAGATAAGTGGACGGTAAGATAAGTGGACGGTAAGATAAGTGGGGGGTAAGATAAGTGGGGGGTAAGATAAGTGGGGGGTAAGATAAGTGGACGGTAAGATAAGTGGGGGGTAAGATAAGTGGACGGTAAGATAAGTGGACGGTAAGATAAGTGGGCGGTAAGATAAGTGGGCGGTAAGATAAGTGGGCGGTAAGATAAGTGGGGGGTAAGATAAGTGGGGGGTAAGATGAGTGGACGGTAAGATAAGTGGACGGTAAGATAAGTGGGGGGTAAGATAAGTGGGGGGTAAGATAAGTGGGCGGTAAGATAAGTGGACGGTAAGATAAGTGGGGGGTAAGATAAGTGGGGGGTAAGATAAGTGGACGGTAAGATAAGTGGACGGTAAGATAAGTGGGGGGTAAGATAAGTGGGGGGTAAGATAAGTGGGCGGTAAGATAAGTGGACGGTAAGATAAGTGGACGGTAAGATAAGTGGACGGTAAGATAAGTGGGGGGTAAGATAAGTGGGCGGTAAGATAAGGGGGCGGTAAGATAAGTGGGGGGTAAGATAAGTGGGGGGTAAGATAAGTGGGCGGTAAGATAAGTGGGGGATAAGATAAGTGGGGGGTAAGATAAGTGGGGGGTAAGATACGTGGGGGGTAAGATAAGTGGGCGGTAAGATAAGTGGGCGGTAAGATAAGTGGGCGGTAAGATACGGGGGCGGTAAGATAAGTGGATGGTAAGATAAGTGGGGGGTAAGATAAGTGGGGGGTAAGATAAGTGGACGGTAAGATAAGTGGACGGTAAGATAAGTGGGGGGTAAGATAAGTGGGGGGTAAGATAAGTGGACGGTAAGATAAGTGGACGGTAAGATAAGTGGGGGGTAAGATAAGTGGGGGGTAAGATAAGTGGGGGGTAAGATAAGTGGACGGTAAGATAAGTGGGGGGTAAGATAAGTGGGGGGTAAGATAAGTGGGGGGTAAGATAAGTGGACGGTAAGATAAGTGGGGGGTAAGATAAGTGGGGGGTAAGATAAGTGGGCGGTAAGATAAGTGGACGGTAAGATAAGTGGGGGGTAAGATAAGTGGGGGGTAAGATAAGTGGACGGTAAGATAAGTGGACGGTAAGATAAGTGGGGGGTAAGATAAGTGGGGGGTAAGATAAGTGGGCGGTAAGATAAGTGGACGGTAAGATAAGTGGGGGGTAAGATAAGTGGGCGGTAAGATAAGTGGACGGTAAGATAAGTGGGGGGTAAGATAAGTGGGGGATAAGATAAGTGGGGGGTAAGATAAGTGGGGGGTAAGATAAGTGGGGGGTAAGATAAGTGGGCGGTAAGATAAGTGGACGGTAAGATAAGTGGGGGGTAAGATAAGTGGGGGGTAAGATAAGTGGGGGGTAAGATAAGTGGACGGTAAGATAAGTGGACGGTAAGATAAGTGGGGGGTAAGATAAGTGGGGGGTAAGATAAGTGGGCGGTAAGATAAGTGGACGGTAAGATAAGTGGGGGGTAAGATAAGTGGGGGGTAAGATAAGTGGGGGGTAAGATAAGTGGGGGGTAAGATAAGTGGGGGGTAAGATAAGTGGGGGGTAAGATAAGTGGGGGGTAAGATAAGTGGGGGGTAAGATAAGTGGGGGGTAAGATAAGTGGGGGGTAAGATAAGTGGGGGGTAACATAAGTGGACGGTAAGATAAGTGGGCGGTAAGATAAGTGGGCGGTAAGATAAGTGGGCGGTAAGATAAGTGGGGGGTAAGATAAGTGGGGGGTAAGATAAGTGGACGGTAAGATAAGTGGACGGTAAGATAAGTGGGGGGTAAGATAAGTGGGGGGTAAGATAAGTGGGCGGTAAGATAAGTGGACGGTAAGATAAGTGGGGGGTAAGATAAGTGGGGGGTAAGATAAGTGGACGGTAAGATAAGTGGACGGTAAGATAAGTGGGGGGTAAGATAAGTGGGGGGTAAGATAAGTGGGCGGTAAGATAAGTGGACGGTAAGATAAGTGGACGGTAAGATAAGTGGACGGTAAGATAAGTGGGGGGTAAGATAAGTGGGCGGTAAGATAAGGGGGCGGTAAGATAAGTGGGGGGTAAGATAAGTGGGGGGTAAGATAAGTGGGGGGTAAGATAAGTGGGGGGTAAGATAAGTGGGCGGTAAGATAAGGGGGCGGTAAGATAAGTGGGGGGTAAGATAAGTGGGGGGTAAGATAAGTGGGCGGTAAGATAAGTGGGGGATAAGATAAGTGGGGGGTAAGATAAGTGGGGGGTAAGATAAGTGGGGGGTAAGATAAGTGGGCGGTAAGATAAGTGGGCGGTAAGATAAGTGGGCGGTAAGATACGGGGGCGGTAAGATAAGTGGATGGTAAGATAAGTGGGGGGTAAGATAAGTGGGGGGTAAGATAAGTGGACGGTAAGATAAGTGGACGGTAAGATAAGTGGGGGGTAAGATAAGTGGGGGGTAAGATAAGTGGACGGTAAGATAAGTGGACGGTAAGATAAGTGGGGGGTAAGATAAGTGGGGGGTAAGATAAGTGGGGGGTAAGATAAGTGGACGGTAAGATAAGTGGGGGGTAAGATAAGTGGGGGGTAAGATAAGTGGGGGGTAAGATAAGTGGACGGTAAGATAAGTGGGGGGTAAGATAAGTGGGGGGTAAGATAAGTGGGCGGTAAGATAAGTGGACGGTAAGATAAGTGGGGGGTAAGATAAGTGGGGGGTAAGATAAGTGGACGGTAAGATAAGTGGACGGTAAGATAAGTGGGGGGTAAGATAAGTGGGGGGTAAGATAAGTGGGCGGTAAGATAAGTGGACGGTAAGATAAGTGGGGGGTAAGATAAGTGGGCGGTAAGATAAGTGGACGGTAAGATAAGTGGGGGGTAAGATAAGTGGGGGATAAGATAAGTGGGGGGTAAGATAAGTGGGGGGTAAGATAAGTGGGGGGTAAGATAAGTGGGCGGTAAGATAAGTGGACGGTAAGATAAGTGGGGGGTAAGATAAGTGGGGGGTAAGATAAGTGGGGGGTAAGATAAGTGGGGGGTAAGATAAGTGGACGGTAAGATAAGTGGACGGTAAGATAAGTGGGGGGTAAGATAAGTGGGGGGTAAGATAAGTGGGCGGTAAGATAAGTGGACGGTAAGATAAGTGGGGGGTAAGATAAGTGGGGGGTAAGATAAGTGGGGGGTAAGATAAGTGGGGGGTAAGATAAGTGGGGGGTAAGATAAGTGGGGGGTAAGATAAGTGGGGGGTAAGATAAGTGGGGGGTAAGATAAGTGGGGGGTAAGATAAGTGGGGGGTAAGATAAGTGGGGGGTAAGATAAGTGGGGGGTAAGATAAGTGGGGGGTAAGATAAGTGGGGGGTAAGATAAGTGGGGGGTAAGATAAGTGGGGGGTAAGATAAGTGGGGGGTAAGATAAGTGGGCGGTAAGATAAGGGGGCGGTAAGATAAGTGGGGGGTAAGATAAGTGGGGGGTAAGATAAGTGGACGGTAAGATAAGTGGGCGGTAGGATAAGTGGGGGGTAAGATAAGTGGGGGGTAAGATAAGTGGACGGTAAGATAAGGGGGCGGTAAGATAAGTGGACGGTAAGATAAGGGGGCTGTAAGATAAGTGGACGGTAAGATAAGTGGGGGGTAAGATAAGTGGGGGGTAAGATAAGTGGGCGGTAAGATAAGGGGGCGGTAAGATAAGTGGACGGTAAGATAAGGGGGCGGTAAGATAAGTGGACGGTAAGATAAGGGGGCGGTAAGATAAGTGGACGGTAAGATAAGTGGACGGTAAGATAAGTGGACGGTAAGATAAGTGGGGGGTAAGATAAGTGGGCGGTAAGATAAGTGGACGGTAAGATAAGTGGACGGTAAGATAAGTGGGCGGTAAGATAAGTGGACGGTAAGATAAGTGGACGGTAAGATAAGTGGACGGTAAGATAAGTGGACGGTAAGATAAGTGGACGGTAAGATAAGTGGGGGGTAAGATAAGGGGGCGGTAAGATAAGTGGACGGTAAGATAAGGGGGCGGTAAGATAAGTGGACGGTAAGATAAGTGGGGGGTAAGATAAGTGGGGGGTAAGATAAGTGGGCGGTAAGATAAGTGGACGGTAAGATAAGGGGGCGGTAAGATAAGGGGGCGGTAAGATAAGTGGGGGGTAAGATAAGTGGGGGGTAAGATAAGTGGGGGGTAAGATAAGTGGGGGGTAAGATAAGGGGGCGGTAAGATAAGTGGACGGTAAGATAAGTGGACGGTAAGATAAGTGGACGGTAAGATAAGTGGGGGGTAAGATAAGTGGGCGGTAAGATAAGGGGGCGGTAAGATAAGTGGGGGGTAAGATAAGTGGGGGGTAAGATAAGTGGGCGGTAAGATAAGTGGGGGATAAGATAAGTGGGGGGTAAGATAAGTGGGGGGTAAGATACGTGATGGGTAAGATAAGTGGGCGGTAAGATAAGTGGGCGGTAAGATAAGTGGGCGGTAAGATACGGGGGCGGTAAGATAAGTGGATGGTAAGATAAGTGGGGGGTAAGATAAGTCGGGGGTAAGATAAGTGGACGGTAAGATAAGTGGACGGTAAGATAAGTGGGGGGTAAGATAAGTGGGGGGTAAGATAAGTGGACGGTAAGATAAGTGGACGGTAAGATAAGTGGGGGGTAAGATAAGTGGGGGGTAAGATAAGTGGGGGGTAAGATAAGTGGACGGTAAGATAAGTGGGGGGTAAGATAAGTGGGGGGTAAGATAAGTGGGGGGTAAGATAAGTGGACGGTAAGATAAGTGGGGGGTAAGATAAGTGGGGGGTAAGATAAGTGGGCGGTAAGATAAGTGGACGGTAAGATAAGTGGGGGGTAAGATAAGTGGGGGGTAAGATAAGTGGACGGTAAGATAAGTGGACGGTAAGATAAGTGGGGGGTAAGATAAGTGGGGGGTAAGATAAGTGGGCGGTAAGATAAGTGGACGGTAAGATAAGTGGGGGGTAAGATAAGTGGGCGGTAAGATAAGTGGACGGTAAGATAAGTGGGGGGTAAGATAAGTGGGGGATAAGATAAGTGGGGGGTAAGATAAGTGGGGGGTAAGATAAGTGGGGGGTAAGATAAGTGGGCGGTAAGATAAGTGGACGGTAAGATAAGTGGGGGGTAAGATAAGTGGGGGGTAAGATAAGTGGGGGGTAAGATAAGTGGACGGTAAGATAAGTGGACGGTAAGATAAGTGGGGGGTAAGATAAGTGGGGGGTAAGATAAGTGGGCGGTAAGATAAGTGGACGGTAAGATAAGTGGGGGGTAAGATAAGTGTGGGGTAAGATAAGTGGGGGGTAAGATAAGTGGGGGGTAAGATAAGTGGGGGGTAAGATAAGTGGGGGGTAAGATAAGTGGGGGGTAAGATAAGTGGGGGGTAAGATAAGTGGGGGGTAAGATAAGTGGGGGGTAAGATAAGTGGGGGGTAACATAAGTGGACGGTAAGATAAGTGGGCGGTAAGATAAGTGGGCGGTAAGATAAGTGGACGGTAAGATAAGTGGGCGGTAAGATAAGTGGGGGGTAAGATAAGTGGACGGTAAGATAAGTGGACGGTAAGATAAGTGGGGGGTAAGATAAGTGGGGGGTAAGATAAGTGGGCGGTAAGATAAGTGGACGGTAAGATAAGTGGGGGGTAAGATAAGTGGGGGGTAAGATAAGTGGACGGTAAGATAAGTGGACGGTAAGATAAGTGGGGGGTAAGATAAGTGGGGGGTAAGATAAGTGGGCGGTAAGATAAGTGGACGGTAAGATAAGTGGACGGTAAGATAAGTGGACGGTAAGATAAGTGGGGGGTAAGATAAGTGGGCGGTAAGATAAGGGGGCGGTAAGATAAGTGGGGGGTAAGATAAGTGGGGGGTAAGATAAGTGGGGGGTAAGATAAGTGGGGGGTAAGATAAGTGGGCGGTAAGATAAGGGGGCGGTAAGATAAGTGGGGGGTAAGATAAGTGGGGGGTAAGATAAGTGGGCGGTAAGATAAGTGGGGGATAAGATAAGTGGGGGGTAAGATAAGTGGGGGGTAAGATAAGTGGGGGGTAAGATAAGTGGGCGGTAAGATAAGTGGGCGGTAAGATAAGTGGGCGGTAAGATACGGGGGCGGTAAGATAAGTGGATGGTAAGATAAGTGGGGGGTAAGATAAGTGGGGGGTAAGATAAGTGGACGGTAAGATAAGTGGACGGTAAGATAAGTGGGGGGTAAGATAAGTGGGGGGTAAGATAAGTGGACGGTAAGATAAGTGGACGGTAAGATAAGTGGGGGGTAAGATAAGTGGGGGGTAAGATAAGTGGGGGGTAAGATAAGTGGACGGTAAGATAAGTGGGGGGTAAGATAAGTGGGGGGTAAGATAAGTGGGGGGTAAGATAAGTGGACGGTAAGATAAGTGGGGGGTAAGATAAGTGGGGGGTAAGATAAGTGGGCGGTAAGATAAGTGGACGGTAAGATAAGTGGGGGGTAAGATAAGTGGGGGGTAAGATAAGTGGACGGTAAGATAAGTGGACGGTAAGATAAGTGGGGGGTAAGATAAGTGGGGGGTAAGATAAGTGGGCGGTAAGATAAGTGGACGGTAAGATAAGTGGGGGGTAAGATAAGTGGGCGGTAAGATAAGTGGACGGTAAGATAAGTGGGGGGTAAGATAAGTGGGGGATAAGATAAGTGGGGGGTAAGATAAGTGGGGGGTAAGATAAGTGGGGGGTAAGATAAGTGGGCGGTAAGATAAGTGGACGGTAAGATAAGTGGGGGGTAAGATAAGTGGGGGGTAAGATAAGTGGGGGGTAAGATAAGTGGGGGGTAAGATAAGTGGGGGGTAAGATAAGTGGGGGGTAAGATAAGTGGGGGGTAAGATAAGTGGGGGGTAAGATAAGTGGGGGGTAAGATAAGTGGGGGGTAAGATAAGTGGGGGGTAACATAAGTGGACGGTAAGATAAGTGGGCGGTAAGATAAGTGGGCGGTAAGATAAGTGGGCGGTAAGATAAGTGGGGGGTAAGATAAGTGGGGGGTAAGATAAGTGGACGGTAAGATAAGTGGATGGTAAGATAAGTGGGGGGTAAGATAAGTGGGGGGTAAGATAAGTGGGCGGTAAGATAAGTGGACGGTAAGATAAGTGGGGGGTAAGATAAGTGGGGGGTAAGATAAGTGGACGGTAAGATAAGTGGACGGTAAGATAAGTGGGGGGTAAGATAAGTGGGGGGTAAGATAAGTGGGCGGTAAGATAAGTGGACGGTAAGATAAGTGGACGGTAAGATAAGTGGACGGTAAGATAAGTGGGGGGTAAGATAAGTGGGCGGTAAGATAAGGGGGCGGTAAGATAAGTGGGGGGTAAGATAAGTGGGGGGTAAGATAAGTGGGGGGTAAGATAAGTGGGGGGTAAGATAAGTGGGCGGTAAGATAAGGGGGCGGTAAGATAAGTGGGGGGTAAGATAAGTGGGGGGTAAGATAAGTGGGCGGTAAGATAAGTGGGGGATAAGATAAGTGGGGGGTAAGATAAGTGGGGGGTAAGATAAGTGGGGGGTAAGATAAGTGGGCGGTAAGATAAGTGGGCGGTAAGATAAGTGGGCGGTAAGATACGGGGGCGGTAAGATAAGTGGATGGTAAGATAAGTGGGGGGTAAGATAAGTGGGGGGTAAGATAAGTGGACGGTAAGATAAGTGGACGGTAAGATAAGTGGGGGGTAAGATAAGTGGGGGGTAAGATAAGTGGACGGTAAGATAAGTGGACGGTAAGATAAGTGGGGGGTAAGATAAGTGGGGGGTAAGATAAGTGGGGGGTAAGATAAGTGGACGGTAAGATAAGTGGGGGGTAAGATAAGTGGGGGGTAAGATAAGTGGGGGGTAAGATAAGTGGACGGTAAGATAAGTGGGGGGTAAGATAAGTGGGGGGTAAGATAAGTGGGCGGTAAGATAAGTGGACGGTAAGATAAGTGGGGGGTAAGATAAGTGGGGGGTAAGATAAGTGGACGGTAAGATAAGTGGACGGTAAGATAAGTGGGGGGTAAGATAAGTGGGGGGTAAGATAAGTGGGCGGTAAGATAAGTGGACGGTAAGATAAGTGGGGGGTAAGATAAGTGGGCGGTAAGATAAGTGGACGGTAAGATAAGTGGGGGGTAAGATAAGTGGGGGATAAGATAAGTGGGGGGTAAGATAAGTGGGGGGTAAGATAAGTGGGGGGTAAGATAAGTGGGCGGTAAGATAAGTGGACGGTAAGATAAGTGGGGGGTAAGATAAGTGGGGGGTAAGATAAGTGGGGGGTAAGATAAGTGGGGGGTAAGATAAGTGGACGGTAAGATAAGTGGACGGTAAGATAAGTGGGGGGTAAGATAAGTGGGGGGTAAGATAAGTGGGCGGTAAGATAAGTGGACGGTAAGATAAGTGGGGGGTAAGATAAGTGGGGGGTAAGATAAGTGGGGGGTAAGATAAGTGGGGGGTAAGATAAGTGGGGGGTAAGATAAGTGGGGGGTAAGATAAGTGGGGGGTAAGATAAGTGGGGGGTAAGATAAGTGGGGGGTAAGATAAGTGGGGGGTAAGATAAGTGGGGGGTAAGATAAGTGGGGGGTAAGATAAGTGGGGGGTAAGATAAGTGGGGGGTAAGATAAGTGGGGGGTAAGATAAGTGGGCGGTAAGATAAGGGGGCGGTAAGATAAGTGGGGGGTAAGATAAGTGGGGGGTAAGATAAGTGGACGGTAAGATAAGTGGGCGGTAGGATAAGTGGGGGGTAAGATAAGTGGGGGGTAAGATAAGTGGACGGTAAGATAAGGGGGCGGTAAGATAAGTGGACGGTAAGATAAGGGGGCTGTAAGATAAGTGGACGGTAAGATAAGTGGGGGGTAAGATAAGTGGGGGGTAAGATAAGTGGGCGGTAAGATAAGGGGGCGGTAAGATAAGTGGACGGTAAGATAAGGGGGCGGTAAGATAAGTGGACGGTAAGATAAGGGGGCGGTAAGATAAGTGGACGGTAAGATAAGTGGACGGTAAGATAAGTGGACGGTAAGATAAGTGGGGGGTAAGATAAGTGGGCGGTAAGATAAGTGGACGGTAAGATAAGTGGACGGTAAGATAAGTGGGCGGTAAGATAAGTGGACGGTAAGATAAGTGGACGGTAAGATAAGTGGACGGTAAGATAAGTGGACGGTAAGATAAGTGGACGGTAAGATAAGTGGGGGGTAAGATAAGGGGGCGGTAAGATAAGTGGACGGTAAGATAAGGGGGCGGTAAGATAAGTGGACGGTAAGATAAGTGGGGGGTAAGATAAGTGGGGGGTAAGATAAGTGGGCGGTAAGATAAGTGGACGGTAAGATAAGGGGGCGGTAAGATAAGGGGGCGGTAAGATAAGTGGGGGGTAAGATAAGTGGGGGGTAAGATAAGTGGGGGGTAAGATAAGTGGGGGGTAAGATAAGGGGGCGGTAAGATAAGTGGGGGGTAAGATAAGTGGACGGTAAGATAAGTGGGGGGTAAGATAAGTGGGCGGTAAGATAAGTGGGGGGTAAGATAAGGGGGCGGTAAGATAAGTGGACGGTAAGATAAGTGGACGGTAAGATAAGTGGGGGGTAAGATAAGGGGGCGGTAAGATAAGTGGACGGTAAGATAAGTGGGGGGTAGGATAAGTGGACGGTAAGATAAGTGGACGGTAAGATAAGTGGACGGTAAGATAAGTGGACGGTAAGATAAGTGGGGGGTAAGATAAAGGGGCGGTAAGATAAGTGGACGGTAAGATAAGTGGACGGTAAGATAAGTGGGGGGTAAGATAAGGGGGCGGTAAGATAAGTGGACGGTAAGATAAGTGGACGGTAAGATAAGTGGGGGGTAAGATAAGTGGGGGGTAAGATAAGTGGGGGGTAAGATAAGTGGACGGTAAGATAAGTGGACGGTAAGATAAGTGGGGGGTAAGATAAGTGGGCGGTAAGATAAGTGGGCGGTAAGATAAGTGGACGGTAAGATAAGTGGACGGTAAGATAAGTGGGGGGTAAGATAAGTGGGCGGTAAGATAAGTGGGCGGTAAGATAAGTGGACGGTAAGATAAGTGGACGGTAAGATAAGTGGGGGGTAAGATAAGTGGGCGGTAAGATAAGTGGGCGGTAAGATAAGTGGACGGTAAGATAAGTGGACGGTAAGATAAGTGGGGGGTAAGATAAGTGGGCGGTAAGATAAGTGGGCGGTAAGATAAGTGGACGGTAAGATAAGTGGACGGTAAGATAAGTGGGGGGTAAGATAAGTGGGCGGTAAGATAAGTGGGGGGTAAGATAAGTGGACGGTAAGATAAGTGGGGGGTAAGATAAGTGGGCGGTAAGATAAGTGGGGGGTAAGATAAGTGGACGGTAAGATAAGTGGGGGGTAAGATAAGGGGGCGGTAAGATAAGTGGGGGGTAAGATAAGTGGGGGGTAAGATAAGTGGGGGGTAAGATAAGGGGGCGGTAAGATAAGTGGGGGGTAAGATAAGTGGGGGGTAAGATAAGTGGGGGGTAAGATAAGGGGGCGGTAAGATAAGTGGGGGGTAAGATAAGGGGGCGGTAAGATAAGTGGGCGGTAAGATAAGTGGGCGGTAAGATAAGTGGGGGGTAAGATAAGTGGGGGGTAAGATAAGTGGGGGGTAAGATAAGGGGGCGGTAAGATAAGTGGGGGGTAAGATAAGTGGGGGGTAAGATAAGTGGGGGGTAAGATAAGTGGGCGGTAAGATAAGTGGGGGGTAAGATAAGTGGGCGGTAAGATAAGTGGGCGGTAAGATAAGTGGGGGGTAAGATAAGTGGACGGTAAGATAAGTGGGGGGTAAGATAAGTGGGGGGTAAGATAAGTGGGGGGTAAGATAAGTGGGGGGTAAGATAAGTGGGGGGTAAGATAAGTGGGCGGTAAGATAAGTGGGGGGTAAGATAAGTGGGGGGTAAGATAAGTGGGGGGTAAGATAAGTGGGGGGTAAGATAAGTGGGGGGTAAGATAAGTGGGGGGTAAGATAAGGGGGCGGTAAGATAAGTGGGGGGTAAGATAAGTGGGGGGTAAGATAAGTGGGGGGTAAGATAAGGGGGCGGTAAGATAAGTGGACGGTAAGATAAGTGGACGGTAAGATAAGGGGGCGGTAAGATAAGTGGACGGTAAGATAAGTGGGCGGTAAGATAAGTGGACGGTAAGATAAGTGGGCGGTAAGATAAGTGGGGGGTAAGATAAGTGGGGGGTAAGATAAGTGGGGGGTAAGATAAGGGGGCGGTAAGATAAGTGGACGGTAAGATAAGTGGACGGTAAGATAAGTGGGGGATAAGATAAGTGGGGGGTAAGATAAGTGGGGGGTAAGATAAGGGGGCGGTAAGATAAGTGGACGGTAAGATAAGTGGACGGTAAGATAAGTGGGGGGTAAGATAAGTGGACGGTAAGATAAGTGGGGGGTAAGATAAGGGGGCGGTAAGATAAGTGGGGGGTAAGATAAGTGGGGGGTAAGATAAGTGGGGGGTAAGATAAGTGGACGGTAAGATAAGTGGACGGTAAGATAAGTGGGCGGTGAGATAAGTGGACGGTAAGATAAGTGGGGGGTAAGATAAGTGGGGGGTAAGATAAGTGGACGGTAAGATAAGGAGGCGGTAAGATAAGTGGACGGTAAGATAAGTGGACGGTAAGATAAGGGGGCGGTAAGATAAGTGGACGGTAAGATAAGGGGGCGGTAAGATAAGTGGACGGTAAGATAAGTGGGGGGTAAGATAAGTGGGGGGTAAGATAAGTGGGGGGTAAGATAAGTGGACGGTAAGATAAGTGGACGGTAAGATAAGTGGGGGGTAAGATAAGTGGGCGGTAAGATAAGTGGACGGTAAGATAAGTGGACGGTAAGATAAGTGGACGGTAAGATAAGTGGGGGGTAAGATAAGTGGGGGGTAAGATAAGTGGGGGGTAAGATAAGTGGACGGTAAGATAAGTGGACGGTAAGATAAGTGGGGGGTAAGATAAGTGGGGGGTAAGATAAGTGGACGGTAAGATAAGTGGACGGTAAGATAAGTGGGGGGTAAGATAAGTGGGGGGTAAGATAAGTGGGGGGTAAGATAAGTGGACGGTAAGATAAGTGGACGGTAAGATAAGTGGGGGGTAAGATAAGTGGGCGGTAAGATAAGTGGACGGTAAGATAAGTGGACGGTAAGATAAGTGGACGGTAAGATAAGTGGGGGGTAAGATAAGTGGGGGGTAAGATAAGTGGGGGGTAAGATAAGTGGGGGGTAAGATAAGTGGACGGTAAGATAAGTGGACGGTAAGATAAGTGGACGGTAAGATAAGTGGACGGTAAGATAAGTGGACGGTAAGATAAGTGGGGGGTAAGATAAGTGGGGGGTAAGATAAGTGGGGGGTAAGATAAGTGGGCGGTAAGATAAGTGGACGGTAAGATAAGTGGGGGGTAAGATAAGTGGACGGTAAGATAAGTGGACGGTAAGATAAGGGGGCGGTAAGATAAGTGGACGGTAAGATAAGGGGGCGGTAAGATAAGGGGGCGGTAAGATAAGTGGGCGGTAAGATAAGTGGGCGGTAAGATAAGTGGGGGGTAAGATAAGTGGGGGGTAAGATAAGTGGGCGGTAAGATAAGTGGGCGGTGAGATAAGTGGACGGTAAGATAAGTGGACGGTAAGATAAGTGGACGGTAAGATAAGTGGGGGGTAAGATAAGTGGGGGGTAAGATAAGTGGGCGGTAAGATAAGTGGGCGGTAAGATAAGTGGGGGGTAAGATAAGTGGGGGGTAAGATAAGTGGGGGTAAGATAAGTGGGGGGTAAGATAAGTGGGGGGTAAGATAAGTGGGGGGTAAGATAAGTGGGGGGTAAGATAAGTGGACGGTAAGATAAGTGGACGGTAAGATAAGTGGGCGGTAAGATAAGTGGGGGGTAAGATAAGTGGGGGGTAAGATAAGTGGGGGGTAAGATAAGTGGGGGGTAAGATAAGTGGACGGTAAGATAAGTGGACGGTAAGATAAGTGGACGGTAAGATAAGTGGGGGGTAAGATAAGTGGGGGGTAAGATAAGTGGGGGGTAAGATAAGTGGACGGTAAGATAAGTGGACGGTAAGATAAGTGGACGGTAAGATAAGTGGGGGGTAAGATAAGTGGACGGTAAGATAAGTGGACGGTAAGATAAGTGGGGGGTAAGATAAGTGGGGGGTAAGATAAGTGGGGGGTAAGATAAGTGGGGGGTAAGATAAGTGGGCGGTAAGATAAGTGGACGGTAAGATAAGTGGGGGGTAAGATAAGTGGACGGTAAGATAAGTGGGGGGTAAGATAAGTGGGCGGTAAGATAAGTGGACGGTAAGATAAGTGGGCGGTAAGATAAGTGGGGGGTAAGATAAGTGGACGGTAAGATAAGTGGACGGTAAGATAAGTGGACGGTAAGATAAGTGGGGGGTAAGATAAGTGGACGGTAAGATAAGTGGACGGTAAGATAAGTGGGGGGTAAGATAAGTGGGGGGTAAGATAAGTGGGGGGTAAGATAAGTGGACGGTAAGATAAGTGGACGGTAAGATAAGTGGGCGGTAAGATAAGTGGACGGTAAGATAAGTGGGGGGTAAGATAAGTGGGGGGTAAGATAAGTGGGCGGTAAGATAAGTGGACGGTAAGATAAGTGGGGGGTAAGATAAGTGGGGGGTAAGATAAGTGGGCGGTAAGATAAGTGGGCGGTAAGATAAGTGGGGGGTAAGATAAGTGGGCGGTAAGATAAGTGGACGGTAAGATAAGTGGGCGGTAAGATAAGTGGACGGTAAGATAAGTGGGCGGTAAGATAAGTGGGCGGTAAGATAAGTGGGGGGTAAGATAAGTGGACGGTAAGATAAGTGGGGGGTAAGATAAGTGGACGGTAAGATAAGGGAGCGGTAAGATAAGTGGACGGTAAGATAAGTGGGGGGTAAGATAAGTGGGGGGTAAGATAAGTGGACGGTAAGATAAGTGGGGGGTAAGATAAGTGGACGGTAAGATAAGTGGGGGGTAAGATAAGTGGACGGTAAGATAAGTGGGCGGTAAGATAAGTGGACGGTAAGATAAGTGGGGGGTAAGATAAGTGGACGGTAAGATAAGTGGGGGGTAAGATAAGTAGACGGTAAGATAAGTGGGGGGTAAGATAAGTGGACGGTAAGATAAGTGGGCGGTAAGATAAGTGGACGGTAAGATAAGTGGGCGGTAAGATAAGTGGGCGGTAAGATAAGTGGGGGGTAAGATAAGTGGGCGGTAAGATAAGTGGACGGTAAGATAAGTGGGGGGTAAGATAAGTGGGGGGTAAGATAAGTGGGGGGTAAGATAAGTGGGCGGTAAGATAAGTGGGCGGTAAAATAAGTGGGGGGTAAGATAAGTGGGGGGTAAGATAAGTGGGCGGTAAGATAAGTGGGGGGTAAGATAAGTGGGGGGTAAGATAAGTGGGGGGTAAGATAAGTGGACGGTAAGATAAGTGGGGGGTAAGATAAGTGGGGGGTAAGATAAGTGGGGGGTAAGATAAGTGGGCGGTAAGATAAGTGGGGGGTAAGATAAATGGGCGGTAAGATAAGTGGGGGGTAAGATAAGTGGGGGGTAAGATAAGTGGGGGGTAAGATAAGTGGGGGGTAAGATAAGTGGGGGGTAAGATAAGTGGACGGTAAGATAAGTGGGGGGTAAGATAAGTGGGCGGTAAGATAAGTGGACGGTAAGATAAGTGGGCGGTAAGATAAGTGGGGGGTAAGATAAGTGGACGGTAAGATAAGTGGACGGTAAGATAAGTGGACGGTAAGATAAGTGGGGGGTAAGATAAGTGGACGGTAAGATAAGTGGACGGTAAGATAAGTGGGGGGTAAGATAAGTGGGGGGTAAGATAAGTGGGGGGTAAGATAAGTGGACGGTAAGATAAGTGGACGGTAAGATAAGTGGGCGGTAAGATAAGTGGACGGTAAGATAAGTGGGGGGTAAGATAAGTGGGGGGTAAGATAAGTGGGGGGTAAGATAAGTGGACGGTAAGATAAGTGGGCGGTAAGATAAGTGGGGGGTAAGATAAGTGGACGGTAAGATAAGTGGGCGGTAAGATAAGTGGGGGGTAAGATAAGTGGACGGTAAGATAAGTGGGCGGTAAGATAAGTGGACGGTAAGATAAGTGGGGGGTAAGATAAGTGGGGGGTAAGATAAGTGGGGGGTAAGATAAGTGGGCGGTAAGATAAGTGGGCGGTAAGATAAGTGGGGGGTAAGATAAGTGGGCGGTAAGATAAGTGGACGGTAAGATAAGTGGGGGGTAAGATAAGTGGGGGGTAAGATAAGTGGGGGGTAAGATAAGTGGGCGGTAAGATAAGTGGGCGGTAAGATAAGTGGGGGGTAAGATAAGTGGGGGGTAAGATAAGTGGGGGGTAAGATAAGTGGGCGGTAAGATAAGTGGACGGTAAGATAAGTGGGGGGTAAGATAAGTGGACGGTAAGATAAGTGGGGGGTAAGATAAGTGGACGGTAAGATAAGTGGGCGGTAAGATAAGTGGGGGGTAAGATAAGTGGGGGGTAAGATAAGTGGGGGGTAAGATAAGTGGGGGGTAAGATAAGTGGGGGGTAAGATAAGTGGACGGTAAGATAAGTGGGGGGTAAGATAAGTGGGCGGTAAGATAAGTGGGGGGTAAGATAAGTGGACGGTAAGATAAGTGGGGGGTAAGATAAGTGGGCGGTAAGATAAGTGGGGGGTAAGATAAGTGGGCGGTAAGATAAGTGGACGGTAAGATAAGTGGACGGTAAGATAAGTGGGGGGTAAGATAAGTGGACGGTAAGATAAGTGGGGGGTAAGATAAGTGGACGGTAAGATAAGTGGGGGGTAAGATAAGTGGACGGTAAGATAAGTGGGGGGTAAGATAAGTGGGGGGTAAGATAAGTGGACGGTAAGATAAGTGGGGGGTAAGATAAGTGGGGGGTAAGATAAGTGGGGGGTAAGATAAGTGGGGGGTAAGATAAGTAGGGGGTAAGATAAGTGGGGGGTAAGATAAGTGGGGGGTAAGATAAGTGGGCGGTAAGATAAGTGGGGGGTAAGATAAGTGGACGGTAAGATAAGTGGGGGGTAAGATAAGTGGGGGGTAAGATAAGTGGGGGGTAAGATAAGTGGGGGGTAAGATAAGTGGGGGGTAAGATAAGTGGGGGGTAAGATAAGTGGGCGGTAAGATAAGTGGGCGGTAAGATAAGTGGACGGTAAGATAAGTGGGGGGTAAGATAAGTGGACGGTAAGATAAGTGGACGGTAAGATAAGGGGGCGGTAAGATAAGTGGGGGGTAAGATAAGTGGACGGTAACATAAGTGGACGGTAAGATAAGTGGACGGTAAGATAAGTGGGGGGTAAGATAAGTGGACGGCTAGATAAGTGGGGGGTAAGATAAGTGGGCGGTAAGATAAGTGGGGGGTAAGATAAGTGGGGGGTAAGATAAGTGGACGGTAAGATAAGTGGGGGGTAAGATAAGTGGGCGGTAAGATAAGTGGGGGGTAAGATAAGTGGGGGGTAAGATAAGTGGGCGGTAAGATAAGTGGGCGGTAAGATAAGTGGACGGTAAGATAAGTGGGGGGTAAGATAAGTGGGCGGTAAGATAAGTGGGGGGTAAGATAAGTGGGGGGTAAGATAAGTGGGCGGTAAGATAAGTGGGCGGTAAGATAAGTGGACGGTAAGATAAGTGGGGGGTAAGATAAGTGGACGGTAAGATAAGTGGACGGTAAGATAAGGGGGCGGTAAGATAAGTGGGCGGTAAGATAAGTGGACGGTAAGATAAGTGGGGGGTAAGATAAGTGGGGGGTAAGATAAGTGGGCGGTAAGATAAGTGGGGGGTAAGATAAGTGGGGGGTAAGATAAGTGGGCGGTAAGATAAGTGGGCGGTAAGATAAGTGGACGGTAAGATAAGGGGGCGGTAAGATAAGTGGACGGTAAGATAAGGGGGCGGTAAGATAAGTGGGCGGTAAGATAAGTGGACGGTAAGATAAGTGGACGGTAAGATAAGTGGACGGTAAGATAAGTGGACGGTAAGATAAGTGGACGGTAAGATAAGTGGACGGTAAGATAAGTGGACGGTAGGATAAGGGGGCGGTAAGATAAGTGGGGGGTAAGATAAGTGGGCGGTAAGATAAGTGGGCGGTAAGATAAGTGGACGGTAAGATAAGTGGGCGGTAAGATAAGTGGGGGGTAAGATAAGTGGGCGGTAAGATAAGTGGGCGGTAAGATAAGTGGGTGGTAAGATAAGTGGGCGGTAAGATAAGTGGGCGGTAAGATAAGGGGGCGGTAAGATAAGTGGGCGGTAAGATAAGTGGACGGTAAGATAAGTGGACGGTAAGATAAGTGGACGGTAGGATAAGGGGGCGGTAAGATAAGTGGGGGGTAAGATAAGTGGGCGGTAAGATAAGTGGGGGGTAAGATAAGTGGACGGTAAGATAAGGGGGCGGTAAGATAAGTGGGCGGTAAGATAAGTGGGCGGTAAGATAAGGGGGCGGTAAGATAAGGGGGCGGTAAGATAAGTGGGCGGTAAGATAAGTGGGCGGTAAGATAAGTGGGCGGTAAGATAAGTGGGCGGTAAGATAAGGGGGCGGTAAGATAAGTGGACGGTAAGATAAGTGGACGGTAAGATAAGTGGACGGTAAGATAAGTGGGGGGTAAGATAAGTGGGGGGTAAGATAAGTGGACGGTAAGATAAGTGGGGGGTAAGATAAGTGGACGGTAAGATAAGTGGACGGTAAGATAAGTGGGGGGTAAGATAAGTGGGGGGTAAGATAAGTGGGCGGTAAGATAAGTGGGGGGTAAGATAAGTGGACGGTAAGATAAGTGGACGGTAAGATAAGTGGGCGGTAAGATAAGTGGACGGTAAGATAAGTGGGGGGTAAGATAAGTGGGGGGTAAGATAAGTGGGGGGTAAGATAAGTGGGGGGTAAGATAAGTGGACGGTAAGATAAGTGGGCGGTAAGATAAGTGGACGGTAAGATAAGTGGGGGGTAAGATAAGTGGGGGGTAAGATAAGTGGGCGGTAAGATAAGTGGACGGTAAGATAAGGGGGCGGTAAGATAAGTGGGGGGTAAGATAAGGGGGCGGTAAGATAAGTGGGGGGTAAGATAAGTGGACGGTAAGATAAGTGGTGGGTAAGATAAGTGGGCGGTAAGATAAGTGGACGGTAAGATAAGTGGACGGTAAGATAAGTGGACGGTAAGATAAGTGGACGGTAAGATAAGGGGGCGGTAAGATAAGTGGGCGGTAAGATAAGTGGACGGTAAGATAAGTGGACGGTAAGATAAGTGGACGGTAAGATAAGTGGACGGTAAGATAAGTGGACGGTAAGATAAGTGGACGGTAAGATAAGTGGACGGTAGGATAAGGGGGCGGTAAGATAAGTGGGGGGTAAGATAAGTGGGCGGTAAGATAAGTGGGCGGTAAGATAAGTGGACGGTAAGATAAGTGGGCGGTAAGATAAGTGGGGGGTAAGATAAGTGGGCGGTAAGATAAGTGGGCGGTAAGATAAGTGGGTGGTAAGATAAGTGGGCGGTAAGATAAGTGGGCGGTAAGATAAGGGGGCGGTAAGATAAGTGGGCGGTAAGATAAGTGGACGGTAAGATAAGTGGACGGTAAGATAAGTGGACGGTAGGATAAGGGGGCGGTAAGATAAGTGGGGGGTAAGATAAGTGGGCGGTAAGATAAGTGGGGGGTAAGATAAGTGGACGGTAAGATAAGGGGGCGGTAAGATAAGTGGGCGGTAAGATAAGTGGGCGGTAAGATAAGGGGGCGGTAAGATAAGGGGGCCGTAAGATAAGTGGGCGGTAAGATAAGTGGGCGGTAAGATAAGTGGGCGGTAAGATAAGTGGGCGGTAAGATAAGGGGGCGGTAAGATAAGTGGACGGTAAGATAAGTGGACGGTAAGATAAGTGGACGGTAAGATAAGTGGGGGGTAAGATAAGTGGGGGGTAAGATAAGTGGACGGTAAGATAAGTGGGGGGTAAGATAAGTGGACGGTAAGATAAGTGGACGGTAAGATAAGTGGGGGGTAAGATAAGTGGGGGGTAAGATAAGTGGGCGGTAAGATAAGTGGGGGGTAAGATAAGTGGACGGTAAGATAAGTGGACGGTAAGATAAGTGGGCGGTAAGATAAGTGGACGGTAAGATAAGTGGGGGGTAAGATAAGTGGGGGGTAAGATAAGTGGGGGGTAAGATAAGTGGGGGGTAAGATAAGTGGACGGTAAGATAAGTGGGCGGTAAGATAAGTGGACGGTAAGATAAGTGGGGGGTAAGATAAGTGGGGGGTAAGATAAGTGGGCGGTAAGATAAGTGGACGGTAAGATAAGGGGGCGGTAAGATAAGTGGGGGGTAAGATAAGGGGGCGGTAAGATAAGTGGGGGGTAAGATAAGTGGACGGTAAGATAAGTGGTGGGTAAGATAAGGGGGCGGTAAGATAAGTGGGGGGTAAGATAAGTGGGCGGTAAGATAAGTGGACGGTAAGATAAGTGGGGGGTAAGATAAGTGGGGGGTAAGATAAGTGGGGGGTAAGATAAGTGGACGGTAAGATAAGTGGACGGTAAGATAAGTGGACGGTAAGATAAGGGGGCGGTAAGATAAGTGGGGGGTAAGATAAGGGGGCGGTAAGATAAGTGGGGGGTAAGATAAGTGGACGGTAAGATAAGTGGGGGGTAAGATAAGTGGACGGTAAGATAAGTGGGGGGTAAGATAAGTGGGGGGTAAGATAAGTGGACGGTAAGATAAGTGGACGGTAAGATAAGTGGGGGGTAAGATAAGTGGACGGTAAGATAAGTGGGGGGTAAGATAAGTGGGGGGTAAGATAAGTGGGGGGTAGGATAAGTGGGGGGTAAGATAAGTGGGGGGTAAGATAAGTGGACGGTAAGATAAGTGGACGGTAAGATAAGTGGACGGTAAGATAAGTGGGGGGTAAGATAAGTGGACGGTAAGATAAGTGGGGGGTAAGATAAGTGGACGGTAAGATAAGTGGGGGGTAAGATAAGTGGACGGTAAGATAAGTGGACGGTAAGATAAGTGGACGGTAAGATAAGGGGGCGGTAAGATAAGTGGGGGGTAAGATAAGTGGACGGTGAGATAAGTGGACGGTAAGATAAGTGAACTACTCCTGCCTCTAAATATAGACGCCTTCCGGCGGAAGTTCATCTCCGGTTTTCGTCCTGAAAAGGACGATGTGTCGTAGTTTACAGCGAGGCTGCGACATCTGTGTCTTTCGGCCCGACACATCATATTTCAGCTGGCTCGTGTGGACACCAGACCTGCATTCCTACAGCGATTCCTATTTTCTAAATAAGACTACACTAGCGCAGCCTGTATCCAGGGCCGCCGGTTGGAGGGGAACATTAGTCTTGGTCAGCTATGGTTCGCTGGCCTTTGTACAAGCTCATTTACTGTGCTGCGTCGTCAGCTCCAAACGGGTGGGAAGGTCAAAGGTCGATAAAACCATTGTTTTGTTTTAATGTCTCTCAATTATCGCACCGGTACAGAAAAAAATAACGTTACGGACAGAAGACCTTCGTCAGAGACAAATATATTAAAGCATTCAATGAATCACGACAACAGATTTAAGTATGGGCCTGATGGTAATTGTAGAATCATGTGGACCTAACGAGGCAGTATACAGAAGCTGTAGTAAAATATAAAATATAAAAGCAGTTGTCGTAAAATATAAAATATAAAAGCAGCTGTCGTAGAACGTAAAATATAAAAGCAGCTGTCGCAAAATATAAAAGATTAAAAACAGCTGTCGTAAAATTTAATATATAAAAGCAGTTGTCCTCAAATGTAAAATATAAAATCAGCTGTTGTAAAATGTAAAATAAAATAGCAGCTGTTGTAAAATATAAAATATAAAAGCAGCTGTCGTAAAACGTAAAATATAAAAGCAGATGTCGTAAAATATAAAAGATTAAAAACAGCTGTAGTGAAATGTAAAATATAAAAACAGATGTCGTAAATTGTAAAATATAAAAGTAAAAATATGTCCTTTACAGAACGCTCTCCTGGGATCAAGATGCTGAGCAGCGCATGAGCTGCAGTGGTCAGTGACCCATAGCTGACTGCTAGAGTCAGGGCCAGCGAACCAGAGCTGTCAACACCCTTCTACACCTCTACGCGGTGATCCTGGATAACAGGCTGCAGCAGGGCAGACTGGCTAAGGAGAAGGGATCGAAGAGGGAATGCTAACCCGGTACTCAAAAAATGATTTCTGAAGTCGGATGTGTTGGACCGAAAGGTGCAAATATCGCAATCAAGCTGTAAACTACGACACAACGCATTCCGTTCTCTAGACTACATTCTGCTGCCTAGGCCCGTGTCAGGGTGTGGTAGCGGGAGATTGAGAACGAACGAAGCCAAGCCAACTCAATGCTCTTACTACAACCGCCAGCCTATTTTGCTGTTACAAGTTTCTTGACAATTATGCAGTACGGTAGGTTGCCATTTCTCTCCGTACGTGGAGGAGCTATCCTACCAAGGAAAAAAACCTGTGTTTCGGTAACGGAACATGTCGGCATTCGAGCCACGAATTTAGTCGAAGTGGTAATGAAGTTAATAAAAGTCGATAAAAACGTAAGTATTACATTATCCTCGGAGATGGGGGACGGCGTGGCCTAGTGGATAAGTGGCATGGCTCACAATCCGAAGGTGCTGGGTTCGATCCCCATCACAGCACCGGCCGTTACCCCGGGGAAGCAAACCCTTAGAAAATGCAGGAGGAAGCAGATCCTTACATATAATGCATGCTGAAGTCGGATACATTGGGCCGACAGGCGCAAAATAAAAACCACAGTGCAACGCACACCCGCCTTGTGGATTAGAGAAATAAGGCGAACGCAAAAAAAAAAAAAAATCCTCGGAGATGTGCCTTGTGCGAGGAAGCCAGCATTAGTTCCGATCTGTAGCGATACTGTGACAATTCAGGCCGAAGTCATTGGTCAGTTCATCTCGCCATTGCATAAGTGGGTGGTCCCGTGAAATGTCCAGGCATATAGCTTCCAGAACGTGTGTTCTACGTGTCCGTATGTTGTCACGCATGCGTATTATTCGCTCATCCCATCGATGTGTGCGTGATTTCGCTGCTTGTACAAATATTCATATAAATAGTTTGGTGTGGAATTTCTTCGTTTCGGATTTTGTCCCGTTACGAAATTTTTACGCAACAGAGGAGCGCGTGGCCAAATGGTTTCGAGACCTGTCTGCCGACATGGAGTGAGAAAAAGGAAAAGAAGAAAAAGAAGAAGAGGAAAAATGAGAAAATACAAAGAAGAAAAAGAATGAAAACAAGAAGAAAATGACAAAGAATGAAAAAAAAGAAGAAAGTGACAGAAGATAAAAATAGAACAAGAAGAAAAAGAACAACAACACAAAGAAGAAAAAAAAAGAAAAGGGCAAAGAAGAAAAAGAAGAAAAAGAAGAAAAAGACAAAGAAGAAAAAGACAAAGAAGAAAAAGACAAAGAAGAAAAAGACAAAGAAGAAAAAGACAAAGAAGAAAACCCTGATCTATTTCCTCACCACCCACTGTAAATTTATGTTGACATTGTGTTTTGTCGGTGATCATTATCTTTTGTTTTCTTTATGTTTAGAAACAGGTTTTGATCCTCACTGTGTCCATTTACTGCTGAAATTAGCTGCTCTAGCCCTTCTGCACTTCTTGATTAAGTGTACTCTTTTAAATTTCCAACTGCAGTGGGATTTTTGACGTGCGTGACACTGCACACGGGGGTCCGATATCTGCTACTCAAAGATCCGGAGAAATACTAGAAAGTCCACATGGAAAAATCTCGGTCTCCCCCGTGATTTGAACCCGCTACCTCCAGCACCCGAGATCGACGTTTTATTTCGAGGCCACGTTTACCACTAGCTCCCCGGGGCAGTTTAGGCAACTCTGGCTTTTTCTGTCAGTTCTCTGGTGTATGTTTTCTAACCAATTTTCTCTTTGTTGATTGCCCCCAATGAGTCCTTTTTTTTCTTGTGTTCGCCTTATTCTCTATTCTCCAAGGCAGATGTGCGTTGCACTGCGATTTTTATTTTTCGCCTGTCGGTCCAGTGCATCCGACGTCGGCATGCATTTTATGTAAATGTCTGTGGAATTTCTGCGTTTCGGATTTAATCCCGTTACGAAATGTTTCGCAACAGAGGAGCGCGTGGTCAAATGCCTGCTGACATGGAGGGCAGAAAAACGAAAAAAAGAAAAAGAAGAGAAAAGAACCCAAAAAAAAAGAAAACAAAAAGAAGGAATAGAAGATGAAAATTACAATGCAGAAAAAGAAGAAAAAGAAAAAGAAAAGAAAGACAAAGAAAAAAAAAGAAGGCAAATAAAAAGAAGAAAATTACAAAGAAGAAAAACTAGAAAAAGACAACGAAGGAAAAGAAGAAAATGAAGACAAAGAAGAACAAGACAAAGAAGAAAAATTCGAAAAAGAAAAAAAAAAGAAGAAAAAACTGAAAAAGGAAGAAAATGACAAAGAAGAAGAAAAAAAACCAAGAAGACAAAGAAAAAGAAGAAAAAAACAGAAAAAGACAAAGAAGAACAAGAGAAAGAAGGAAAAAAAGAAGTAAAAGACAAAGAAGAAAAAGAAAATTCAGAAGATTTACAGCTGAAATTAGCTGCTCTAGACCTTCTTGATTAAGTCTACTCTTTTAAATTTCCAACTGCAGTGGGATTTTTGACGTGCGTGACACTGCACACGGGGGTCCGATATCTGCTACTCAAAGATCATGGGAAATTCTAGAAAGTCCAGGTGAAAAAATTCACATCTCTTATTATCTATTCCCCAAGGCGGATGTGCGTTGCATTGCGGTTATTATTTTGCGCCTGTCGGTCCAGTGCATCCGATGTCGGCATGCATGTAATGTAAGGGTCTGCTTCCCCCTACATTTTCTAAGGGTTTCCTTCCTCGGGGTAACGGCCGATGCTGTGGTGGGGATCGAACCCAGCCCCTTCGGGTTGTGAGCCGTCTCACTTAATCACTAGCCCACGCCGTCCCCTAGTCCCTTTATTCTTTTGTGTGCCTGAACAGGGCGTTGAGTGGCGTGTTGCAGTAATTTTCCTTATATCTCAAGCGTGCTGATGGTGCATCGTTTCATCAGCGTGTCGCTCACTACTACGGAGATCACGTCGAACACCCACCTGGTTAGACAGTCTGTCATAAAACTTTATGTTTCCCTGGAGAACGCTTAACGCCACAAGAGAAAAGACAACTAACTAACTGAGTGGAAGGTATTGAGGGTTTTGGCGAGTATATTTCGTCTAACTCTGACTAACATTGACCGATCAGTATGTTTTGCCCTACCAGACATTAAAGTCTCCTCTCCCCCTGATTCCAATGTAAATGAAGAATCCCATATCTCGTAGGAGATTATCCCACAACACAATTTGACACAAAACGGAACTAAACAACAATTAACAATCCTGTGAAGGAACCATTTCATAGCATTGAGCCATTTATAGATTCATAACAACACTATTTATCCCTTTTATTACCCCCAGTGGAGCATAGGACATCTTCAAACGCATGCTAGACCTTTCTGTCTTCTGGCACTTTACCAACTTGGCACGGCGTCTGCCCAGCTTTTGCCTTGTTAACGGTTATTTCCCTTATTCCAATGTGTCTGATCTGCTCCTCTACCCCTCCTGCCCTTTAGGGTCCAGAGAAGAAGCGGGCGTGTACGGCTTTTTTGTGCTTTCATTAGTGTGTGTTTCAAGGAGACGTTATCTGCTTCACGTTATGTCCTGACTCCCGTAGGGATTGTCTTGTTTTTTCCTGATGTGCCACATGAGAAACACTTAATAGAGGGCTGAAAGAGTATTCGGCGGAAGCAAGAGAGAACGTCACTTTCAGGGCGAACCCAGGAGAAGACGAAGAAGATAACCATGAAAGAAAAAGGAGAACGGAAGAAAAATTAGCAAAACAAGAATAAGTAAAAGAAAAAGGAGGGAGAAAAAGAACGAAGAATAGAAGAAAAAGAAAAAAAAAGAAAAAAGAACAAGAAAAAAAAAGAAAAATAAGAAATAAAATAAAAAAAAGAAAATGAAGAAAAAGAAGAAAAAAAGGAACAGAAACACAATGAAAAGAAAAAGGAAGGAAGAAATAAGATAGAAAAAGAAGAGAAATAACAAATGAAATGAAGATTTCAAAAAAAGAAGGCAAAGAATAAGAAGGAAAATAAAAATAGGAGAAAAAAAGAAAGACAAAAAGAAGAAAAATAAAAGTACAAAAAAATAGCAGAAAAGAAAGACAAAGAAAATAAAAAAACAGAACAAGAAGAACAAGAAAAATTAAAAGAAAAAGAAAAAAAAGAAAAAAAAACTAGAACAGAAAAAAAAGAAAAAACAGGAACAGACAATTTTCAAAAAAAAGAAGAAAAAGAACAAAATGTCAAGAACATTAAAAACAAAAAGAACAAAAATAACAAGGAAAAGAAGAAATAGAAACAGAAGAGTGAGAAAAAGAAGAAAAAAAAGGAAAAGAAGAAATAGAAACAGAAGAGTGAGAAAAAGAAGAAAAAGAAGGAAAAGAAGAAATAGAAACAGAAGAGTGAGAAAAAGAAGAAAAATAAACAAAGAAAACGAAAAGACAAAGAAAAAGAAGAAAAAGAAAGAAAAGAAGAAATAGAAACAGAAGAGTGAGAAAAAGAAGAAAAATAAACAAAGAAAACGAAAAGACAAAGAAAAAGAAGAAAAAGAAGGAAAAGAAGAAATAGAAACAGAAGAGTGAGAAAAAGAAGAAAAATAAACAAAGAAAACGAAAAGACAAAGAAAAAGAAGAAAAAGAAGGAAAAGAAGAAATAGAAACAGAAGAGTGAGAAAAAGAAGAAAAATAAACAAAGAAAACGAAAAGACAAAGAAAAAGAAGAAAAAGAAGGAAAAGAAGAAATAGAAACAGAAGAGTGAGAAAAAGAAGAAAAATAAACAAAGACAACGAAAAAGACAAAGAAAAAGAAGAAAAATAAGGAAAAGAAGAAATAGAAACAGAAGAGTGAGAAAAAAAAGAAAAATAAACAAAGAAAACGAAAAAGACAAAGAAAAAGAAGAAAAAGAAGGAAAAGAAGAAATAGAAACATAAGAGTGAGAAAAAGAAGAAAAATAAACAAAGAAAACGAAAAAGACAAAGAAAAAGAAGAAAAAAAAGGAAATGAAGAAATAGAAACAGAAGAGTGAGAAAAAGAAGAAAAATAAGCCAAAGAAAACGAAAAAGACAAAGAAAAAGAAGAAAAAGAATGAAAAGAAGAAATAGAAACAGAAGAGTGAGAAAAAGAAGAAAAATAAACAAAGAAAACGAAAAAGACAAAGAAAAAGAAGAAAAAGAAGGAAAAGAAGAAATAGAAACAGAAGAGTGAGAAAAAAAAGAAAAATAAACAAAGAAAACGAAAAAGACAAAGAAAAAGAAGAAAAATAAGGAAAAGAAGAAATAGAAACAGAAGAGTGAGAAAAAAAAGAAAAATCAACAAAGAAAACGAAAAAGACAAAGAAAAAGAAGAAAAAGAAGGAAAAGAAGAAAAAAACAAAAATAAGGTAAGCAAAAAGAAGAACAGACAAAGAAAGAAAAAGACGAAGAAGAACAAGAAGAACAAAAAAGAAAAAGGAGACCAAGACAAAGAAGAAAAAGAAGACAAAGACAAAGAAGACAAAGACAAAGAAGAAAAAAAAGAAGAAAAAACACAAAAAAGACAAACAAAAAGAAAAAGAAGAAAAAAAAGAAAAAGAAGAAGAAAAAGAAGAAAAAGACAGAAAAAGAAGAACAAGAAGAAAAGGGAGAAAATGAAAATTAATATAAAGAAAAAAAAGGGGGGAAAAAAGAAACAGAAGAAAAAGAAAAATGCTATTTTATGCTTTCATTAGTGTGTGTTTCATGGAGACGTTTACCTGCTTCGCGTTATGTCCTGACTCCCGTAGGGATTGTCTTGTTTATTCCTGATGTGCCACATGAGAAACACTTAATAGAGGGCTGAACGAGTATTCTGGGGAAGGGGGAAGGGAAAAGAGAACGTCATTTTCAGGGAAAAACCAAGAAAATGAAGAAGAAGATGACGATGAAAGAAAAAGAAGAAAGGAAGAAAAATAAGCAAAACTAGAATAAGAAAAAGAAAAGGAAAGGAGACAAATACGGAAAAAGAAGAAGCAAAGAAATAAAAAATCACGAAAAAAAAGATAAAGAAACAGAAGAAAAAGAAGACAAAGGAAAAGAAATATTTGAAAAAAATTGAAAATTAAGAAAAAAAAAGATAAATAAAGAAGAAAAAAGAAAGACAAAGCAGAAAAAAGAAAAACGAAAAAATTCGAAATGAAAGCAAAGAAGAAAAATTATAAACAACAAGAATATAACGAAAAAAAGAACAAGAAACAGAATAAAAAGAAAAAAACAGAAAAAGAAAAGTAAAAAAAGAAGAAGAAGAAAAAGAAGAAAAGACAAATAAAGAAAAAGCAGGACAAGAAACAGAAGCAGAAGAAAAAGAACAGGAAAAGAAAAAGAAGGAAAAGAAAAAGAAGAAAAATACGAAGAAGAAATAGAATAAAAAGAAAAACAAGAAAGAGAAAGTAGAGCTAGAAGGACAAGTAGAAGTAGAGGTGGAAGTGGAAGTGGAGGTAGAAGTAGAAGTAGAAGTAGAGGTGGAAGTGGAAGTGGAGGTAGAAGTAGATGTAGAAGTAGAAGTGGAAGTAGAAGTAGAAGTAGAAGTAGAAGTGGAAGTAGAGGTGGAAGTAGAAGTAGAAGTAGAAGTAGATGTAGAAGTAGAAGTAGAAGTAGAAGTAGAAGTAGAAGTAGAAGTAGAAGTAGAAGTAGAGGTGGAAGTAGAAGTGGAAGTAGAAGTAGAAGTGGAAGTAGAAGTAGAAGTAGAAGTAGAAGTAGAAGTGGAAGTAGAAGTGGAAGTAGAAGTAGAAGTGGAAGTAGAAGTAGAAGTAGAAGTAGAAGTAGAGGTGGAAGTAGAAGTAGAAGTAGAAGTAGAAGTGGAAGTAGAAGTGGAAGTAGAAGTAGAAGTGGAAGTAGAAGTAGAAGTAGAAGTAGAAGTAGAGGTGGAAGTAGAAGTAGAAGTAGAAGTAGAAGTGGAAGTAGAAGTAGAAGTAGAAGTAGAGGTGGAAGTAGAAGTAGAGGTGGAAGTGCAAGTAGAAGTAGAAGTAGAAGTAGAGGTGGAAGTAGAAGTGGAAGTAGAAGTAGAAGTAGAAGTGGAAGTAGAAGTAGAAGTGGAAGTAGAAGTAGAAGTAGAAGTAGAAGTAGAGGTGGAAGTAGAAGTAGAAGTAGAAGTAGAAGTAGAAGTAGAAGTAGAAGTGGAAGTAGAAGTAGAAGTAGAAGTGGAAGTAGAAGTAGAAGTAGAAGTAGAGGTGGAAGTAGAAGTAGAGGTGGAAGTGCAAGTAAAAGTAGAAGTAGAAGTAGAGGTGGAAGTAGAAGTGGAAGTAGAAGTAGAAGTAGAAGTAGAAGTGGAAGTAGAAGTAGAAGTAGAAGTAGAAGTGGAAGTAGAAGTAGAAGTAGAAGTAGAGGTGGAAGTAGAAGTGGAAGTAGAAGTAGAAGTAGAAGTAGAAGTAGAAGTAGAAGTAGAAGTAGAGGTGGAAGTAGAAGTAGAAGTAGAAGTAGAAGTAGAAGTAGAAGTAGAAGTAGAAGTAGAAGTAGAAGTAGAGGTGGAAGTAGAAGTAGAAGTAGAAGTAGAAGTAGAAGTAGAAGTAGAAGTAGAAGTAGAAGTAGAAGTAGAAGTAGAAGTAGAAGTAGAAGTAGAAGTAGAAGTAGAAGTGGAAGTAGAAGTAGAAGTGGAAGTAGAGGTGGAAGTAGAAGTAGAAGTAGAAGTAGAAGTGGAAGTAGAGGTGGAAGTAGAAGTAGAAGTAGAAGTAGAAGTGGAAGTAGAAGTAGAGGTGGAAGTAGAAGTAGAAGTAGAAGTGGAAGTGCAAATGGAAGTGGAAGTGGAGGTAGAAGTAGAAGTAGAAGTAGAAGTAGAAGTAGAAGTAGAGGTGGAAGTAGAAGTAGAAATAGAAGTGGAAGTGCAAATAGAAGTGGAAGTGGAAGAAGTAGAAGTAGAAGTAGAAGTAGAAGTAGAAGTAGAAGTAGAGGTAGAAGTAGAAGTAGAAGTAGAAGTAGAGGTGGAAGTGCAAGTAGAAGTAGAAGTAGAAGTAGAGGTGGAAGTGGAAGAAGTAGAAGTAGAAGTAGAAGTAGAAGTAGAGGTGGAAGTAGAAGTAGAAGTAGAAGTAGAAGTAGAATTAGAGGTGGAAGTAGAAGTAGAAGTAGAAGTGGAAGTAGAAGTAGAAGTAGAAGTAGAAGTAGAAGTGGAAGTAGAAGTAGAAGTAGAAGTAGAAGTAGAGGTGGAAGTAGAAGTAGAAGTAGAAGTAGAAGTAGAATTAGAGGTGGAAGTAGAAGTAGAAGTAGAAGTAGAAGTAGAGGTGGAAGTAGAAGTAGAAGTAGAAGTAGAAGTAGAATTAGAGGTGAAAGTAGAAGTAGAAGTAGAAGTAGAAGTAGAGGTGGAAGTAGAAGTAGAAGTAGAAGTAGAAGTAGAGGTGGAAGTAGAAGTAGAAGTAGAAGTAGAAGTAGAGGTGGAAGTAGAAGTAGAAGTAGAAGTAGAAGTAGAAGTAGAAGTAGAAGTAGAAGTAGAAGTAGAAGTAGAAGTAGAAGTGGAAGTAGAGGTGGAAGTAGAAGTAGAAGTAGAAGTAGAAGTAGAAGTAGAGGTGGAAGTAGAAGTAGAAGTAGAAGTAGAAGTAGAAGTAGAAGTAGAAGTAGAAGTAGAAGTAGAAGTAGAAGTAGAAGCAGAAATAGAAGTAGAAGAAGAAGTAGAAGTAGAAGCAGAAGTAGAGGTGGAAGTGGAAATGGAAGTGGAAGTGGAGGTAGAAGTAGAAGTAGAAGTAGAAGTAGAGGTGGAAGTGGAAGAAGTAGAAGTAGAAATAGAAGTAGAAGTAGAAGTAGAAGTAGAAGTAGAAGTAGAAGTAGAAGTAGAGGTGGAAGTAGAAGTAGAAGTAGAGGTGGAAGTGGAAGTAGAAGTAGAAGTAGAAGTAGAAGTAGAAGTAGAGGTGGAAGTGGAAGTAGAGGTGGAAGTGGAAGAAGTAGAAGTAGAAATAGAAGAAGAAGTAGAAGTAAAAGTAGAGGTGGAAGTAGAAGTAGAAGTAGAAGTAGAAGTAGAAGTAGAAGTAGAAGTAGAGGTGGAAGTAGAAGTAGAGGTGGAAGTAGAAGTAGAAGTAGATGTAGAAGTAGAGGTGGAAGTAGAAGTAGAAGTAGAAGTAGAGGTGGAAGTAGAAGTAGAAGTAGAAGTAGAAGTAGAAGTAGAAGTAGAAGTAGAAGTAGAAGTAGAAGTAGAAGTAGAGGTGGAAGTAGAAGTAGAAGTAGAAGTAGAAGTAGAAGTAGAAGTAGAAGTAGAAGTAGAAGTAGAGGTGGAAGTAGAAGTAGAAGTAGAAGTAGAAGTAGAAGTAGAAGTAGAAGTAGAAGTAGAGGTGGAAGTAGAAGTAGAAGTAGAAGTAGAGGTGGAAGTAGAAGTAGAAGTAGAAGTAGAAGTAGAGGTGGAAGTAGAAGTAGAAGTAGAAGTAGAGGTAGAAGTAGAAGTAGAAGTAGAAGTAGAGGTGGAAGTAGAAGTAGAAGAAGAAGTAGAAGTAGAAGTAGAAGTAGAAGTAGAAGTAGAAGTAGAAGTAGAAGTAGAGGTGGAAGTAGAAGTAGAAGAAGAAGTAGAAGTAGAAGTAGAAGTAGAAGTAGAAGTAGAAGTAGAGGTAGAAGTAGAAGTAGAAGTAGAAGTAGAGGTGGAAGTAGAAGTAGAAGAAGAAGTAGAAGTAGAAGTAGAAGTAGAAGTAGAAGTAGAAGTAGAAGTAGAAGTAGAAGTAGAAGAAGAAAGTCTGTTCTTTTCTTAAACCGGCTCTAGCCAAACGACCATTTAGCTAAACTGTGGCTTAAAACTGTTCAAGTCAGCTGTCCACCACAAGCGATTATGGCGATATCAGAGGCTGGGCTGCTCTTTCTGGCTCTCTCCATGTGTAATCATTAAACCTCAGTTGCTTCTCACATTCTCTTCTCCGTGTAATTTTGATCCACCTCTATATATAAATATATCTTCCCTTAACGGTTCCATGTAAGAACCTACCTTTCTATGTTGGACGGTGTTTTGCGAAGCTTAAGTCTTATCCAGCCCCATTTTCTTCGCTTAATTTGTTATTCCAGTGGATGTTATTAGCTCCTTTCCCATACGTCTTCATTCCTCACCATGTCCTGCCACTTTATGCCCATTATCCTCTGTAACCATCTGTTAACGAAAGACTGTAGTCTTTGTTGAATGACCTTGGTCGTTCTCCACTACTCCGCTGCATACAGTAACACCGACTTGACACTGGGGTTGAATATTCTAATTTTGGTGTGAATCTTGATTTCTCTTGATCTCCACGTGTTGTTTAGTGTCAGGAATGACCCTCTTTACCTTCATGTCCTGACATCTGCATCTGTACCTCTGGATGTGTCAACTGTGCGGCCCAAATAGGTAAAGTTAGCCACTTCATCCAACGGCTATCTCTCCAGCATGATTGGTTCTTTGCTGATAGTGTTGAGTTTAAGGAATTGCTTGCCAACCCGTTTACACTAACGGACTGTTGAAAACAGGAAAAATTTTTCACGGACTGGTAAAAATTAAAAAAAAATTGTTCACGGACTGGTAAAATATAAAATTGTTCACGGACTGGTAAAAATTGAAATATGTTGTTCACGGACTGGTAAAAATTGAAAAAATTGTCCACGGACTGGTAAAAATAGAAAAAAAGTGTTCATGGACACCTGAAAATAGAAAAAATTGTTCACGGACTGGTGAAAATAGACAAAATTATTCACAGAGCATTGACACTTTAAAAAAATTGTTCATGGACCGCTGAAAATAGAAACAATTTTTCGGAGATAACTGAAAATATAAAACTTTGTTCACAAACCGCTGAAAATAGAACAAATTGTTCACGGATCAGCAAAATCTAGAAACAGTTTTCATGGACCGGTGAAAACAGAACAAATTGTTCACGGACCGGTAAGAATAGAAAAACATTTTCACGAAATGGTGAAATTTTTAAAACATTCTTAACGGACAGCTGAAAATAGGAAAAATTGTTCACGGACTGGTTAAAATACAAAAAAATTGCTCACGGATTGGTTAAAATACCAAAAAAATTGCTCACGGACTGGTTAAAATACAAAAAAAATTGCTCACGGAATGGTTAAAATACAAAAACAATTACTCACAGTCCTCTGAAAATAGAACAAAATGTTGACGACCCGGAGAAAACTGGAAAAAGTTTTCATAGACCGGTGAAAACAGAAAAAATTTTCACGGGCGGGTAAAAATAGGAAAAATTGTTCACGGGCCGGTAAAAACAGGACAAATTGTTCACGGGCCTGTAAAAACATGACAAATTGTTCACGGCAGGTAAAAACAGGACAAATTGTTCACGGGCTAGTAAAAACAGGACAAATTATTCACGGGCCGGACAAACTGTTCACGGGCCGGTAAAAACAGGACAAATTGTTCACGGGCCGGTAAAAACAGGACAAACTGTTCACGGGCAGGTAAAAACAGGACAAAATGTTCACGGACCTCTGAAAATAGAACAAATTGTTCACGGACCTCTGTAAATAGACAAAAAACTCTCACGAACAGGTGAAAATAGTACAAAAATTATATTACCATTTTAAAAAACAAGAATTCCAACAGTAAAGAGATAAGAGATTCAGCAACTATTTTGTTTTTCAACGGACTGGCACCAAATTTCTGCGGGCCTGCAGAGGTCCTAGGAACGGCTGTTTGGGAACCACTCGTTTAAAGAACTTGGTATTCTTCATGTTGATATTCAGTCCCATTTTAGCTGAATCTTCTTTCATCCTACCTTATTTCACATGCATTTGGCTATAACTGTTGGACAAAAGTACCAGATAACATGTGTAGTCCAATTCTGGAAAAGACGTCTTAGTTGAAATAAAAGCTTGTACCGAAGAACGTAGTTCTAACAAATATCATCTTATTACAAGCTTAAATGAAATGACTTTTGTCCGTTTGCGAGGACTTTTATTTCTCCTATTTTAACTATCTTCCCTATAACCTAGAGAGCGGATATATGTACAGTCTCTTCTAGTGCAACATGTCGAACTGTCATACTTTGACGTTGCTCGAATGACCTACCACAAACGTCAAAACGTCTATAAACCATAAAATCGTCAATATTTTTAAAAAATGTGCACTCCTGTAGTCCAATAAAATAAAAAATATGCCAATACAAATGAAAGCTTGCACCAAAGAACTTTTTTTTCTTAATATCTACTTGTTGACAATGGGTAACTAAGACGCTAGTCCTGTCTGTCCCAATATTCAGACCAGGACGTCGTGTCAGGGTCAGGCCCAATATACTGACCAGGACGTGGCGTCAAGGTAAGGCCCAATATACAGACCAGGATGTCGTGTCAGGGCCAGGCAAAATATACTGACCAGGACGTTGCGTCAGGATCAGGCACAATATACTGACCAGGACGTGGCGTCAGGGTCAGGCACACTATACTGACCAGTACGTGGCGTCAGGGTCAAGCAAAATATACAGACCAATACCACTATATCTCGTCCATGTAGCTTTCCCTGGAAACAAACTAGAGATGTAGCTAACGGGATCCCCGTAGTAGTGAGCGTCACGCAGATGAAGCCAAGCATACCACAACCGCCTGGAGGACTGTGGCTCACCTTCATTAGCTCGCTCGGTATGTGAAGAAAGCTATTACAGCCGACCACTTAACATCTTTTTCAGGGCACACCAAATAGTAATCTTACTCATTGTGGAGATCCAACAACAACAACAACGACGACGACGACAACAACAACAACTTGTTGACAATTGAGTGGTCAGTTTTCTTCTTCAATGCATTAAAGCAGGTAACCATTTGGAGCAGGGTTATCTGCAACGTTTCGATGTCATTAGCTTTGTCTTGATAAGCGAGCTCTCTGCCATTTCTCCCACTAAGACAATATTCTTTGATGAACTCCGTTTTAATTAAAATAACCTTTTCTCATGTTTGTTCAACATCCGTGGCTGATTCATTATGTGTTATTTTTGGCGCAAAACAAGATAAAAACATTCCTTGCACCATTACATTTTTACTGTGAACTTCAAAAACATGACATGCTCAATAAAGCTTCAAACATTTCAATAATACACAACAAAGACATGAAGCGACCGCTGTCTGTCCATCAGAATCTTATTTCTAAGACATCTTAGACTTCAGAACGGGCCTCTGGGTAAATAAAAAATAGCGTATTGATTCCAAGACTCATCTTAACTCAGGGCAGAAATGGAAGATCTGGAGTTTGGCCGGAAGAAATGTAGGAATCTTATCAGAAAGGGAAAGAACAACACTCGTACTGTTTGTCCCTCTTGTTCAATTAACTCTCTTGGCATGTGCCAATCGGGTCTTTTATCTAACATCAGATTTAGCACTTGATTTTTCATGCAGGTTTGATTGCATGTCAGATTCATGTTATGCTATGTCGAGATGCGCCAGCATCAATGCAGGATGACTTATAAGCTCTCAGTATTCGCTTGTCGGCAATCCTTTTCCACAGTTGAACGTTTTAAACGACAGTATAATTATTCTTTCTCTTTTTTTCTGTTTCCTCTTCGTCTTCATCTTTTTCAGAGTGTGTCCTGAAAAGGACGCTGTAATGTTGTGTTTGATTCGAAACTTTTATTCTTCTTGCTCCTGTGGTTCCAGAGAGAGGAGCTTAGGCTTAATACTGTATTTTGTTCAAGTCTAATCAGCTTTTAAGGAGACCTAAGGCCAGTTACTTTCATTGGGGCTTCAATGGCGATTATCTGTATATGGAGACGTTGCCTGTCACACACACATCTCTCCTTAGCCGTTTATATATTTCTATTTCATTGATTGTCTAGAACTGTGCTTTGTTAGTTTGTTAGTTTTTATTATGTTTGTTAGTTTGTTTATTTTTCTTGTGTTTGTTATTTTTTTTGTTTTTTGTTTTGTTTATTAGTGTGTATGTTTGTTTGTTGGTTTGTTTGTTTTTATTTTGTTTGAGAGTTTCTTTTGTTTTTTGTTGTTTGTTAGTTTGATTTTGTTTTTGTTTGTTAGTTGTTGTTTTTTGTTTGTTTGTTTTTGTTTGTTTGTTAGTTTCTTCGTTTTCTTTTGTTAGCTTTTTTGTTATTTTTTGTTATTGTTTTTCTTTTTGTTAGTTTGATTTTGTTTTTCTTTGTTAGTTGCTGTTTTTTTAAATTGTTTGATTGGAATTTTTTGTTAGTTTGTTTGTTGTTTGTTAGTTTCTTTGGTTTTGTTTGTTTGTTGTTGTTTTTATTTGTTAGTTTCTTTGTTTTTGTTTGTTTGTTAGTTTTTGTTTTTTTTTTGTAATTTTTTTGTTTGTTTATTGTTTTTGTTAGTTTGATTTTGTTTTTGGTTGTTAGTTGTTGTATTTTTTTTTTGTTCGGGTTTTTTTTTGTTAGTTTGTTTGTTGTTTGTTAGTTTCTTAGTTTTTTGTTGTTTGTTTGTTTTTGTTTGTTTGTTGTTTTTATTTGTTACTTTCTTTGTTTTTATTTGTTTGTTAGTTTTGTTTTTTGTAATTTTGTTGTTGTTAGTTTGATTTTGTTTTTGTTTGTTAGTTGTTTTTTTGTGTTTTTTTTTGTTTATTTTGTTTGGGGGGAGGGAGGGGGGGTGTGGGCTCTTTTTGTTAGTTTTTTTGTTGTTTGTTAGTTTCTTTGTTTTGTTTTTTGTTTGTTAGTTTGATTTTGTTTTTATTTGTTAGTGATTGATTTTTTTGTTAGGTTGTTTTTTGTTTGGTTGTTAGTTTGTTGTTTTTTTTGGTTTTTTTTTAAATTTATTTTTGCGTTCGCCTTCACTCTCCATTTCCCAAGGCGGTGCATTACAATATGTTTTTATGTCGCGCCTGTCGGCCCAGTACATCCGACTTCGACATGCATTTTATGTAAGGGTCTGCTTCCTCCTGCATTTTCTAAGGGTTTACTTTGCCGGGAGTACAGCTGGTGCTACGATGGGGATCGATCCCAGCACCTTTGAGTTTCAGGGCAGTGTCACTTAACCACTAGCCCGCACCGTTCCCCAAAACGTGGTCTAGGGGTTGAGAGCTTGTTAACAATCCTAACGTCCAGGGTCCAAATCTCGTCACGATCAATCTAGCAGACCGGACATGTCATTCTTTTATGGTCTGATCGCTTCTTCCAGTTGACCCATTCGTAGATGGGTACCAGACGAAGACAAATTCCCTAACTTTAGCTCAGCTGCGGAGCTCGCGCTGTCGTTGGCAGTTTCAGCAATGAAAGGGTATGCGTGTATGTCTGCGTGTATGTGTGCGTGTGTGTGTGCGTGAATGTATGCGTGTGTGGTTTTGTGTTGGTGTGTATGTGTGTGTATGTATGCATGTATGTATTTATGTATATATATCTATGTATGTATGTATGTATGTATGTATGTATATATCTATGTATGTATGTATCTATGTATGTATGTATGTATGTATGTATGTATATATCTATGTATGTATGTATGTATGTATGTATCTATATATCTATGTATGTATGTATGTATGTATATATCTATGTATGTATGTATGTATGTATGTATGTATGTATGTATGTATGTATATATCTATGTATGTATGTATGTTTGTATCTATGAATGTATGTATGTATGTATGTATGTATGTATGCATGTATGTATGTATGTTTGTATGTATGTATATATATATGTATGTATATATGTATGTATGTATGTATGTATGCATGTATCTATGTATGTATGTAGGTATGTATGTATGTATATATGTATGTATGCATGTATGTATGTATGTATGTATGTATGAATGTATGTATGTATGTATGTATGTATATATGTATGCATGTATGCATGTATGTATGTATGTATGTATGTATATATCTATGTATGCATGTGTGTATGTATGTATGTATGTATGTATGTATGTATGTATGTATGTATGTATGTATGTGTGTGTGTGTGTGTGTGTGTATGTATGTATGTATGTGTGTATGTATGTATGTATGTATGTATGTATGTATGTATGTATGTATGTGTGTGTGTGTGTGTGTGTGTGTGTGTGTGTATGTATGTATGTATGTATGTATGTGTGTGTGTATGTATGTATGTATGCATGTATGTATGTATGTATGTATGTATGCATGCATGTATGTATGTATGTATGTATGTGTATACCTTCCCCCAGGCGTAGTAAGCCACAGGAAGATTAAATAACTTCTACGGATAGCCGATAGCCTTCGGCTACCTGGCAATAGACATTGTCATGCCTGTATGAATACTTGGATTCCAAGTATATATATATATATATATATATATATATATATATATATATATATATATATAAATATATATATATATATATATATATATATATATATATATATATATATATATATATATATATATATAACTATACATTTAAAAGCATGTCCTTTATAAAATATAACTTCTTACAACCGCCACTTATTTGCAGGTGTACATTACGGTAGGTTGCCATTAATGTCCGTACGTGGAGAAGCAATCCCCCAGAGGTTGGGCATAAATAAGGAGTATTCTGAGTGGTGTGAAGTGAAAAGTGGTGTGCCACAGAGCTAGGTTTTGTTACCGATTTTGTTCTTGATATATATAAATGATTTGGACATTGATATGGGATCCATGATTGCAAAATTTGCTGATGACACAAAACTATGCAGTAGTGTCTCATCTAAAGCGGAGGTGGATATATTGAGGTCGGATTTAGATAAAATTCGAGAATGGTCTGTAAGCTGGCAAATGGAGTTTAATGTAGATAAATGTACAGTCATCCACGCGGGTAGATCCAATATGGAACATAATTACAGAATGGGAGAGAACAATATTAGAAAGAAAGAAAAGGAAAGTGACCTAGAGGTTATAATAGATCATACAGGTAAGGTAAGGGAGCAAGTTCATGTAACAGTGAAACAGGCAAATGCAATGTTAGGTATGATAAAAAGAAATATTAAACATAGGAGCAAGGAAGTGATAGTCAAACTGTACAAATCATTAGTTAGACCTAGATTGGAGTACTGTGTCCAGGTGTGGAGTCCTTATCACAGAGGGGATATAAACATGCTGGAAAGAATACAAAAAAGAGCGACAAGGCTGATAGTGGGATTCCAGAATTACAGATATGAGGAAAGACTCAGATAAACCGGCCTGCAGTGTCTAGAAGAGAGAAGAATTCGTAGTGACCTAATACAAGTTTATAAGATGATCGAAGGAATGGATAAATTAGACTATAACAAGTTGTTTTTTTTAAATACAGCCACCCACAATAACAAGAGGTGATAGCTACAAGTTGACTAAAGAGAAGTCCAGATTTGATATTAGGAGTAATATTTTAGTCAGAGAGTGGTGAATGCTTGGAATGCATTGCCAGGTGGAAGTAGTGGAGGCAGGGACAGTTAATGCATTTAAGAATAAATTGGATGCGCATAGCTTTTAGAGCAAGGTAATGTAAATCAAAATTAGTTGTATACAGACTCAGCAGGGTCTTCTAAACTAGTATTCAGAAGTTAAGTTAAGTTAAGTTACCAAAGAAAACTAGAGTCTGTCGAACTGGACATGATGGGAATTCAACCTGGTGCATTGGGAGTGGGAAAATCAAGCGAGTTTTACCCTTAGGCAATGCAGCCTCCGTTATAATATATATTGTGTAGTCAAGATTTTAAAACGGGTGTCAGATCGTATGACTTTTCACATGGGAATAGTCTCTGCTCCAACTTCCCATTTCTCACTCAACCCCCCCCCCCTCCCCCTCTCCTCATCTCTACCACCACATATGGTTTTTCACTAAGTTGTTAATTTACCCGGCTAAGTGGCCAGCCTACAGTACAAGCTCTTAGTCATTACCAGGAATCAAATGAAGACATTTCAAGGAATTCACGGCAAGTACTTGACAAGTAACCCGCATTGTTCGAGAACTCTCACTGGGAAGTTCATATAATGGCGTGTCCAAAATATCTCAATATATAATTTCGCTAGGGCCAGGCCTTTGTGGCATACGCCTGTGTAATGAGATTAGAAGCCTCGTCTCTAAGGACACTTCTACATCTTCTTCTTCTTCTTCTTCTTCTTCTTCTTCTTCTTCTTCTTCTTCTTCACCCGTATCGCCTTGGGGTGTAAAGGGCATCAACTATCGTTCTTGAAGCAGACTGTCCTATTTTCTCCAGTTCTTTCCAGCTTCTTTCTGTTTTCAATGTATCGTCAAATAGGTCTTTTCTATGTGTATTCTTTATCCTTCCCTTGTCCCTTTTTCCTTGTGGGTTCTATAACAGAAAACGTAGGGTCATACTGGTTTGATGAATTCGCGGTTTATGTTTTTTTTTTCAATTCTGCTTTCTTCTAAAGTGTTCATGTTTCACCTGTCTTTGTTCAGTGCTGTCTGATACGATTTTGTTTTTAACTTTTTCAAACCAGAATCTTTATCAGAGATTCTTTGAACCAGGACGTCGCGATAGGGTCAGGCGAAATATACTGACCAGAACGTCGCGATAGGGTCAGGCGAAATATACTGACCAGAATGTCGCGATAGGGTCAGGCGAATATACTGACCAGGACGTCACGATAGGGTCAGGCGAATTATACTGACCAGAACGTCGCGATAGGGTCAGTTGAAATATATTGACCAGGACGTCGCGATAGGGTCAGGCGAAATATGCTGACCAGGACGTCGCGATAGGGTCAGGCGAAATACGCTGACCAGGACGTCGCGATAGGGTCAGGCGAAATATGCTGACCAGGACGTCGCGATAGGGTCAGGCGAAATACGCTGACCAGGACGTCGCGATAGGGTCAGACGAAATATGCTGACCAGGACCACACCTCTTGTACATGTAGCGTTCACTGGAAACAGGTTGTTACCAAGGCAGTCTTGATGACGAGATCTGTGCCAACGTGATCCCCGTAGTAGTGACTGTCACACAGATGAAGCAAATGGGAGGGAAGCTACTGAAACCCGGTACTTAACGCCTATTTTGGCGGAACGAAAGATTAAACCTACTCATTGTTGGCATAGAACAACAATAACACCAACAAGAGCATCAACAACAACAACAACACGAACAACAACAACACCACCAAAAACAACAACAACAACAACACGAACAACAACAACACCACCAAAAACAACAACAACAACAACACGAACAACAACAACACCACCAAAAACAACAACAACAACAACACGAACAACAATGACAACACCACCAAAAACAACAGTAACAATAACAACAACAACACCAACAGAAACAACACTAACAACAACAACAACACCCACAGCAACAACAACAACACCAACAACACCCACAACAACAACAACACCAACAACAACAGCAACACCAACAACACCAACACCAGCTTTTGTTCTCATAGTTTGTTGTTCGTCCATTGTAATCGACGATGACCACTTTGTCAGCATTCACTGTAATTCTCATGAGTACGAAGATGGCTAAATAAGTCAATCGGAACCTTAAACTGCCAGCTGCACTTTGTACAGGGAAATAAGACACCTCATTCTACCGGGGTTGAAGAAGGGTTGATGTGAGTTGACTTGCGGACCGATCGTCTCTGGTTGACCCCATCTATTCTTGATGCTTCATGTCTCTGGATGACCTCATCTATTCTTGATGCTTCATGTCTCTGGATGACCTCATCTATTCTTGATGCCTCATGTCTCTGGATGACCTCATCTATTCTTGATGCTTCATGTTTCTGGATGGTCTCATCTATTCTTGATGCTTCGTGTCTCTGGATGGCCTCATTTATTCTTGATGCTTCATGTCTCTGGATGACCTCATCTATTCTTGATGCTTCATGTCTCTGGATGACCTCATCTATTCTTGATGCTTTATGTCTCTGAACACCCTCAGCAATAGTGCTGCGCCAGTCTGTGCGATTGGTGGCGTTTCTTTCCAAGTCCTCGTGGTTAATACCACACTGGATCAGTGATTTCTTCAGTGTGTCCTTCTACCTTTTCCGCTGCCCACCGCTTGCTCTCTTGCCATTTTGGAGATCACCACTGAGAAGCTCTTTTGGTAGACGTTGATCTGACGCGCGTACCACATGACCAGCCCATCTCAGTTGTGTTTACTGGACATGCTCGATCGTGCTAGAACAACTGTATTTGACACCATGTCCTGCCTTCTAATCCTCAGCAGTTTCTGCCGGCAGTGCACGTGGAAGCTATTTAGTATTCTTGCAGCCCGCATCATAACCTGGAGCCCTGATCCACCCAAATAAGGCGCACACAGTACCAAGAAGACTTAACATAACAGGAGCCCTCTTCCACCCAAATAAGGGGCACACAGAACCAAGAAACCCTCATCATAACAGGAGCCCTGAAGTCCACCCAAATAAAGCGCACACAGAACCAAGCAGCCCGCACCATAACAGGAGTCCTGAAGTCCTCCCAAATAAAAGACCTGGAAGCTATGACTGGGCTACAGCCAATGGAAGACCGCCGAGACTGCAGAATCCTACAGCAAGCGAGAAAATTCAAAAGAATCATGGACCACCGGATGCATCACAGACTAAATGGGCTGCACTTTTAAACGAAAAAATAAAACCAATACCAGCATGCTCCATCCGCCACCTCTGGAAAGGAAGACCCTTCCCTGGTCGTATATGCAATATCCCCAACATCGAAGACAAAATGTCACAAACAGAGGAACAGAAACAACACACAGTTGCAAATTATATCAACCAAAAATCTCCACCAATATCCTGGATAACACGCCTATACGGTTGGTTCAGTCAAAGATGCTATTGGAAACGGGGGAGGAGGCATCACTATAAAACTGATAAGTAAAGTATACTCAGCAACATTTGCTACTGGGACAAGCTGCAGCAACTTCAGTGCCGAAGCCAGCGCCCTGAGCCAAGCAGCCGAAACCTTTATAGACCCCAAGGAGCTGGCAGAAAAGCAAGTGGTCATTTTCCCAGACGCCTCGCAGTGTTAATGGCGCTCAAGAACCGGCACAAAAATGAACTCTTTGCCCTGGCAGACTCGCTCGAGCGCCTGTCCCAGTGCTTCAAAAACAAAAAGCACAGTCCAGTGGATACCAACCCACTGCGACATTACATGCAACGAGGAGGCGGACAGACTCGCCAGAGAGGGAGGAATGCTGCAGAAGAGTGATACAGAAATCACATACAATGAGACAAAAGCATTCATCAGGGCAACGTACAGTACAAAATGGAAAAAAGACCACCCTGGCCACATAGAAAATGATGCTTACCATCAACTCTCCAGGCGAGACCAGGTGATAATTATCCGGCTAAGCACAGGTCACAACAAACTTAGATGCCATCTGTACAACAAGTTCAAGACTGGCACTACAGACCTTTGTGCCTGCGGCACAGCCCCCACGAAGGCAGAACATATTTTGCAGTCCTGTCCACTGTATACCGACAAAAGAAGTAGCATTTGGCAACAGCCAGTGTTCTTCCACGAGAAGCTGAACTGAAGCGTACAGAGCCTTGAGTCGACTGCTGCCGTCGTTAGAGTCATTGAAGTTGAGGTCTGAAGATGAACGAGGAAGAAGAAGAAGATGGATCGGAAGTCAGTACAGATTGCGCACCGTCCTTGGTTGGTGTGCACGACCTACTTGGAAATTGCGTCCATTTTAATTGCATGCCACGACCGGAATCTCCCCTCAGTCATGGGTTAATGGTCCCTCCCCTAGACCTACAGATGTGGGCGCTGGTAAGCAGCAGCGTCTTCTAGTCTACGCGTGGGGGTTACTGCTGTCGAGAGGTACGACATCCGCCGCTCAAATTGTCAAGGAAACAGTGGACGATCGAATACAACAAGTTTAAAGCGACCCATGGTCTCAGGGATTGTACGACCCGAATGTCTGCATCTTGAGCTACTTCCAGTCGTCTTGATTTTATGTCTTGCCACTGGTTCCCGGTAACTCAGGACGAGAGAGTGGGATTGAAGTCCAGCGCAGCTTCTTTCTCACTTTAATCCAAATTCAGCGGAAGTTACATCTTTCCGACGAGGACAGTCTGATGATGTTGCCATCTTTGCTTGCGTAGGCAACTTACTTACTTAAATTAATATATTTCTATAGCTGGAATCTCAGCTGCATACCTGGAACATAATTTACCAATGAGAATACTCCTTATCTTCAAAATATTTTCAGGATACAAGTTAAATCTATTGGAACCTCTATTTCCAAAAGCATTTGATCCTGATCCATCTGTGAAGACATGTATCCACAATTGTTGCTAACCCATCTGTGTATGTAAGTATCCACGATAGCTGTTGATGAACCTGTGCATCCACGATTGTTGTTGATCGATCTGTGTATATATTAATCCACGACTGTTAAATTGCCATCTGTGTAATCATGTATCCACGATTGTTGCTGATCCATCTGTGTACGCATCTATCCACGATTGTGGTTGATCCATTTGTGTAGGCGTGAGCTCACGACTGTTTAATAGCAACCTGTGTAAGCATGTATCCATGATTGTTGCTAATCCATCTGTGTATACACATATCCGCCATTGTTGCTAATCCATCTATGTAGACATATATCCACCATTGTTGCTAATCCATATGTGTAGACACATATCTACCATTGTTGCTAATCCATATGTGTAGACACATATCTACCATTGTTGCTAATCCATATGTGGAGACACATATCCACGATTGTTGCTAATCCATATGTGGAGACACATATCCACGATTGTTGCTAATCCATATGTGGAGACACATATCCACGATTGTTGCTAATCCATCTGTGTAAGCATGTACCCACGATTATTGTTGTTGTTGTTGTTGTTGTTGTTGTTGTTGTTGTTTGTGAATGCCCATAATAAGTAGGATACTCTTTTGTACGCCCTGAACAGGACGTTACGTGGCGGGTTGCAGTAGCTTTCCTCACATCCCGAGCGTGGCGTGCTGATGAAGGTGGACCGAAGTCCTCCGGGTGGTTGTGATATGCTTGGCGACATCTGCGTGTCACTCACTACTACGGGGATCACGTCGATCTTTCACCCCGTTAGCCAAGCTGCCGTGAAAACAACCTGTTTCCAGGGAGGGCTACTAGGAAGCTGAGGCGAGGGTCTTGGCCAGTATATGTTACCTGACCAGACGTTAATCTTTCTCCCAACGATTGTTACTAATCCATATGTCTAGACATGAATCCATGATTGTTACTAATCCATATGTCTAGACATGTATCCATGATTGTTACTAATCCATATGTCTAGACATGTATCAACGATTGTTACTAATCCATATGTCTAGACATGTATCAACGATTGTTACTGATCCATATGTCTAGACATGTATCCATGATTGTTACTAATCCATATGTCTAGACATGTATCAACGATTGTTACTGATCCATATGTCTAGACATGTATCCATGATTGTTACTGATCCATATGTCTAGACATGTATCAACGATTGTTACTAATCCATATGTCTAGACATGTATCCATGATTGTTACTGATCCATATGTCTAGACATGTATCAACGATTGTTACTGATCCATATGTCTAGACATGTATCAACGATTGTTACTAATCCATATGTCTAGACATGTATCCATGATTGTTACTAATCCATATGTCTAGACATGTATCAACGATTGTTACTAATCCATATGTCTAGACATGTATCCATGATTGATTCTGATCCATATGTCTAGACATGTATTCACCATTGTTGGTATCCATCTGTGCAAACATGTATCCACGACTCTTTTGGATAGTTGTCTTTGATCATATGCAGTGCAATGGTTCGCTTTGCATTATTATTCAATTTATTTTTATTAAGGTGGGAATCGAATCTTTATTTAAACATAGGTACGCCCTGTCAGAAGAGAGCTAAAAGTAGTACAACGTTCGGTTTTTGTAGTAAAGGTAGCTGTTCGAGCCCCTCCAGTGACACAAAATTAATAATGAGAAGAAAGAAGAAAAATCGATAATAGAAAAATAAAAAAGACGGATTTTTAGGAATTCTTCACAAGCTTGTGGCTCCCAATGTCAGACGGGATTCAGAGATCAAATGTAAAGGCGTTGAAAGGTCAAGTCTGTTTGGATCGCTGCGTTGTGTGTCTCTTGGGTGGCCTTTACGAGGTGGCTTATAAGCCGTGTTAATGTTTTAGCTCGGCGTTTCTAAATACTTTAATGGTCGGACATCTCAAGATGCCTCTTTCGGCGAATCTCTATAATCTGCAAGTCACTGGAAGCATTTTAAAAAAAGGTTAAAATGCAGTTTCATGTAACAAAAACAGTGTCAGGCGATGGACAGCGTTTCGACAAATAAATTTTTGTCTAAAAAAATAGGACAAAACAATAAGAGCCCTAAAGTAAGCTCCTAATTATTTATGAACTCTTAGTCAAGACTAGCAAAGGGTTTAAAGGTTAAAAACAAAAGTAGGCTAGTTTACTGCTGCATTGCATTTCGTTCCAGTTTTTGACAGCTCGAAGTGAACAATGCTCACAGCTTCCGGTGTGGGAAATCAGGTCAAGATGGCTGATTGAGCCTTGCTGGATAACGGCCCAGAGTTCAGTTCCCCTCAGGAACACTCAAAACTCCCGGTATAGGAGATCAGGTCAATATGGCGGATTGAGCCCTGCTTAACAACGGCCCAGAGTTCAGTTCACCCCGGGAACACTCAAAGCTCTTGGTATGGGAAATCAGGTCAAGATGGCGGATTGAGCCTTGCTCGATAACGGCCCAGAGTTCAATTCACCTCAGGAGCACTCAAAGGTCACCTGCTTCAGGCTGATGAATCTGCCTTAATCCCCTATACCTTGACCTTGAAGGTGCCGTGTAAAATCTAAATTATCTGTATCTTCAGAAAGGTCATGCTGACATGAGAAAATGCAAAATGCAGAGGTTGAGGGTGAGGTAAACAAGGAAAATCAGATACAAACACTGGATCAATAAGCGGGGGACGGTATTCCCTGCATAAACACATTCCTCGCGGCTCCCGTCCCAAGGCAGCGGAGTACTCAGCTTCCCTCCAGAAGTCCGCCGGGAACCTTGGTCGACACACTCACCAGGAAATCTCTTGAGCTTCATCACCGAACGCTGAACGGGACTGCTCAAGGCCGACTCAGTGACAATCGGTAGATTACTCTTCAGTTCTAGATGAGACCTGACATCGTGCCAGTGGCAGTGGTTGATCGACGAAACGGCCCAATGACGCTTAAGCGAACATTATTATTATTTTGGTTCAATACATGCAGTTTTCGGCTTTGTGTTTTTAGTGACCTGGTTTGCTTCCAATGACCTATGCACCGAGAAGGACTATGGCCTTTGATTGATTGATAAATGGATATATTGATTGATTTATATATTGATTAATTTGTTAATGATTGATTGATATAATGATTGTTAAATTGATTGATTGATAATATTGATATATTGATTCATTAGTTTATTGATATTTGTATATATATGTATTGAAATATTGATTTATTGATTTATTGAAATTGATATATTGATAGATGTATTGATATATATATATATATATATATATATATATATATATATATATATATATATATATATATATATATATATATGGATTTGATTGATTGATTGATTATTGTAATCCCTTTAGCTGTGTGTTCGCAGTTCTTGACAGTTTTGGGCTTTCCAGACAAAAGCATATGTCTTAATTCGAGTTCGTGTAAATTCCATTTTTCTGAAAGCATCATGAAATCGAAACGGATGGTATTAACCTATGAACGAGTATCCCCAAAGAAAGGCAGTCCAGTGCGTCGGTGTCCCAAGATCGCCCCGTCCTCCTGCCGGGGACGTAGCAGACACATCTGAGTCGGCCATATTATCATTTTTCCTTAGACCTGCCAGCTCATCTGTAGTGGCGGCACATGTGGCATTTCCCGCCACCTGGTAGATCGTTGCAATGAACCAGGGGAGCAGTGCCCGTTGGTCTATACCTCTTCGTCATCCATGGTGATAGAAAACAAACAGTAAATAACGAGACGAGAATGCGTGGTGTAGGGATAGAGTTTCCCAACCCAGTTTACATTCAGCTTTTCGGAAGGTTTTTTAGATATAAATATAGGGCTTCACTTGCTCCGACGGCCCTTGGTTTGCCTCTCTCAATGGACCTGTCTGGTCCGGGGGACCATACCAACAGCAATACGCCATCCAGCGTAGTTGCCAGGATCTTTGGTGGGCGCTAGCTTTCCATCGAAGACGAGGTAGGCTTAAGTGTGAAGAGCAGAGGACGAAGTAAAAGAAGACAATAAAGAAGAAGAAGATGATAATGATGAAGAGGAGAAGAAAAAAAGGTAAGAAGGAGGAGGAAGAGGAGGAGGAGACGAAGAAGAAGAGGAAGAAGAGGAGGAAGAAGAAGAAGAAGAAGAGGAGGAAGAAGAAGAAGAAGAAGGAAGAGAAGAAGGAGGAGGAGGAGAAGGAGACGAAGAAGAAGAGGAAGAAGAAGAAGATGAAGAAAAATAAGAAGAAGAAGAAGGAGGACAACGAGAAGAAGAAGAAAAAGGAGAAGGAAAGGATGAGAAGGAGAAGGAGAGGAAGTGGCGGAGAAGAACAGGAAAAAGAAGAAGGAGGAAGAGGAAAAGACGGAGAAGGAGGAGGAGGAGACGAAGAAGAAGAGGAAGAAGATGAAGAAAAAGAAGAAGAAAAAGAAGAAGAAAAAGAAGGAGGAGGAGGATGAGGTGACGAAGAAGAAGAGAAAGAAGAAGCAAAAGAAGAATTTGATAAAGAAAAAAAAGAAGATGAAAAAGAAGTAGGAGGAAGAGGAGGAGACGAAGAACGATAAGGAAGAAGGAGGAGACGAAGAACGAGAAGGAAGAAGGAGGAGGAAGAGACGAAGAAGAAGAATAAGGAAAATAAGGAGAAGAGACGAAGAAGAGTAAGAAGATGATGATAAAGATAAAGAAGAAAAAGAACAATCAAGGATTATGTGATCGTAGAGGAAGACTGACAAGATGGCGTTCAAGTATATTTTTGATAGCCAGATGTCTTCACGCAGACGTATCAATCCCTGGATCTGACTTACTTGTGAGAGATACCAGGCTTTGCTGCCTTGACGTGTCCTCATTGTATGACGGATGAATTAGATTTTAACAAGTCTAATGAAGACGAATCATTGCTTTAACACGAGATATGTCACCCACTGAATGACATGGGAGGGATCAGTTCTGTGACATGTCCCATAGCATAAGTTGCTTCGCGCGTTTAATTGGTAGACAGCAGCGGTTCTTAGAATTAGAATCATGGGACAAAAGGCGTATAAGAATCAATTCCAAAGATCAAGATGCTGAGCAGCGCATGAGCTGCAGTGGTCAGCGACCCATAGCTGCCAAGACCCTTCTACACCTCCACGCTGTGATCCTGGATAACAGGCTGCAGTAGGGCAGACTGGCTAAGGAGAAGGGATCGAAGAGGGAATGCTAACCCGGTACTCAAAAAATGCTTGCTGACGTCGGATGTGTTGGACCGAAAGGTGTAAATATCGCAGCCAAGCTGTAAACTACGACACAACGCATTCCGTTCTCTGGACTACATTCTACTACTTAAGGCCTTTCAGAATTTGGTAGTGGGAGATTGAGAACGAACGAATCCAAGCCAAAGCCAATTCCAGAGTATTTTATATAGATACCATAACCTAATGTTTCCCATTTTGAAAATATTGGATCAATACGGAACAACAACGGAGACTGTACAAACGAAGTAAGAAGACGACTGACTATGGCAATGCAGAAGATAAGGAGTATGCAGGACCTGCTGACATGCACTTTTCCTATGGCAACCTATGGATGTGAAACATGGACGATTACAAAAGCAATAAAATCGAATATCTGTGCTTTTGAAACACGGTGCTACAGAAGAGTAATGCGTTCAAATCTGGCAAAGATGGCGCCGTAACTGGCTGCGAGTCTACATTTCTCTACTGTTTTGGATCATTATGGATGCCGCCAGACCACGGATTTGCCTGGAATTCACACTAGTCGACGACTTACACTTGTGTTCATGGAAACGTGGTGTTGTTTTCCGTCGGGACTTGTTATTTCGTTCTTTTTTTGTGATTTCTTCCATCCGTTTATCCTGGTCTGGACGCCGGCTGAATGGCGCTACGCTTATGCCTGTGTCGTATCTCACGGGTTAGATCTGCCGGTTCACCTTCACGAATATGGCGTGTGGGAATTTTAGATGCTACTATGATGAACTGAATACAGCTAGGGAGAGATGCCAGACTCAGTCACACGCTGAGTGTTGTCCATACGACCTCTTGTGGTTATCGAAAAGGAACGACAAACTGCGTTATATGCCTTCCCACCTTTCTACCCTGCGGGTTACATGTTTACGGAAAGGCTTCGGTGGTAACCCTGAGGCAAAATCTGCATCCTATGCTATCTCCAGTCGTCTCGATGAATGTCTTGCCACTGGCAAAGGGTAGCTTAGGCTCTGTGAGTGAGGTTGACAAAAGGCGCAGTTTCTTCCTCACTTTAATCCAAATCTCCGCGCAAGTCACCCATTTCAGCGGACACAGCAAGAGATACGACTGTCCACACGGCTGAACAAAGAGAGTGGTCATCATCACTTGTGATGGACAACTATCAGACTACAGAAGAGTCCAGAAAATCACGTGGACAAAGAAAGAAAGAAACAAATCCATCCGGAAAGACCTAAAGGTAGAGGAGAATTGACTCATACACGACGTAATGATCCGAAAACTAAGGCTTTTTGGACACGTCAAACGACACAATGGACTGGGGAGAACACATGGTCACTGGAAAGAGAAGCAGGGATCGACCGAGAAGATGATGGACTCACGACATCAAGGAGACGCTGGATTTGATCTTAGCCAGAAGACTGGCGAAAGATTGGTTTGGCCACGTGACATATCAAACATCCCCCAGAAAGTATTGCCACACATAGATACAAAGCCAAGAAAAGATCACTAAAAGATTAATAGCAGAAATAACAGAAGCAGTTAATACTAGAGCCCAGGTCAAGAAACCACTTCGCAATCTGACGCTCAAAGCATACAGGACAAAAAGCGATAAGAGAAGATAGATATTGTATTTAACTCTGTCGAAAATGGCTGGGTTATTGTGACATTTTTAGACATTTGTGAGAATATGTTTACCTGTATTTCGTCTCCAAAACCAATGTTCAACAGATTAGTTGTTGTTGTAAGTACCCATAATGATTAAGTTTACTCTTTTGTGAGCCCTAAAAAGGACGTTTAGTATGGGTTTGTGGTAAATTTCCTCACATCAAGAGAATGTTCATGACGATGGGCCAAGGCCAACCAGGAGGTTGTGATTTGCTTGGCTTCATCTGCGTGATGCTCACTACTACGGGGATTACGTCGATCCTCCACCAGCCTGCCATGAAAACAGTCCGAGGCGGAAATGGAGGTTGGGTCTGGCCAGTGTGTTGTGCCTGACTCAGACTGACATGTCTGATCATTATGTCGTGCCTAAAATTGACTAACATGTCTGATAAATATGTTGTGCCTGACCCTGACTAACATGTCTGATCAGTATGTTGTGCCTAACCCTGACTAACATATCTAATCAGTATGTTGTGCCTGACCCTGACTAATATGTCTGATCAGTATGTTGTGCCTGACCATGACTAACATGTCTGATCAGTATGTTGTGCCCGACCCTGACTAACATGTCTGATCAATATGTTGTGCCTGACCCTGACTAACATGTCTGATCAGTATGTTCTGCCTGACCCTGACTAACATGTCTGATCAGTATGTTCTGCCTGACCCTGACTAACATGTCTGATCAGTATGTTGTGCCTGACCCTGACTAACATGTCTGATCAGTATGCTCTGCCTGACCTCTACCAATATGTCTGATCAGTATGTTGTGCCTGACCCTGACTAACATGTCTGATCAGTATGTTGTGCCTGACCCTGACTAACATGTCTGATCAGTATGTTCTGCCTGACCCTGACTAACATGTCTGATCAGTATGTTCTGCCTGACCCTGACTAACATGTCTGATCAGTATGTTGTGCCTGACCCTGACTAACATGTCTGATTAGTATGCTCTGCCTGACCTCTACTAATATGTCTGATCAGTATGTTGTGCCTGACCCTGACTAACATGTCTGATCAGTATGTTGTGCCTGACCCTGACTAACATGTCTGATGCGTATGTTGTGCCTGCCCCTGACTAACATGTCTGATCCGTATGTTGTGCCTGCCCCTGACTAACATGTCTGATCAGTATGTTGTTCCTGACCCTGACTAACATGTCTGATCAGTATGTTGTTCCTGACCCTGACTAACATATCTGATCAGTATGTTGTGCCTGACCCTGACTAACATGTCTGATCAGTATGTTGTTCCTGACCCTGACCAACATGTCTGATCAGTATGTTGTTCCTGACCCTGACTAACATGTCTGATCAGTATGTTGTTCCTGACCCTGACTAACATGTCTGATCAGTATGTTGTTCCTGACCCTGACTAACATGTCTGATCCGTATGTTGTTCCTGACCCTGACTAACATGTCTGATCAGTATGTTGTGCCTGACCCTGACTAACATGTCTGATCAGTATGTTGTTCCTGACCCTGACTAACATGTCTGATCAGTATGTTGTTCCTGACCCTGACTAACATGTCTGATCAGTATGTTGTTCCTGACCCTGACTAACATATCTGATCAGTATGTTGTGCCTGACCCTGACTAACATGTCTGATCAGTATGTTGTTCCTGACCCTGACTAACATGTCTGATCAGTATGTTGTTCCTGACCCTGACTAACATGTCTGATCCGTATGTTGTTCCTGACCCTGACTAACATGTCTGATCAGTATGTTGTTCCTGACCCTGACTAACATGTCTGATCCGTATGTTGTTCCTGACCCTGACTAACATGTCTGATCAGTATGTTGTTCCTGACCCTGACTAACATATCTGATCAGTATGTTGTTCCTGACCCTGACTAACATGTCTGATCAGTATGTTGTTCCTGACCCTGACTAACATGTCTGATCCGTATGTTGTTCCTGACCCTGACTAACATGTCTGATCAGTATGTTGTTCCTGACCCTGACTAACATGTCTGATCAGTATGTTGTTCCTGACCCTGACTAACATATCTGATCAGTATGTTGTTCCTGACCCTGACTAACATGTCTGATCAGTATGTTGTTCCTGACCCTGACTAACATGTCTGATCCGTATGTTGTTCCTGACCCTGACTAACATGTCTGATCAGTATGTTGTTCCTGACCCTGACTAACATGTCTGATCCGTATGTTGTTCCTGACCCTGACTAACATGTCTGATCAGTATGTTGTTCCTGACCCTGACTAACATATCTGATCAGTATGTTGTTCCTGACCCTGACTAACATGTCTGATCAGTATGTTGTTCCTGACCCTGACTAACATGTCTGATCCGTATGTTGTTCCTGACCCTGACTAACATGTCTGATCAGTATGTTGTTCCTGACCCTGACTAACATGTCTGATCCGTATGTTGTTCCTGACCCTGACTAACATGTCTGATCAGTATGTTGTTCCTGACCCTGACTAACATGTCTGATCCGTATGTTGTTCCTGACCCTGACTAACATGTCTGATCCGTATGTTGTTCCTGACCCTGACTAACATGTCTGATCAGTATGTTGTTCCTGACCCTGACTAACATGTCTGATCAGTATATTGTGCCTGACCCTGACTAACATGTCTGATCCGTATGTTGTTCCTGACCCTGACTAACATGTCTGATCAGTATGTTGTTCCTGACCCTGACTAACATGTCTGATCAGTATAGTGTGCCTGACCCTGACTAACATGTCTGATCCGTATGTTGTTCCTGACCCTGACTAACATGTCTGATCAGTATGTTGTTCCTGACCCTGACTAACATGTCTGATCAGTATATTGTGCCTGACCCTGACTAACATGTCTGATCCGTATGTTGTTCCTGACCCTGACTAACATGTCTGATCAGTATATTGTGCCTGACCTGTCGCTAGTCTTCCTCCCCCACCAAATTAATCATGGTTTCTGTCAGTGTTCCACCCATGACCACACCTGAATTCATTTTTGTTGGTCTGGCATCAAGAGAGACAGCGATTTTTTACCGCAATTAACACGATGCTGTGCGTTCTTTATCGTCTTCTCTTGTCTTGTCTTATCCACTTGTGGCGTGGGGAGCCGTAGTTTTCTGGCCTAGGGCCAGAAGCTTAGCTGAAGTGGTCGTCATCCCATGACGATTTAGAATATCCGCAACATTTTCTATCCATCTAGTTCTTGGTCTGCCACGGTTGCGAAAACCCAAACGTCGTGCGTTATAGGCGCACAGGGGTAGTTGGTCAGGTTGCATTCTCATTGGGTGGCCGAACCCCTTGATCTCTCTTCCTCAATATATTTAGTGCTGGGTCTTGCTTAAACTATTCTTCTCACCTCTTCATTGCGCATTCTCTCTCTCCTAGTTACGTTGATTGTTTTCCCGAGGCATCTCATCTCACATGTCGTGTTCTTTCTCTCTAGTGTTTTTGTTAATTTCCATGTTTGACACTGGTAGCATAGAGTTGGCATGAATATACTGATTATCAGCATTCTTTTCGTGGACATGTTAGGGTGTTTTAATAATGGTGACAGCTGGTATTTAATTACATTTACTTTTTTACACCTGATCTCAATCTCTCTATCTAACCCTCCATCCTGTGTGAAAACTACCCAAGTACTTGAACTCCTGCACTTGTTTGATCTTGGTACCATTTACCATAATGTTCATGTTTTCAGGCGATCTGCTTATCTGCATAGTTTTTGTTTTGGATTTGTTAATTCTCGTACTGCATATTCCACATACAGAGTTGAGCGCAGTCAGATATTGCTGCAGATCATCTTCACTCTCCTAAAGTAGACTTTATTAAATGAAGAAAATATTAGAATGGTTGATCTTGTTCTAATAGTACGGCTCACTGCGCTACAGAAACGGTTTCACTGCTCACTCAGTTAACACGTGCACTCATTGACTAGATGTTCTGGCCTTCAAATAGTCTAAATAGGATCAAGATGGTGAGCAGCGCATGAGCTGCAGTGGTCAGCGACCCAAAGCTGACTGCTAGCGTCAGGGCCAGCGAACTAGTGCTGTCAAGACCCTTTTACACCTCCACGCGGTGATCCTGGATAACAGTCTGTAGCAGGACAGACTGGCTAAGGAGAAGGGACCGAAGAGGGAAGGTTAACCCGGTACTAAAAAAATGCTTGCTGAAGTCAGATGTGTTGAACCAAAATGTGCAAATATCGCAGTCAAGCTGTAAACTACGACACAACGCATTCCGTTCTATGGACTATATTCTGCTTTTTAAGATATTTTCAAGGTTTGGTAGTGGGAGATTGAGAACGAACGAAGCCAAGCCAAGCCGAATAGTCTACATCTAAAATCCGTGGATCATTTCTTCTTCTTCCTCTTCATCTTCTTACTTCTTCTTCTCTTTCCTTTTATTTGCGTTCGCCTTATTTATCTATTCCCCAAATCAGTGTGCGTTGCACTTTGGTGTTTATATTGCTCCTGTCGGCCCAGTGCATCCGACTTCAGCATACATTTTATGTAAGGGTCTGCTTCCTCCTGCATTTTCTAAGGATTTGGTTCCCCGGGGTAACGGCCAGTGCTGTGATGGGGGATCGAACCCAGCACCTTTGGTTGTGAGTCGTGTCACTTAAGCACTAACCCACGCTGCCACCCTTCTTCTTTTGTTCTCTTAAAAATATAACCGTCTATATCTCCAATGTTGTCTCTATAAATTTCATTCCTTTATGTAGTTCACATATAGGTCCATAAAGTTTCTCTTCCAGAATTGTTTCTATGCGCCAGTGCGATTTTCTCTGTATACCATAATCGTGACAGTTATATAGTAGGTGCTATTCAACAAATTGAAGATAGGGTGTACCGACGAATGCCCGTGCGGTACTGGTAAAATGACCACTGAACATCTGCTGCAGAACTGCCCGACATACGAGGATCAGAGAGAGCAGATGTGGCCATTACCAGTGGAACTGCAAGACAAGCTCTATGGCAGTGGCGAGAGCCTCAGGATGACCGCCGCTTTTTTCGAAAAAATAATGGTTACTGTCTGACTGTGTACGCAGAAGAAGAAGAAGATATAGTAGGTGCTGTACGGTTAGCATGTACATGTGACAGAGTTGTTAATCCTACATTTTATGTACATGTGGCTGTGTAATCGGTTGTGTCTTGTTCTAAGTCGCAACACAACGGTTTGTTCTTGTCTGTCCATCTTATGGTAATCTTCTTGTGTTAATAATTTATTTCACAAAAACATGTATATGTAACGGCTAAGTGGTTATGTATGTTTGTTTTTATCTACGCTTAACCTTCTGTACCATTGCAGCTTCGATTTATTTGCTTCGCTAATTGATTTGATCATCCCTTTCTTACGTTGATTTATGACTGGCACACCTGGCTGCTGGTCTGCATGAACCTCTGTTAGTAGATTTGCTCTCTCGTTACTAGGTACTTTACAGTGAGACGGTATCCACTGCATGGCATTCTTGCGGGGGGGAGGGAATGCTAACCCAAAATTCAAATAATGCTTGCTGAAGTCGGATGTGTTGGACCGAAAGGTGCAAATATCGCAGTCAAGCTATAAACTACGACACAACGCATTCTGTTCTATGGACTACATTCTGCTGCTTAAGCTCTTTCAGTGTTTGGTAGTGGGAGATTGAGAATGAACAAAGCCAAGCCAAGCCATTCTTGCGGGGGTAGTTAGTTCACATACTAGAATCTGTAGATCTAGCCAGTTTCCTGGACTACGGTGCTCGAAGTGGGGATTCCGAGGCGAAGTGGTTAAGCCGTCGACCTCGTATCAGGTGCTGTGGGTTCTACTTCGGACTCCGCCGTCTTTTTCACGGGTTCTTGATGCGGAGTCCCCTGCATCTTGTAGTCGCTGCCTAGTCGTCTTGTCATTGACTTTCCACTTGGGTCGGGCGGCTCGAGACGAGAGAGTGAGGATAAAAAGTAGCGCAGTTAATCCTTACTAAAAATAGCGCTAGCAAAATTAATTATGCCTTCATCGTCTACGATGGACGGCGGCCTTTGCCTTTGAGTGCATGTAATGCTGTGTTTGCATGTCAGAAATACTACAGGTTATTGGGATCAAGATGCTGAGCTGTGAATGAGCTGTAGCGGTCAGCGACCCCAAGCTGACTGTTAGCGTTAGAGCCAGCAACACAGAGCTATGAAGACCCTTCTTCACCTCCACGTGGTGATTCTGGATACCAGACTGCAACAGGTAGACTTACTAAGAAGCAGGGATTTTTTATTTATTTATATTTTTTTGCGTTCGCCTTATTTCTCTAATCCCAAAGGCGGTGTGCGTTGCACTGTGGTCTTTATTTTGCGCCTGTCAGCCCAGTGCATCCGACTTCAGCGCGCATTTTAAGCAAAGGTATGCTTCCTCCTGCATTTTCTAAGGGTTTGCTTCCCCGTGGAAATGGCCGGTGCTGTGATGAGGATCGAACCCAGCTCCTTGTGGTTCCGAGCTGTGTCACTTAACCACCAGCCCACGTCATCCCCCAGAAGAAGGGATTGAAGAGGGAAGGCTGAACTGGCATCCAAAGATGCGATGCTGAAGTCGGGTGTGTCCGACCGACAGGTGCAAATATCGCATTCAAGCTTTAAACTACGACACAACGTTCACCTGACTACATACTGCTACTTACAAAGCACTTTTCATGGTTTGGAAGCGGGAGATTGAGGACGAACGAACAAGAAGAAGAAGAACTACAAGATGTTGATTGAGACTGGCATTCAAAGGTTTCCAAGTTGCCACCTTGATTGCGGTTGAATTCTGCATCATAGTTGTGACATAATTTTTCACTTGGTGCCAAATGTTATCGGGGGTCACAAAGCTGTCGGGGTCACTAGGCTGACGGGGTCACAAGTCTGTCAGGGGTCACAGGTCTGTCGGGGGTCACAAGTCTGTCGGGGTCACAATGCTGTCGGGGTCACTAGGCTGACGGGGTCACAAGGCTGTCGAGGTCATAAAGCTGTCGGGATCACAAGGCTGTCTAGGTCATAAAGCTTGACAGATTGAGAAACGAAATAATCAGACAGATGGTGGATGCAACACCATGCATAGGGTACATAGAAAGGCAGAGAATAAAATGGTTCGGACACCTGACAAGAATGCAATCAAAGTTTCCAGCTGCTCGTATCTACAATACCAGATATCAGCGTTGCAGAGCAAGAGGCAGACCACGTATAAGATGGATAGATGGTGTCAGTGAGACAATGAACAAACACGGAATGACAACAACATCGGCGACAAAGAGGGCATACGACAGAAGACTACACCTCCCCACGACGTCTAACGACAAAAGTGGATAGAAAGTGATGGTGAAGATGTCTACCGAAAGAAAATTATCAACGTTAGTTCCATATGGATTGGTTTGGCTTCGTTCGTCCTCAATCTCTCGCTATCAAACCCAGAAAGGGGATCAAGATGCTGAGCAGCGCATGAGCTGCAGTGGTCAGCGACCCATAGCTGACTTGCTAGCGTCAGGGCCAGCGAACCATAGCTGCCAAAACCCTTCTACACCTCCACGCGGTGATCCTGGATAACAGGCTGCATCAGGGCAGACTGGCTAAGGAGAAGGGATCGAAGAGGGAATGCTAACCCGGTACTCAAAAAATGCTTGCTGAAGTCGGATGTGTTGGACCGAAAGGTGCACATATCGCAGTCAAGCTGTAAACTACGACACAACGCATTCCGTTCTCTGGACTACATTCTGCTACTTAAGCCCTTTCAGGGTTTGGTAGTGGGAGATTTAGAACGAACGAAGAAGAAGAAGAAGAAGAAACCCAGAAAGGGCTTAAGTAGCAGAATATAGTCTAGAGAACGGAATGCGTTGTGCCTTAGTTTATAGCTTGGCTGTGATATTTGCACCTTTCAGTCCAACACATCGGACTTCGGCAAACATTTTTTGAGTACCGGGTTAACATTCCCTCTTCGATTCCCTCTCCTTAGCCAGTCTGCCCTGCTGCAGCCTGTTATCCATAATCACCGCGTGGAAGTGTAGAAGGGTCTTTGGCAGCTCTGTTTCGCTGGCCCTGACGCTAGCAGTCAGCTATGGGTCGCTGACCACTGCAGCTCATGCGCTGCTCAGCATCTTGATCTCAGTTATATATGACAGCGAATAAAAAAGAACGTGGGATGAGCTAAAACAAAGTACTAATGACGCTTCAGAGAGGAAGTAGCGTACCCTTTATGTGTGTGTGTTGCAGTTGATCGGTGGACATTTTAAGCAGAGGGAAAAAAACAAATAAAAAAAATGTAAAAGTTTATTAAGGTTGAGTTTAATCAACATTTTTTAATGGGAATGGTCAGATACCGCACCGAGACGAGAACACAAACAAAACCTATGTTACGACCAATAAGCCTTCATCGGGGAGAACAAATAACAACACAATACTAAACTAACAAATAGGAAGGCATGGCGATAATCTAGTGAAAGTGGAAGATAAGACGACACAAGATAACAAATAGTAACAGCCATCGGGGTAGAAATAAACGTAACATTAAACTAAGGGGAAGCTACTGCGGCTCTGTGGGTGAATATAATGGGAAGCAACTGAGCTATGCAACATGTAGATGGTACATTTTCTCGCAAATCTCGTCCAATGTCATAACAGCCAGGTCATTTTCAATAAAGATAAAATAAAATATTTAAAATGCATTCATTTCTCGGTCCTACACTGTAGGATTTTGTTAATTTATAACAAAAACATGTTTGCACTTTGCAATCTTTATTATCACTAATAACCTTTTTTGCGCAAAATACACAACCAATGTACAGCATGAAAGTAATAACCCATTAAATATGCTTACTTTAGATTTCCCACAGCCTTTGGCTAGCAAATTACATGTATGTCTACAAATAGACATAAAATAGAATAATATGTAAGCGCAAAGCTAGGTTTCAAAAACGTATGAAAACGCAAAGAGTTCATGTTTACAATTACGGGCGTAATTAGTTCTTTCAGGAAGTGGGGCTAGTTAAGAGATTTGTAAAAGTCATCAAGACAAAGAAGCAAAATTCAAATAAGCTTGCATAAATGTATTTGTCTTCCTTCAAATCAGGGCAATGAGATAACCAATTGTAGAGGACAGACACACGATAATGCTTCAAATATGAGAATTAAAATAAGGCGAGGCTGCACCGGTTCTGTGGATGTGTATAATGGGAAAAAACATGAAAAAAAACTAGTAAAAGTTGATTAAGGTTGAGCTTAATCAAAATTTAAAAATGGGTATGGTCAGATACCGCACCGAGACGAGAACACAAACAAAACCTACGTTACGACCAATAGGCCTTCATCAGGGACAACAACACTGAACTAACAAATCAACATATAAGAAAAAAAGGGTCAACTCATCTGTTTCAGGTAGGAGACGCTTTATGTCTAAGCGACCGGTTACGCCAAGTACTCGATAGAAACTGAAAGTACTTGGCATAACCGGTCGCTTAAACATAAAGCGTCTCCTACCTGAAACAGATGAGTTGACCCTTTTTTTCTTATATGTTGATTTGTTAGTTCAGTGTTGTTGTCCCTGATGAAGGCCTATTGGTCGTAACGTAGGTTTTGTTTGTGTTCTCGTCTCGGTGCGGTATCTGACCATACCCATTTTTAAATTTTGATTAAGCTCAACCTTAATCAACTTTTACTAGTTTTTTTTCATGTTTTTTTCCCTTCAAATATGAGAGGGAATTATTCCGATTTCCAAGGCAGAACTAGTGAGAAAAATGCCTTTGCTGACTAAATACATTTCATGCCTTGCGTGGTCCATTCTGCAAAGGACAATATTTTTGCAGCTATCAAATTTGTTGATAATTGATGTCCTCCCCTTCGGCGTTCGTCATGAAAAATTTAAAAACATGTACTGCTTCTTTAGATCATCAGAATAGCGGAACAAAACTCTGTCAAAGGTGTGATGCAAAATGGATGAAAGTTATAGACTAATTTGTCACATGGCCTAGGGGTAAAGATCATGTTCAGAGCTCTATGCACATTCAGAAATGGAGTGTTCAGGTTTTTTTTAATCTGACTTTTTCGTCTTCGATCTAGCCCGCTTGATGATCACGTAGGAGACAGTGTTTCAGGTTTTAACAGGTACCCTCACAGATTTTTTTAGGACGGTCACTTTTTCCTGGTCAGACTGCCTCTCTTTGGTCTCTATAAGTGGAACAGTCCTGCACGATATGTTCTAGTGTTTGCTTATGTGCTCCACAATAACATATGGACGTGTCTCTACGATCCATTATGTGGATATGGAACTTGTGTCTGCAATAGCCCATTCTCTGAAGAAATTGTTCTGCCCATCTCTGCCTAGCTTGACTATATTATAATTTTCTGGATTGTATTCGTTGTGCTGGTCTCTCCATTCCGTCCTTATGGATCGTTTTATGAATGTCTTTACTTCTTTATAGCTCTGTGGATGGCGGGTCTGTATGCCGTTACTTTCGGCTTTTAAGAATGCATCTACATTTTCGTTTCCAAGGTTCCCACAGTGGGCTGGAATCCACTGTAGGACTAAATCTGCTTTAGTGACATCAAGCCGATGTTTTATTTATTTCATGTAAGAGTCTAAATCTTGTGTGTACTTTGAAATGGCTTGCAGCCCGTTCCTGGAGGATTAGAATGCCAGTTTTTTCTTGCATTTGCCTTTGGACTGGTACGAATCTGACTGAATATGACAAAATGGGATGGGATGGGGGAGGGGGGTGGAGGGTAAGCGGATGACGATGTCTGGAAATGTTGGGTTACCCAAAAACCAGCAGACCAGCTTAATGGGACAGTTCCATCTGAAGCATGGGCATTTAGGGGCAGTGAGAGATTGGGCTGGCGACTCTAAGAATTAAAAATTGACGGAATGTGTTAGACGAACGCAGGTCTCGCCAGGGTCAATCACCGTTTCGACACTAGGTCGACAAGGAAACGAGGGGATTAGGTAAAAGACTTTGTCTTGTACAGGGACGGGTGTCAGAACTGACCACTCTGGCGTCAGACTGACGGGGTGGGGTTGGTGACAGCGAATACTTACACGACAGGCTACCACATTTAGAATGTGACTAGTGGATAGACAGTCAATGACATTTTAAATAGGGTAGTTCAAAATTGAAGTGATGGCTAAATCAGCCGACCCATAGAGGACCATTGGACAACCATGGTTGCTGTTTGAGTATATAAAAAAAAACACGGTAGACATAAATTCGGGAGACTGACGTTCGATAACATTCATATTACGGACAATTATAAGACAGTCACTGTCCTGGAATCCACAAGAGAAGCTGAGGCAGAGCTTAAAACCAATGGAAAACAGAGCTAGCAGCAGACATGAAGGCAATACGGAAGACATGGAACGAGCTGGAAAGGAGGGAATAAGGCAAAACGACTTGACGAGAATATGTTGAATAGCTTTGTTACGCTGGGAGAGTAAAGGTTTGATGGATTGATTGAATTAAAGGATTGAATTGAATGATAGATTGATTGAATGAATTGAATGATTGAATTAAATGATTGATTAAATGGAATGATTGATTTGATTGATTGAATTGAATTATTTTATTGATTGAATTGAATGATTGAATTAAAGGATTAAATTGACGGATTGAATAGACGGATTGAATGGAATGATTGATTGATTTAATTTAATTATTGAGTTGAAGGATTGAAGTGTTTGATTAAATTGAATGATTGATTGATAGAATTGAATGATTTATTAATTTAATTGAATGATTGATTTTTTTAATTGAATGACTGAATTGAATGATTGACTAATTGAATGTAATAATTGCATTTATTGATTGATTCAGTCATTGGTTCATTTATTGACTTATTGATTGTCTGAATGATATAATTTTGGTTCAATTGATTGATTAGCTGTTCATTGATTGACTGATTGATTGATATATTTATTGATTAAATTAACGAATGATTGGTTGATTGCTTTATTGATTGATTGATTGGTTGGTTGAGTTACGCACTGACTGATTTAATGATTTCTTGGTTGTTTTATTTATTTATTTATCCACTGAAGGAATGATTAATAGATTGACTGTTTATTTGAACAAACGATTAATTGATTGATTGATTGTTTGAATGATTGATTGGTTAATTGATTGATGGATCGGATTGTTTGAATAAAAGTCGCCACAAAATCTTCTAGTAAATATATCTATATTCTTTTTAGCCACGAGAAGCTAATAATAATTAATGGACAATAGATTATCCTGGACAGACATACGCCTGAAGCACTTCATTAAATGGTATTGTTTACCAATAACGCTGCATAAAAGAAAGACCACTAACGCGGGATATACTCTAGCAATGTATGAGACATTTGTAATCGGGGATTCAATACAGTAACGGTGTTTCATAAAATAGGACTTGGTGGAGATTAAGGTCTCTATTACAAGGAAGTGTCTGAAACGCCAACTAACTTAAGGGCCGCCTGAAGACAAGTTAATTGACCAAGTTCTGCTTAAAGTCGTTAAAAAAATGACTGCAGGAAAGCACGAAATAGGACCAGGGCTGCGTTAAGGCAAGATAATTGTGCAAGAGTCTATTGAAATAAATCTAATTTAATAACTGAGGTTAATGGACACAGCCCATTCAGACAAACCCTGAAAGTCGCCTTATCAAGAGATGGCACGAATTGATGCAGGTCCCAGAGAAGGAACTTCGAGAGGAACCTTGCCCTTGGACATCCTCTACAATAATAATAATGTTCGTATATGCATCTAAGGCCCGTTGCGTCGAACAACCACTAACACATCCAACTTCTGAGACTTGTTCATGCGTAGTGTGTCGATTGTAATCCATATAGACTCACTATGTGAAGCAGAGTACTCTGCTGCGTCGGGATGAAGGTAGCGAGAAGTGTGGGTTAGACCAATGTTTGCGACAGACTTTCTTTGTCCGTGTTTGACTCCCTGTTTTTTTTTCGTGCTCGTCTCTGAGTCCTCTGTATTTTGTCCACCTTCGGGTCAGCGTGACTATTGCTGTGCTGAGAATACAAAGTTGGGAGAGATATCTTGTGATCTGTGGTGAAGGACGGTAGGAGGAAAGTGGCTTCAGTCCAAGCAGTAAGGTCCTCGAGTATTGATAACCTGAGCTGAATCCTGGAGTGCAGTCAAGCGGAACGCTGAACGTCATCATAGACTGCTTTCCCACGACTTAAGCCAGGCACAGCTGCAGTCAGATGCAGCATAACAGACAGGATAACCGATCGAAAACACATACATTCCACAGAATAAAGTCATTGATACCATCTGGTGATGGAGTTGCTAATTATAATCCGAACAGGAACTGGCAAACAGCAGAAAACGACACAAACACCCGAGCGAGTCGTGAGCGCAGCCAGTCAGCCGTGACCATCTTAAATGAACCATCTACCATACATGAACCATCTACCATACACAACATGGAAGTTGTTGAACAGACTCCAAACTGGTGTATCACGGCACAAGAGGAATATAAAACGATGTGGATACACAGAGATGACACATGTGACTGTGACGCAATACAAGATCAAAACCACCTAATGACCTGCCCTAACCTCCAGGAAACATGCACCTATCCTGCACCAAGTGCGTTGCGTCGGTGAATGTAAGCCGGTGTCGCTGCACAATCACTTTAATGTCACATATCCACCTAACTCGCGACCGCCCCCAAGTACTGCAGCCAGATCTACCAGCGTTATAAGCCATCAGTGGAAGTTGATCAGGGTGCATTCTCATGAGTGGACCAAACCAATTTATTTTCCGCCTGGAAATGTATTCGCCACAAGACATAGTGTCGACCATACTCCGAATGTCGTAGTTCCACATTCTGTCTCTCCTGGGAAGACCGATGACATATCCTTAAACACTTCATTTCACAAGTCAAAATTCTGCTTTCACATGCCCTGGACTGAGGCTATGTTTGGGACTGGTAGCACAGAGTCGGCATAAATGTACTGTTTATGAGCGTTTGCTTTGTCGCCAAACTAATGCCCGGGTGCCTAAGCAGTGGTGATAGCTGATAAGTCACTGCAGATGCGTTCGGACACCTAGTCTCAATGTTCCTGTCGGTCCTACCGTGTGCCGAAAAAATACTGCTCAAATACTTGAACTCATGGGTCTGTTGAAGAGCAGTATCGTTTAGACTTATCTTGAGTGGTCCAGGTGCTCTATTGATTGATTTATTATACTTTTTTGTGCTCTCTGAAAAAGACAGTGTGGCAGGTTGTAGTAGTTTACCTTATATGCCGAGGTGGACCGGTATCTTCCTGGAGGTTGTTCTATGTGTTGCTTCATTTACGTGTCACTCACTACTAGAGGCATCACATCGATCCACATCAAATCAGTCAGACTGCTTCCATGGAACGTTACATGGAAGAGAGATAGTGGTCTTGGACAGTGTATTGGGCCTGATCCTGGCGCGACGTCCTGGTCAGTATGTTATGCCTGACCGGACCAGCATCTCAGTTCCCTGAAGAAGGGTGTGTTTTCATGCCTAGTAACCACATCATATAACACTATTGCTACTGACACCCGGATCAAGATGCTGAGCAGCGCATGAGCTGCAATGGTCAGCGACCCATAGCTGACTGTTAGCGTCAGGGCCAGCGAACCAGAGCTGCCAAGACCCTTCTACACCTCCACGCGGTGATCCTGGATAACAGGCTGCAGAAGGACAGACTAGCTAAGAAGAAGGGATCGAAGAGGGAATGCTAACCCGGTACTCAAAAAATGCTTGCTGAAGTCGGATGTGTTGGACCAAAAGCTGCAAATATCGCAGCCAAGCTGTAAACTACAACACAACGCATTCCGTTCTCTGGACTACATTCTGCTACTTACCCTTTCAGGGTTTGGTAGCGGAAGATTGAGAACGAAAGAAGAAGAAGAAGAAGCTACTGACACCTCCGCGACATTTTCTTTGATACAGGCTTCCTGGAAACAATACAGGCCTTCACACATAAGCAACTTGAATTCTTGATTCAACTTGATTCTCTTTCTTCTTCTCCTTTTCTTTTTCTTCTTTTTTTTCTTCTTTTTCTTCTTATTATTCTTCGCATTCTTCCTCTTCTTCTTCGTCCTCTTCCGTTTCTACTTCTAATTCTTCTTCTTTGTCCTCTTTATTTTCTTCTTTTTCTTCATCTTCTTCTTCTTCTTCCTCTTTCTCATCTTCTTCGTGTTATTCCTCTTCTTCTTCTACTTTTTCTGTTTCTTCTTTCTATTGTTTGTTCCACTTTCTTCTCTTCTTCGTTTTCTTCTTTTTATTTCACTTCTTCTTATTCCTCTTCTATTTCTTCCTCCTCTTTGTGTTCTTCATCTTCTTCGTCTTCTTCTTCTTCCTCATCTTCTGTTTCTTTTAGTCTTTCTTCTTCTTCTTCTTCTTCTTCTTCAGATTCTTCTTCTTCCTCATCTTATTCTTCTTCTTTGTTTATTCTATAAAAGACAATTCGTTACATTGTGTCGTAGTTTATAATAAAAATGCAACATCTAGCACTAGCTCGACGTTTGTATAATCTGGTTTGCCTTCTCTCTGTCGTACGATTATATTCCCACGTCTGCGTCACAGCGTCTTTTTAATTAATAAATTAGTTTCCACTTGGATCACTATTTGGCCTTTTCCATATTTGGCCACCAGTGGCTAATCCGGCCCATTCTCCCTCACTTTTTAAGCTCTCCTGGCCACCTTATTTTCCCGCAGTCCTTCATTTACAGTCGAGCTTCCGACCCAACTAGTCGCGATGACAAACACTGTATCACATAAGTAGACTATTTTTTCCTTACATGTTGTATTCCTAGTTCAGAATTGTTGCAGTTTATTGTTCCTGGTGAAGGCCTATTGGTTGTAACGTAGGTTTTGTTTGTTTTCTCGTCTCGGTGCGTTTTCTGACCCTACCAATTTTTAAATGTTGATTAAACTTAACTTTAATCAACTTTAACATTTAAAAAAAAATTGTTTCCCCAATTTAATAAATAAATAAATAATGTCTTAGGAATCAGAGACCCGTTGCGTCAGTCGAACGCCACCGTGGCCAGTCAAAACGGCGTTCTGCCAGACCTCTTAATACCCAGTGGCGGGAACAGTGGTAGCGCTGCCGCGTCTCGACTGGGGGTATTGACCGTGATCACTGTGTCTCCTGGGTAGGAGCCGGGAACTCCGCTGCCTTGAGATGGGGGCCGTGAGGAGGAAGGATGAGGAGTTCTCCTTCTCTGGAATGTCGAACCGATTTCCCCTGCTGTCGTCCTCTGTTTTCTAGCTCCACCCCTGCACCCTCTGAATGTTTTTGTCCTGCGAGGCGTTGAACTTATGTCTCCGTTTAGAATACAGAGGGTACTTAGGGTATCCGATAGGAGGCGAGGGAAAATTGAAAACAGGCTGTGAAGAAGCGCACTTGTGTATAGCATCTGTTCTTGACCAAACGCTGGGACGCAGCCAAGCGGAACGAGTGTTGCCATGTAGGCCTCGATTTCCGCGTCTGTGAATATCAAGGCTGTGGGCAAGTAGAAATGAGAGGGTGCCTAGAGTGTCCGGTGGGAGGGGAGTGAAAATTGAAAACAGGCTGTGAAGAAGCGCATTTGTGTATAGCATAGTTTCTTGGCCTGACGCTGGGGAGCAGCAAAGAGGAACGAATGTTGTCATGTAGGCCTCGATTTCCCCGTTTGGGAAGGTAGCGATGTTGGACCGAAAATGGCCATATGTTGTTAGCTTATTTTTGTGGATGAATGGACCGTGAACAAAATTCATTGCAACTTGCGAAATATAGCACTCGGATGAATAAAGACTCTCACACAGTAAAGCAGATCTGCGTGGCAGCGATCAGTGAACATATTAATCCGTTTGAAATTTGAGAACATACAAAACAGACACAAATAACGGAGCTAGTCGTGAAAGCAGCTAATAAAGCGCAGCTCATTTAACTATGATATTTGTTTTAAAACAGCGAAATGCGGTGGTCTCGAGGTAAGGTGTTCGTCCTGGGTACACGAGGTCGCGTGTTCAAATCGTCGTGAAACCTGGATATTTTCACGTAGATCATCCGGTAAAAGTTTTCCCTGATCTCCGAGCAGTGAGATTAGACACCCGTGTGCAGTGACGCGCACGATAACAATCCTTTAGCAGTTGGAAACCGACAAGAATTGGCTTAACAACCGCTGCTTGGGAAACAATCAAGTTAAAAATCTCCTCGAATGATTTTAAAGATTCTCGCCCCACAAAGAATATGTCGCGAACAGTGGGATATGTGGCAATAACATCATTAGATCTTGGTTATGTGGTTAGTGGAGCGGCAAAGATGTCGCCTTACAGGTTGCGAGTCTACCTTGCTCCAATTTACGCTTATACCACCACCAGTCCCCAAAATAGGCGATCATATAATCCAGGGGCTACCAACTTAATGGTTGGTAGCAGATACTATGATTGACCTGGCAAATCACCAGTGGATTTTGCATGCCAAAAACAAAAACGAAACAGAGATTGCGACACCAGTCCCCATGACGTCTAATGACATAAGAGGACTGAAGATAAATAGATACGAGGCGTGTTGAAATTAAACCGGACCTAACTGCACCAAGTGAGCATACGTACGATTCACATGATGACGTAATTTGTTATGTAAACAGCACATACCAACCGTCAAGTTTGCAAAATGTCATTGTCCTCGGACTCATAGTTTCCTCAGCAGATCGTTGAAAACATGGCGCGTGTGATACGGAAACCGTTCAGAGTTTATCAGCGAGCGATGATTCGGTTTCTAACAGCTGAAGGATGTTGACCAGTTTACATTCACCGCAGAATACAGGCAGTGTATGGTGACAAAAGTGTGGTGAACGTAAGCTCCGGCGACGGTCCACCCGAATTGTTGCATCAATTTTGGCGATGGCATCTTCCGGCGCAACAATATGCGCCTGACCTGGTCTCGGAAGATCTTTCGTTAACTCACGTCCTTCTTTAAACATCGTTATCCAGTTCTCCACTGTTGTCTTCGTCACACATTAGTCACCATACACTGTATGCATTGTGCGATGAATGTCAACTGGTCAACATCCTTCAGCTGTTAGAAACCGAATCATCGCTCGCTGATAAACTCTGAACGGTTTCCGTATCACACCCGCCATGTTTTCAACGGTCTGCTGAGGAAACTATGAGTCGGAGATAAATGAAATTTTGCAAACTTGACGGATGGTATGTGCTGTTTACATCAGAAGTGACGTCATCATGTGCATAGTACGTATTTTCACCTGGTGTACTAAGATCCGGTTTCATTTAAACACGCTTCGTAGACAGATACAAAAAATAAAACATTCCTCGCCAATGATTTGAACAAATATCTACCGGATCAAAACCCGACGTCCAAGCCACTCGACCAGCTGGATCGTGAATTTTATTATCCACTGTTGAAATATGTCTCTCATTCTATTCTGTCAAGCTGCTAAAAAAAGTAAGGGTCGGCGAGCCACGTGTTTAAGACTCATGATTAAAAGTTTACGAAACTGCCCATATAATAGCTTTACCATAACCATATTAGCGCTGACATTGCAACGGGCTTATTGTTATCCTGGCCTCTACAGCACGATCCCTTTCTACGACGCCACAGAGACCAGATTACCGTATTCATCACATTACGCGTGAAATGAATTATCTGCCCCTGTGCGTCTGTAGATTTACTAGCATCACTTGTATTGTACCTGATGCGCCAACAGTGGACCGTTCCAGGTCATCTTCTAATGACGTTCCATATAACACAGGCGCGGACAAAATACACCAGAGACTCCCAAACTATTTGGTCTGTCTGGTCCTTTGACGTTCTTAACAAATTCACTCATATTCGTTCTCACCATACTTTACAATACAAAAAAGTTGATAAATTGGCTGGAATAATCGCCATACGTATTCAGTACATAAACGGTTCTAGACACCAAGTTTTTCTAAATTCATCAACGTTCCTTTACATTTTTATAGGTAGTTTTTTGCATTGCAAGAATGGGAGGACTCACGTCTGGTGAGATAAAATATACTGATCAGAGATGTTAGTCAGGGTCAGGCAAAATATACTGATTAGACGTGTTAGTCAGGGTCAGGCAAAATATACTGATCAGACATGTTAGTCAGGGTCAGGAAAAATATACTGATCGGGTATGTTAGTCAGGGTCAGACAAAATATACTTATCAGACATGTTAGTTAGGGTCAGGCAAAATATACTGATCAGACATGTCAGTCAGGATCAGGTAAAATATACTGAACAGACATGTTAGTTAGGGTCAGGAAAAATATACTGATCAGACATGTTAGTCGGGGTCAGGAAAAATATACTGATCGGGTATGTTAGTCAAGGTCAGGCAAAATATACTGATCAGACATGTTAGTCAGGATCAGGTAAAATATACTGATCGGATATGTTAGTCAGGGTCAGGAAAAATATACTGATCAGACATGTTAGTCAGGGTCAGGCAAAATATACTGATTAGACATGTTAGTCAAGGTCAGGTAAAATATACTGATCAGACATGTTAGTCAGTGTCAGGAAAAATATACTGATCGGGTATGTTAGTCAGGGTCAGGCAAAATATACTGATTAAACATGTTAGTCAGGGTCAGGCAAAATATATTGGCCAAGACCCTTACCCAGACTTCTTTGCAGGCCTCCCTGGAAACGGGCTATTTTCACAACGGACTGGAGGCGTCGACGTGATCCCTGTAGTAGTGAGTGACACAGATAAAGCCAATCACAGCACTACTGCCTGGAGTTTCCTGGTCCACCTTCATCAGCACGTTCGGGATGTGAGGAAAGCTACTGCAACCAGCCACTTAACGCCATTATCAGGACACACAAAAAAGTAACCCTCTCATTGCGGACATTCGCAAACAACAACAACAACATAGCAAGAAAAAGTATCCCCAGAGGCACAAAATACTCCGGAGTGAATTAGCAATTTTTATATGTATTTTCTAATCCTTCTGCTTGATTTTATCGACAATCCTCATACCATTAACCAATGTTGTGGCTCTGTATTTCTGCCTGCAAAAGTGCTGAATGACTAGAGAAGCTAATTTCAGTTGTATAGAGATATAGTGCAGATTAAAACATATTTATAAACATTAAAATAAAAAATATCATGACCCTCGTCAAAATACAATGTCAACATCAAATTAGAGTGTGTGGTGATTAAATAGAGCAGATCACGCATTTTGAATATCTGGACTTCCCAGTTGGAAAAATGGCGACTGCCAAACGACATCAGAAGACGACGACTAGACATGGCAACGCAGAGGCTGAACAACCTGAAGAAAATATGGCAGAACACCAGCAAGACGACAAAAGTGAAAGTATTGAGGGCCTGTGTCTTTCCCGTGGCAGGATATGGCTACGAAGCACAGACGATTACCTAAACTTCTAGAAAGAGAATCGAATCCTTCGAATCGTATTGTTACAGAAAGATCCTCAGCCAGTCGGGGGGAGACTTTTGACGCCGAGAAACGTCTTATGTAGTATCTTGTAAGCATCGGTTTCCTGATCCAGCCGTACAACATGACCGAACAAAAAAACTGCAGAGTCTGTATACAACTAGTCTCTTTTACTTCACTTAATCTTCTTCTTCTTCTTCATCGTACGCAGTCAGACATCAACCTTTATTTTTTCGAAAAAAGCAGCGGTCATCCTGAGGCTGTCGACACTGCCATAGAGCTTGTCTACTGTTGCCACTGGTGATGGCCACATCTGCTCTCTCTGATCCTCGTATGTCGGGCATTTTTGCAGCAGATGTTCAGCTGTCATTTTCCCGGTACCACACGGGCATTCGTCAGTGCCACCTATCTTCAATTTGTTGAATAGGTGGTACCTCAGTCTATTGTGGCCAGTGCGAAGTCTGAAGACCACGACCTGCTCTCTTTTGTTCAACTGGAAATAGGCATCGTTTTTGGTGTAGCCAGTATGTTCGGTTTCCCATTTGGTCATGTATCTAGCTCTAATAAGCCGTTTTGACTCTTTGTATGTCATACTAGTATCTGGTTGTGGTAGTCTTGCACCTACTTTTGCCAGTCTGTCTGCCTCCTCGTTGCCTTGGATGTTGCAGTGAGATGGAACCCACTGTACCACTACCCTTTTTGGTGCGGACTGCTGGCATAGTTGACAGAGTACTGCTCTTAAATCATTAAGGTCAGTATTTTTCTTGCATTTTAGTGCTGTGACTACGGCCAGAGCATCTGTAAGAGTGACTATATGGTTTTCATTCCTTACTTCACTTAATCTAAAAATAACTATGCACATCCAATCTATTCTTGAATGAATGAATTTATCCTGCCTCCACTATTTCTTGTAGCAATGGATTCACCACCCTCCGATTTAAAAAAAATATATTTCCTGGTATCTAATCTGGACCTTTCTTTAATTAACTTGTGGCTGTGCCTGCTTGTTCTTGTATCCGACTGTACTTTTATAAACTTGTTATAGTCTAATTTATCCTTTCTTATGATTATCTTATAAAACTGGTACTAAATCATCTCGAATTCTTCTCTTTTCTAGACACCATAGGCCGATTTTTCTGAGTTTTTCCTCATAACTATAATTCCAGAATTGAACTATCGGTTGTGTCGCTCTTCTTTGTATCCTTTCCAGCATGTTTATTTCGCCGTTACGATAAGGACTCCACATTTGTACACAGTACTCCAATCTAGGTCTTACTAATGATTTTTACAGTTTGACTATCACTTCCTTGCTGCTATTTATTCGACTCCGGACTCCGCCGTCTTTTTTACGGGTGCTTGATGCGGAGTTCCCTGCATCTCGTAATCGCCCTCTAGTCGTCTTGTCCTTGACTTGCCACTGGGGTCGGACGGCTCAAGACGAGAGAGTAAAATAGCGCTAGCAAAATTAATTATGCCATCATCGTCTACGATGCCTTTGCCTTTGCCTTTCTCACTGCCACCTGGACTTTCTCAATCGCGTTACCATAACGACGAGAGGCTTCTTGTGTGTCAAAGAATATTATTATTATTATTTAATCCCGACTTTACTTTATTATTTCACGTAGTGGGAGAGGGGAGGGGCGGCTATGTGTTTCTATTGTGTATTGCGCCGAATGTCTAATGTTTTCGACTTCATCCCGCATTGTTTAATGAGCTTGCGTTGCTATTTTGAGAACCTAATCCCAATTGTGCACCGTGTCGATAATAGCTTTAACACGCCCCCTCTATATCCCCCCTCCCAGGAAAGGGGAGATGATTGGCCAGTACTCCATGGAAGAAACAGGACTACATGACAATGTAACAAGAGATTCCTTCTTTGAGAAGCACCGACATAAAATCATTGTTTCTTGATCTCAACAACAACATGTTATCTCACTCAACTCCAATATCGTTGTTACAAGGGTCGGCTTTCACATTCATAAATGCACGCTTTTAGACACTTCTTCCCTTCATATCAAATTGTATAGCATCGCGTTTTGTTGCAGTAGGAGCATACAAAAACTATCATCATCATCAGCCAGTATCGTCTCAACATGGGAAGTTCACGGTAATAGATCTCCATCTATCTGTCCCGTGTCAGGTCGGTACACTCAGCCAGGCTGTGTTCTATCATCATCAAGTGTCGTCTCCACATCGGAGGTTGACGGTAATAGATCTCCATCTATCTGTCCCGTGTCAGATCAGTACACTCAGTCAGGCTGTCTTCTATCATCATCAAGTGTCGTTTCCACATCGGAGGTTGACGGTAATAGATCTCCATCAATCTGTCCCGTGTCAGTTCGGTACACTCAGTCAGGCTGTGTTCCATCATCATCAAGTGTCGTCTCCACATTTCGAAGACTTCAGTACTCTTTTCCAACGTGTTATTCATTGTCCATGTTTCTGCTCCATAAAATAGTGAAGAGTATACATAACACTTGACAATTCTCCTTTTCAAATTCTGATTTATCTGCTTGGATATCAGTATGTGTCGCATGTTGCTGAATACCATCTTGGCCATACCTATTCTCTTTCTGGTTTCTTTTTCACAGCTGCCACCTTCCGTTATTATATGACCTAGATAGGAAACACTCTGTACCTGTTCAATTAATTGATTTTTTATTTTGATCTGCATACATGGTTTCTTGTCACTTTTCCCAATTATCAAAGCCTTTGTTTTCTTGATGTTTATGCCTAATCCAAACTCTTGACTTATTTTGTATATTGTTGTCACAAACTCCTTAAACTCTTTCTCACTTTCTGCCATCAAAACTGTATCACCCGCATATCTAAGATTACTCATTGCCACTCCTCCAACGACAAGCCCTGGCATCCCCTTTATCTATTTAAATATTTGTTCTGTGCAGATAATAAAGAGACAATGAAATAATACACACCCCTCTCTCACTACTTTTTTTCACATCTGCGAGGCGTGTTCAAATGAGACCCGACCAAACTGTATAAGTGAACATACTTAAGATATGTTTATAATGACGTCACTTCTGATAGAAACACGACATACCAACCGTCAAGTTTGCAAAATTTCATTATCCTTCTACTCATAGTTTCATCGGCAGACTGTTGAAAACATGGCGGGTGTGATACGGAATCCGTCCAGAGTTGATCAGCGAGCGGTAATTAGTTTTCAAACAGTTGAAGGATATCGACCAGTTGGCATTTATCGCAGAATGCAGGCAGTGTATGATTACAAAAGTGTGTCGAAGACATCAGTGAAGAACTGAACAACGATGTTTAAAGAAGGACATGAGTTAACGAAAGATCTTCAGAGACCAGGTCAATCGCATATTGTTTCGTTAACTCGCGTCCTTCTTTTATCATCGTTGTCCAATTCGTCCAAATACACTGCCTGCATTCTGCAATAAATGTCAACTGGTCGATATCCCTTCAACTGTTAGAAATCACCGCTCGCTGATCAACTCTGGACGGATTCCGTATTACACCCGCCATGTTTGATGAGAAAACTATGAGTCGGAGGATAATGAAATTTTGCAAACTTGATGGTTGGTATGTGCTGTTTACATCAGAAGTGACGTTATCATGCGCATTGTAGCTATGTTCACTTGGTGCAATTAGGTCCGGTTTCATTTGAACACCTCTCGCATACATGGAGAGCATAACTTTCCTGATTTTACTGTAGCAGTTTGTTTACATCTATACATTGTGAGTAAAGTCTGCCAGATCTGTCAATGGCATTTAAGTTACATACTCGGGGACGGCGTCGCCTAGTGGTTAAGTGGCACGGCTCACAACCCGAAGGTGCAGGGTTCGATCCCTATCACAGCACCGGCCGTTACCCCGGGGAAGCAAACCCTTAGAAAATGCAGGAGGAAGCAGACCCTTACATAAAATGCAGGCTGAAGTCGGATGCACTGGGCCGATAGGCGCAAAATAAAAACCACAGTGCAACGCACACCCGCCTTGGGGAATAGAGAAATAAGGCGAACGCAAAAAAAACAAAAAGTTACATACTCGAACGTCTGCTATTACTGATGAAACTACTACTACTAATTCAAAAACAATAACTACTACTACCATGTCTAGTACATCTACTACTACTACTTCTACTACTAGTACTACTTGTTCTGCTGCTGCGACTAATACTACTACAACTACATTACTACTTATGCTACTTCAATACTACTGTTACTATTACTTCTATCACCTGTACTCGTACTACTATTACTACAACTACTACTGTACATAATATTTCTGCTACTACTACCATTCCTGCTGCTACTAATGATACTACTATTACAACTACTACTACTACTACTACTACTACTACTACTATAAGTTATCGCCTATCGAAAGCGATGATGGCCATAACATCAAACGGCTTTATCTTAATAATGTGATGTACGATGTATTTGGATTATAATAAGGAAGTGGATGCGCTGGCTATATCAGTGTCACTCTTATCCCGAGTTACTTTGGATCAGTGGCAAGAATAGTGTTCGAGACGACTGGAGGTAACTCAGTATGCAGGCACTCTGGTCTTACCTCCTGTGAGATCAGGGGTTGCTTGAAACATGCAGGATTCGATCGCCAGCCCTTTCCGTTCTTCCCAGTGACAGGCGAGTGCCTTAACCTCTTGACCATAGCAACCCCCTACTTCTACTACTGCTCATAGTAAAAGCTTCTTCCAGTCATGACTGACTGTAGGATGATATGACTTGGAGTGGAAACAAAATAATAACAACCTCTCCAGGTCATAAGCTTGTTCAATGGAGAGCACGCTGTTGCCCGTGCAGGACGTCCAAGGCTCTCTATGTGACTAATTGATCCAGAGGACCAGCATTAACCGATACAGCCTGGAATCAGCTACGTCGAAGCTCCGGATTTTTTCTTAGGGTTTACTCCCGAAGCCTTTCCCGTGAACAGGTATCCCATAAGACAGTTTTTACGATAACAGTTTTTTAGACCTGTTCAGCTGTCATGTCAAAACGGTCAATTGACAGATCGTGTGACCGGTTATTGATTATTATATGACACACTAAGATGAGTTGATCCTATTTATAACACTTTCGTGGGTAAGTTTGGAAATTACTGTCACAAATAACTATAATTATATATGCTTTTAATCCAAGTCGAAAGACCGAAGGTAAAGACAGCCACCATCTTGGTATCGTAATCGCTCCCTATCTGCTAGTACTACTACTACTAGTATCTTCTATTACTACTACTAGTACTACTACTAATTGCTGATACTACTATTACTACTTCTATTGATACTACTACTATTACTACTATTACTGCTACTACGTCTACTAATACTGTTACTGCTACTAATATTATTTCGGAGAATGTGCAGCTAATGCTACAATTACAACTAGAATTATTACTACCATTACTACTGCTGCTGCTACTATTACCATCACTGCTACTACTACACTACTATGACTACTATTACTACTACTACTACTGCACTAATATGATTACTATTACAACAACTACTACTAATAATAATAATAATAATAATACACTACTATGACTACTAACACTACTACTACAACTGCTACTACTAGTACTACTGATATTACTGCTACTACTTCTACGACTGTTGCTACATCAACTACTTCTGGTCCTTCTGTTACAAATTACACCTTCTGTGCTATTGATTTTTCTGAAATTAGAGTAAGAGATTGTGTGTGAATGGGAGAAGGAAGGTGTCGTTAGCTTGCATATTTTGTCCTTGATTATCCACCTCTCCCAACTACCATCCCTTTGTCTTTTACTCACGATCTTTCCCCTCTCCCCAATGAAACATAAAAATACCCAGAAACGGATGACGGAGATATCTGAAGCTTGTATCTGCCTCTCTTGGGTAATAACAATAAGTGACCGCTTCCCTAAAAGCGAACACATCCCTTATACGTTAGTCATGCTAATACATCTGGGGAATCTATAATACGGTGGTCTCCTACACGCTGAGAGGCGGGCAAACATTGGGACTACCAAGATTTACCCTTTTGGCTGACACCGGAATGTTGGATGACTTCTTTTATGTATTCCTTGGAGAATAAGTCTTCATCAGATCCTGCAATTTGAGACATCTTTTTCATCTCAGTTCATTAAAATTCAGTTGAACAAGTTTTCCCTTCTTTTACTTTTTCCTCATTCTTATCTTTTTCAGTCCGTTTCAAGACTTCAGACTGACAACTGGTTACAACACAATCGAGGGTCATCTTTACAACAAAATGTAAATTGGAACAGATGACAGGGGTAGTATAACATGGCCATGGAACACATCCGACAAAGCTGCATGCTTAAGAAAGGAAGAGAGAGAACAATACTGGCTTAACGAGACAGACATGTAACAAAAGGTGTATCGAGATAAGAACAGCATAACAAACAACGGTTTCCTTTGTAAGATAAACTGGGTTCTTGCTGTGAGGAAGAAGAAGAAGAAAAAAGAAGAAGAAGATGAAGAAGAAGATGAAGAAGAAGAAGATGAAGAAAAAGAAGATGAAGAAGAAGAAGATGACAAGAAAAAGATGATGAAGAAGAAGAAGAAAAAGAGGATGAAGAAGAAGAAGAAAAATAAGAAGAAGAAGAAGAAGAAGAAGAAAACTTCTGCATTACTGATCCATCATCCATATTTCAGTCTCTGTAGACCATCTGCGTTGCGACCTGTGAGTTTTGTCACGCCCTGTATTTTGACACTGTCGGCTATGGCTGTAAAGGACGATCCGGGAGTGACAGTCCCTGCCACAGATCGTACAATCTGGTTTGCCTGGCTGTTCCCCGATCTCTTCAGTATTTCTCTTTTCTCTGCAGCCAGAAGACTCTACGAGCATCAGCATCCACTATGCCTCTTCCAACTGACTATCTCCAAATAACTGCTCGATCCTGAGCACTTGTTTCACAGACTGCGGATGGGATGCCACAGGACTATGTCCCTCTTGCATAAGTCCTTGGATTGCAGTGCGATACAGCCGATTCTTCTAGATCTCATGGCCAACTGTCGATAGACAAAATCCTTTGACAGCATCTCATCGTCCATGCGTGAAACATGCCGCAACCATTGGAAACGTCTTTGAAAGTGATTGATTAGTTTGATTGCCATCCTGTCAGTCTCGAGAGACAATGGACTTCACGCTAAAGAGGGGACAGTCAGTTGTTGTCCTTGCTTTTTGCCGAAAAAGTTTGGAGTCTGCATCTTTACGCATCTTGTCTTTCCCTGCCTGCAGACCAACACACAAGGCCTGCCTCCAGCCGGGTATGTTCTTGGCTAATTCCTCCCAGTTTCAGGTGTTTATATCCAACACCTTTAGGTCACGCTTTCATACATCTTTGTAGTGGGGGAATGATCTACCTTTGTCACGCTTGCCTGTGATCAGCTCTCCGTTTAGGATATCTTGAAATTAGCTCATTCTTCATTCTGCACACGTGATCAATCCACCGCAAGCGGCGCTAGCAGAGGATCGTAACTAAGCTGGCAATCGTTGCACGTTCCAACGTTTTATTGTTAGTCTGTCACTTCCTGTTTTTCAAAGTATGCGCCTCAAGCAACGCATATCTTCTTCTTCTTCATCGTACACAGTCAGACATCAACCCTTATTTTTTCGAAAAAAGCAGCGGTCATCCTGAGGCTGTCGACACTGCCATAGAGCTTGTCTAATGTTGCCACTGGTGATGGCCACATCTGCTCTCTCTGATCCTCGTATGTCGGGCAGTTTTGCAGCAAATGCTCAGCGGTCATTTTCCCGGTACCACACGGGCATTCGTCAGTGCCACCTATCTTCAATTTGTTGAATAGGTAGTACCTCAGTCTATTTTGACCAGTGCGAAGTCTGAAGACAACGACCTGCTCTCTTCTGTTCAGCTGGTAATAGGCATCTTAGGCAGCGCATATGAAAAGCATTTAGGCTTCTTTCATGTGAGGCATACAGAGTCCATGTTTCGCTGCCATAGAGCAGGGTACTAATAACACATGATCTGTACACAGCAACTTTTGTAGAGATAGTCAGCATGTTGTTATCCAACACTCTCTGTGAAAGCCTGGCAAGTGCTGATGAGGTCATTCTTAAAAGCTTTTGCAGTTCTGCGTACAGAGAAAGGTTGTCGGTGATGATAGATTCGAGGTAGTTGAAGTGATTTACTACTTCCAGATTTTTATCGTTTAAGACAATGTCTTGAGGATCTGCACCCTGAGACGTCACTTTTGTCGTTTGTATGCTGATGAGCATTCCAAACAGATCACAGGAATTTGCCAACCTATTAACAAGGATATGTAATTCGGCTTTCGTGTGGGTGAAATTGATTATCAAATCATAAAAATCTCTTCAGCTCCCTGTGGATTATATGCTCATTAAATACAAGTCAACGCAACAAATATGAATTTGCACACTTCTATCGAAAGTTTTGTGGTGTATGAACTTTTCGACTATCAGAATTGTCTGTATATGAACTTTTCGACTATCAGAATTGTCTGTATATGAACTTTTCGACCACCAAAATTGTCTGTATATAAACTTTTCGACCATCAGAATTGTCTGTATATGAACATTTCTACCACCAGAATTGTCTGTATATGAACTTTACGACCGCCAGAATTGTCTGCATATGAACTTTTCGACCACCAGAATTGTCTGTATATGACCTTATTGACTTCCACAATTGTCTGTATATGACCTTTTTGACCAGAATTGTGTACATATGACCATTTTTAATATCAGAATTGACTGTAAACTACTATTTTAACATTCAGAATTGTCTTTATACCTCCTTCAAACCATCGGTATTATCTGTATGTGACCTTTGTACCATCAGAATTGCCTTTGTGCAGCATTGAGACCTACAAAATTGTAAATATGCGACCGTTCTGCCGTTAAAATTATCTTCATTCGACTTTTGCACTATAATAATTGACTAAATACGACCGTTTAACCACTAGAATTGTCTGTATACGACATTCGCATATATTAATTGCCTATATGCGACAGTTAGAATTGTCTTTATACGACTACTTTTGCACCACAATATTGTCTGTATACCACCGTTCGAAAAAAGAAAAAAGATGAACCATCATAATTGTCTGTATACGACCTTTTTTACCACCAGCATTGTCTGTATTTGACATTTCTGATCATCATAATTGTCTGTATATAACCGCTCGACCATTAAAATTGTCTTTATACGACCTTTGCACATATTCATTGTCTGTATCCGACTGTTCGACCGTTAGAATTCTCTTCGTACAACTATGTAAACATTTGATTTTTCTGTAAACGACCTTTACACCATGAGAATTGTTTTATAGGTTTGAATCATCATAAATGTCATTATATGACATATCGACCATTAAAAATGTCTAGACACGACCTTCGGTTATCAAATGTGTTTTTACACATCCGACCGAATATTGCAATTAGATTGGCATGAAATGCCCTCCCTTTGGTTACTGTTTGAGACGTCTTGTTTTAAAGATGGCAGAGATACCGGAGGACCAGCTTTGTTGCCCTGGGGACTGGGTTCCTGCCAATTAACGTACCATGGTTTCGGCAGTATCGAAGGCAGATACATAATATGACTAATAGGGGTGTTATCCAGCATATAAAGTGGCTGCTCATCAGAGTGGTAGAGCGCTAGATTCTCGTTGCAAATGTCCTTAGTTCGATTCGCGTTACTGAGATGTTAGACAGAACATTATGTACTGTCCTTTTGCGCTGAGAGAACACAGACAGACAGGCATGCAGACAGAGAGGCAGAAAGACGAACAGGGGGTTGACAGAGTTAGAGATAAATACATATACACATATACGTAGGTAGGTAGGTAGGTAGGTAGGTAGGTAGGTAGGTTGGTAGGTAGGTAAGTAGGTAGGTCGGGTGGACAAAAATAAAGGGAAATCCAGTTCAACAATGATTAAGAAAACCCAGTTCAACAAAGATTAAATTAAACCAAGTTCAGCAAAGATTAAATTAAACCCAGCTCAACAAAGATTAGCAATATCCAGTTCAACATAGATTAAATTAAACCCTGTTCAACAATAGAAACTGAGACCCAGTTCAACAAAGATTGAATTAAACCTAGTTCAACAAAGATTATATTAAACCCAGTTCAACAAAGATTAAATTAGACCCAGTTCAACAAAGATTGAATCAAACCAAGTTCAACAAAGAATAAATTAAACCAATTTCAACAAAGATTAACGGAAACACAGTTCAATGAAGCATAAGAGAGCACCAGCCCAATAAACCGGTAGAATTCAGATAGTAAAATTGTCACGCAATCCACAAGGATGGCCATAACCCCCTTCCCCCCCCCCCCCCCAATCCGCCACCTTTTCCATCTTTCCTAGCGCCAGATCCGACACCCATCACTGAGAGCTGCCAGAACACGGCATGTGCGACTGTGAACGAGTGAGAATGATCGCTCTCGCGTGATAGGAACATTCTCATCTCTTCGCCAGAGACAATATCCAAGTTTGTGTCGGCATATATGTTACTAATGGTTTCACAGTGGATATTATCAACTGGCCCAGAAACGTTATCCAAGTTGCTTTGTCAATATTAGTGTTAGTAATTCTTGTGTGTGTGTGTGTGTGTGTGTGTGTGTATTGATCACGATATATCGATCTAGTGCTGTTCACGGTTTAAATAGGTTTGTTTCTTTATTTTGTTTTTAATTCCGTGTTTTTGTTTTCATTTTGGAAAGTGTACAAAGTTAAAGTGAATGTTACGTATTAGACACTACCGTCAATGATAAAGTGTTAAGTCGTTGCTATAGCTAAGAGATAAAGCGCTACACTCTCAATTCACACTAACGAGCGAACGCTTGTGGTGGTTTCAACGGACGGTGATACCTATTGCCTAGTCCTTTCGTAGATAGACGATAAAACTTGGAAGTACTGTTATACACAATGTGCACCTGAGAGAACTATTTTCAGTTGAACATCGAATAGAGCAAGGTGTTATCTGCTGACGGGCGAAAATTTGAAGAGAAAAATAAAATAATTGTTACCTATCATGCAACCTAACTAACACTAGGCGTAGTAAGTCGCAGGAAGGGAAATCACACAAAAAGGCTATTAGAAATAGGATCGCCTTCTAGACAGATAGGACATCTTTGATAAAGTGAGTAGCAAGGTCGGTGCCGAACAGTGCGGGGAACATATTGCAGTAACCCCCAGTATGAGAAAAGAGATTGATACAGAGAATTCGGCATTGAGGTGGCTATCAGAGCCCTCTGTAATGATTGCCTAAATCGTTGTTAACTTTCAATCATTACTTCAGAGGAATGTATGGTTATGGCATGTGGGGATCGCTGATATAGAAGCCTCGAACATTAGGGATCATGTGTGGGTCTACTGGTCATGATGGGGTTTGCGGGTATGGAGTTAGGGGCTCCAGTAATGGTAACACTACGAATGGTTAGAGGTGAAGGTTTGAAGTTGATCAGCCACTATCTCTTAGATAATGGACACTGCAAACTTTGAACAAGCAGTGTAGAGATTGCAACGTTTTGAAACAATACGCGGGTTCAACAAAGTTTGACCTTTAAGAGGACAACCAGCGAGCTACAGGAACCACCAGTATCTACATTCTTCGCCCTTCACTGTTCTCAGTGTGTAGGATTACTTTGATGAGGCTGGAGGGAGCTCTGCTGGTGGGCGTTTCATTCCTGGCAGTGGGGAGGAAGACGTCTGGTCAGGCAAAATATACTGTTAAGACATGTTAGTCAGGGTCAGGCAAAACATACTGATAAGACATGTTAGTCAGGGTCAGGCAAAACATACTGATAAGACATGTTAGTCAGAGTCAGGCAAAATATATTGTTAAGACATGTTAGTCAGGGTCAGGCAAAATATACTGATAAGACATGTCAGTCAGGGTCAGGCAAAACATGCTGGCCAAGACCCGTATCTCGATTTCCTCCTTGTCCTCACTGGAAACTGGCTGTTTTCATGGCATTCTATCTAACGAGGTTGGGGATTGACGTGATCCTCGTAGTAGTGAGCATCACGCAAATGAAGCCAGCCAAGCATAGCACAACCGCCTGAAGAACCACAGTCCACTGTCATTTGGGGACTTAGTGGTGTCGAAGTAAGGTGTCTGCCTCCAAGGTGGCGGGGAATGCTAGGCGTACCATCACTGCAGATGAGTCGAGACAATAAAGGGAGCAAAGAGATACCTCACTCACATGCATATGCTACGTTTCTGGCAGGACGTGACGATCCTGGGACACAGACACACTGGACTGCCTCTCTTCCGGGATAGTACAAACTAGTACATAGTCCATCATATCATATCATTGCCAAACCCTATAGACACGAGTGGGGAAGACTCGATAGTCCTGCAAGACAACTTCCTAAGAGAGACAACTCTGACCAAAAACAACTGCTGCCTTGCATTTAGGTTGGGGACAGTCAAAGGTCTAAGGAGGGCAACCCTACAGAAACGCCTGTTGAAATCGGATGCACTGAGCCACAGGCTTATCAAAATAAAAGAGTGCAACGTAAACAGCGTACGATGAAGAAGAAGAAGTAAGGTGAGTGACTCGGGTGCTGGAGATCGCGGGTTCGAATTTCGGTGGCGACCCAGATTTTTTTTTCCCCGTGGATATCCTGGTAAAAATTCTCCTGATCTCTGGATAGTGAGATCGGACGTCCGTGTTCATTGTCAAGCACGTTAAAAATTCCTTGGCATTTGGAAATCGGAAAGAGTAGGCTTATCGGCCGCTGATCGGACAAAATTCAAGTTAGAAAACTTAAACAAGTCATTTGTACCTTCCCCCGGTTGTTTTGTTTAGATGGCGCCTAGCTGGCTGCGGGCCAACTTAGCTCTAGTGTTTGGCTTGAATTAGCTTGCCTTAGTTCGTTCTCAATCTCCCGCTACCAAACTATAAAAGAGCTTAAGTAGCAGAATGTAGTCCAGAGAACGGAATGCGTTGTGTCGTAGTTTACAGCTTGGCTGCGTAATTTGCACATTTCGGTCCAACACATCCGACTTCAGCAATCATTTTTTGATGACAGGTTAGCATTCCCTCTTCAATCTCTTCTCCTTAACCAGTCTGCTCTGCTGCAGCCTGTTATCCAGGATCTTCCCGTTGAGGTGTAGAAGGGTCTTAGCAGCTCTGGTTCCATGGCCCTGACACCAGCAGTCAGCTATGGGTCGCTGACCACTGCAGCTCATGCGCTGCTCAGCATCTTCATCCCAACACTAGTGTTTGAGTCTATTATAATGGACTCGCACATCGGTTAAACCAGCCTCCAAGAAACTGGTTGTATACAGACTATGTAGTCTTTTAAACCAGTATAAAGACGATAAGTTAAGTTATTAGCAAGCTCGGTATGTGAGGAAAGCTACAACAAACCGCCACTTAACATCCGTTTCATGGCTCACAAAAAGAGTGGGCATTCAACAACAACAACAACAGCTTGTAGTAGTACCGCCGAAGCCAAACATCTGGTATCATTGTAAAGGAGCCAGATTAACATTCTGTGGAGCAGGTGGGTCCCCTCAGGTGTAGCTGTTGAACCCACTGGCTACATCATCTGAGCTACATCACTCTAGTCGACGACTGACACATGTATCCATAGAGATGTGTCATTGTTTTCTTCCAATTGGACTAGTTAATTTTGTATTTTCGTACACCCGATTATTCTTACCTGGAAACCGGCTAAATGAATTAGTATTACGCTTAAGCCTGTATCGGGGATCAAGATGCTGAACAGCGCATGAGCTGCAATGGTCAGCGACCCATAGATGACTGCTAGCGTCAGGGCCAGCAAATCAGAGGTGCCAAGACCCTTCTACACCTCCACGCGGTGATCCTGGATAACAGGCTGCAGCAGGGCAGACTGGCTAAGGAGAAGGGATCGAAGAGGGAATGCTAACCCGGTACTCAAAAAATGCTTGCTGAAGTCGGATGTGTTGGATGGACGGTGCAAATATCGCAGTCAAGCTGCAAACTACGACACAACGCATTCCGTTCTCTGGACTACATTCTGCTACTTAAGCCCTTTCAGGGTTTGGTAGCGGAAGATTGAGAACGAACGAAGCCAAGCCTGTGTCGTATTTTCAGAGTCTGGCTCCGCACTGCTGAACTGCACGAGATTCGCGCCCTTCGCTCTAACTGCCAATAGTGTCGGTGTGACTGTGAAATGTAGACACGAGGCTATAATGAACTAAAACACGTCGTCCTGGAGAGATTTCCAACACATCACTCACGCGCTGAATGATGTTCCTACGACTTCTTGCAGTTACAGGAAAGGCATGACACACAGTGATAGAAGCTATCACCCCCCCCCCCCCATGCCCCACCTCTCCGCTGTCTTGCGGGATAACTGATTACTGCAAAGGCTCTGGGAGTAAACCGTGAGGAAATATCCACAATCTGTGCTAGCTCCGGTCGTCTCAATAATGTTTTGCCACTGGTCAAAGGTAGCTCAAAACCAGATAGTGAGGTTGACAAAAGGCGCAGTTTATTGTAGTTTGTTTCTTTCCACTTATGCCGTTAAGCGCCGTGGGGAGCTAAAGTCGTCTATCATGCGCCAAGTGCGTTGCGTCGGTCTATGTGAGCCATTGTCGCTGCAAAATCACTCTAAAGTCATCTATCCACCTACCTTGCGGCCTCTCCGTTGCCCTGTAGCCAGATCTACCAGCATTGTAAGCCTACAATGGAAGATGATGAGGGTGCATTCTCATGAGATGACCAAACCAACTTATTTTCTGCCTGGATGGGAATGCGTAGTTTCTTCCTCACTTTAATTCAAATCCCCGGACAAGTCACCTATTTCAGCGGACATAGCAAGAGAAATTACTGACCCCACGGTTGAACACAGAGATAGACGAACATCATGTGGCTGTTCGAGACCTCTTCACTTGTTTCTTGTATTCAAGTAAAGAGAAGTCTCTTGCTAATGTATAGCAATAATCTGCAAGAACTGAAAGGCTCCAGTTGCTATGATACCTTGTCTGCATCGCAACAATGTCTTGGTAAAATCTCTCATGGCTCACTGCTCCACAGTTTGATGGAATGAAGTAGAGATGTCAGTAAAGAAATAGATCTTCGGCTGCACGTTGCAGTTAAGCCTGTTTTGGCTTGGCTTCGTTCGTTCTCAATCTCCCGCTACCAAACCCTGAAAGGTCTTCAGTGGCAGAATGTAATCCAGAGAACGGAATGCGTTGTGTCGTAGTTTGCAGCTTGACTGCGATATTTGCACCTTTCGGTCCAACACATCCGACTTCAGCAAACACTTTTTTGAGAACCGGGTTAGCATTCCCTCTTCGATCCCTTCTCCTTAGCCAGTCTGTCCTGCTGCAGCCTGTTATCCAGGATCACCACATGGAGGTGTAGACGGGTCTAGGCAGCTCTGGTTAGCTGGCTCTGACGCTAGCAATCAGTTACGAGTCGCTGACCACTGCAGCTCATGTGCTGCTCAGCATCATGATCCCGAAGCTAAGCTTGTTATACATCAGAAGTAGATTTTCAATAATTGCCTAGTAGTTATCTGCTCCATTGTTTCAAAATAAATTATACTTGCGAGGGGGCTTCAAATTGAAACCTCGAAAGTGAGATATAAATTAGGAATACCATGCCTTTGTATTGCAAATTTGTAATATGGTTGCTAATGATGTCAAGAGTGTCATGTGTATATCACTACGGTCGGTATAAAAGAACAACATGACATCATAAATGCAGTTAAAGGGTGATAGTCCCACTATTGACATGCACCAAAGAGAAACAGCGTTCTGTTATCAGTTTTTTTAGCAGCGAATGGGTCAAACATATAGAAACTCGAGGGCGAATGAAGGCCCAGTACGGTGATTCATGCATTTCACTTCAGTAAGTGTATGAGTGAAGTAGGAAGTTCCAAAATGACGGCAGTTCTAAAAAAGGATGTTCACGGCCGGGTCAGGCATACCGAGTAGACTAGAGCCGCTGACCGCCTCGCAAAAAAAATCACAGATTGACTGTGAATTAAATTGCCGCAAATCTGGACACCAGTCAAAGTTCAGCACGCCAAATCATCCATCATGTCCTATAGTATCACAAAATGTCTGCAAGGTGGGTGCCATAGCAGCTTACCCCAAGATTAAAACAAGGACACGCTAGCGACTGTCAGGAACGTTTGCGGCGATTTGAAACAGAAGGTGATGGTTTCCTTGCAAGAATCGTTACTGAAGACGAAACCTGGGTTCAGTACCAAGAACCTGAAATTAAGATACCGAGCCTAAAATTAATCAAGCGAGCCTGAAATGAACAGAGTGAGCCTGAAATTAATCAAGTGAGCCTGAAATTAATCGAGCGAGCCTGAAATGAAGAGAGTGAGCCTGAAATTAATCAAGTGAGCCTGAAATTAATCGAGCGAGCCTGAAATGAAAAGAGTGAGCCTGAAATTAATCAAGCGAGCCTGAAATGAAGAGAGCGAGCCTGAAATGAAGAGAGCGAGCCTGAAATGAAGAGACCGTGTCTGAAATGAAGAGAGCGAGCCTGAAATGAAGAGACCGTGTCTGAAATGAAGAGAGCGAGCCTGAAATGAAGAGAGCGAGCCTGAAATGAAGAGAGCGAGCCTGAAATGAAGAGACCGTGTCTGAAATGAAGAGAGCGAGCCTGAAATGAAGAGACCGTGTCTGAAATGAAGAGAGCGAGCCTGAAATGAAGAGAGCGAGCCGGAAATGAAGAGAGCGGGCCTGAAATGAAGAGAGCGAGCCTGAAATGAAGAGAGCGAGCCTGAAATGAAGAGAGCGAGCCGGAAATGAAGAGAGCGGGCCTGAAATGAAGAGAGCGAGCCTGGAATGAAGAGAGCGAGCCTGAAATGAAGAGAGCGAGCCTGAAATGAAGAGAGCGAGCAAGGAATGGAGTCATCTTCTCCTAACCGAAACCGAAGAAGTTTCGCAAACAGAAATCTGCAGTGAGAGTTATGCTGATTCTCTTGTTAGGTTGAACGGGCGTTATTTTAGGGCACTACATGCCCAGTGGGAAAAATTTTACCAGTGCCACGTATGATCTTCTCAGGAGTCGTCTTTTACCCGCAATCAAATTCAAACGATGTGGACTTCTGAGTTAAGGTGTCCTTTTGCAACATCACAATGTTCGACCCCATTACTGCCAGTTCAACGGCTGTAACAATCCAGGATCTCCACTTTCAGTGTCTACTACATCCGCAGCCCTCACCAGGCCTTGCCACAAGTGATTTCCACGTCTTTGTACGACTGAAAGTAGTGATAGTCAAAGTGTACAATCATTAGTTAGACCTAGATTGGAGCACTGTGTACAGGTGTGGAGTCCTTATCATAGAGGGAATATAAACATGCTGGAAAGAATACAAAAAAGAGCGACATAGCTGATAGTGGGATTCCAGAAATACAGTTATGAGGAAAGACTCAGAAAAACCGGCCTACAGTGTCTAAAAGAGAGAAGAATTCGTGGTGACTTAATACAGGTTTATAAGATGATCAGAGGAAAGGATAAATTAGACTATAACATTTTTTTTTAAAAATACAACCACCCACAAGAACAACAGGGCATAGCTACAAATTAACTAAAGAGAGGTCCAGATTAGATTTTAGGAAATATTTTTTTAAGTCAGACAGTGGTGAATGCTTGGAATACATTGCCACGGGTGATAGTGGGGGCAGGGGCAATTAATGCATTTAATAACAAATTGGATGCGCATAGTTTTTAGAACAAGGTAATGTAACTGAAACTGGTTGTATACAGACTCTGCAAAGTCTTCTAACCAGTGTAAAGACGTTAAGTTTTATTTAGTTTAGTTAAGTAAAGTTAAGTTAAGTTAAAAGAGGCATTGGTAGGAAAGACTTTCAAGTCCAATTCATAAGGAGAACGTGACCACGAAATATTTTCTTCTACAGGAATCCATGCACTTTATAAGCGCTGAGGGACTTTCATCACTACGTCGAAAAATTATACAGTTGTGTTTCACTGTTACAAAATAAATTTACCAAAAAAATATATTTCAGGTTTCCATTTGAAAACCACTCGTATATGATGCCGACGTTATGGATACAGTTTTGAAATTTGTCTCACTGTCCATGCCTTCTCTGAAAGTCCAGTGCACATTTGAAACCCACTCATATATGATGCCGACGTTATGGATACAGTTTTAAAATTTGTCTCACTATCCATGCCTTTTCTGAAAGTCCAGTGCACATTTACAGCTGATTAGACTTGAGCTTGTTGAGACCAGGGTTTGAACCTTAGTCTTTCGCCGCGAGGGACAATGCTCTGATATCTTTGTCAATCATATGGCAGAGAAACTAATAAAATATGGAACAGCAACTATTACAATTTAAAAAAAAAAAAAACAATGAAGGGAAAGAAATGTATCACTAAGCCACGATACAAAAAATAGTTTGATTCCATTATGTTGCATGTTGGTTTGATTGCAGTCTTACAGGGCCTTTGAATCTTTGTCGATTTTGTTTCTTTTTAACCTGTTCACTTCAATGGCTACAATTATAGCGGGCTAGTGGTTTCTGTATTGTTCGTTATCCTTAATCAAGTTTCATTGATTGTTTAAATGAATGAAAATTGATTAAATTTGCAATGTGTTGAGAAGCAAGCAACGTTATGTCGATTAATTTATGGTCGTCATTAGAGATTATGAGTAATAAACGAGACTAACGGGAAATAGATTGTCATAGTAGACACACCCCTACAAGAAGTGGAATCGTTCATATATTTTGGTAACAATATAGACAAAATAAGAGGTATAAATAAACTTCTTCTTCTTCTTCTTCGTACGCAGTCAGACAGAAACCATTATTTTCTCGAAAAAAGCAGCGGTCATCCTGAGGCTGTCGACACTGCCATAGAGCTTGTCTAGTGTTGCCACTGGTGATGGCCATATCTGCTCTCTCTGATCCTTGTATGTCGGGTAGTTTTGCAGCAAATGCTCAGCGGTAATTTTCCCGGTACCACACGGGCATTCGTCGGTGCCATCTATCTTCAATTTGTCGAATAGGTGGTACCTCAGTCTGTTGTGGCCAGTGCGAAGTCTGAAGACAACGACCTGCTCTCTTCTGTTCAACTGGTAATAGGCATCGTTTTTGGTGTAGCCAGTATGTTCGGTTTCCCATTTGGTCATGTATCTAGCTCTAATAAGCCGTTTTGACTCTTCGTATGTCATGCTAGTATCTGGTTGTGGTAGTTTTGCACCTTCTTTTGCCATTCTGTCTGCCTCCTCGTAGCCTTGGATGTTGCAGTGAGATGGAACCCACTGCACCACTACCCTTTTTGGTGCGGCCTGCTGGTATAGTTGACAGAGTACTGCTCTTTATTCATTAAGTTCAGTATTTTTCTGGCTTTTAAGTGCTGTGACTACGGCCAGAGCATCTGTAAGCAGGACTATGTGGCTTTCATTACTCTTACCTGTCGCCATTTCTTCCACTGCCGCCCTCAGTGCCTCTGCCTCCGCTCTGAAATTGCTTGTGTATTTTGCAGTAGCGAATGACAGTGTTATTTTTCTGCCATTTGGTAGGTTCAGAACTGCTCCTGCCCCTCCGTTCTGTGTTGTGTTTGTTACAGAGCGGTCAGTGAATGCATGGGTCCAGTCCATGCTTGGGTAGTTTTCCCGTTATGTAACTCAGGGTAGTATCTCTTCTTTCTTTTTCAGACTGGCAGTTTTTGTTTCCAATTCCTGGTATATTTTCTACCACTTCTGGAAATATATGCTGCCTCCAGGTAGGTTTTCGTACAGTAGGGATGGGCTTTGGTGAGGTTAGTGCGTTCATAGGGTCTTCGTGCATCTTTGCTTTGGCTATTTCTGCAAAGTTTCTTCGCTTTAGCTTCCCATTTCCGAAATTGTTTAGTCTTTGGTGCATTGGGTGGTCAGTCTGTCTTCTGAGTTTCTCTGATTGCTGCTGGGCTCTGCAGTTTCTTCTGTCGGTCATGGATTGCAGTTTTGTAATATTTTCAAGTTCTACAATTGGCGTTGACTTCATGCCTCCTGTTATAACTCTCATGGCTTGTTGGTTTTGGAGTTTGCTAACTTTATCGAAGTTCGCCTTTGCTGCTGTTGTCCATGCCGCAATGCCATACTCGAGAACTGGTCTCACTCTTCCAGTGTACAGTTTCTTTAGTATGCTTTCGTCTGCTCCCCAGCTTGTGCCAGCAAGTTTCCTCATGATTGCCATTCTTTCTCTGGCTCTCATTCGGTTTCTCTCGATCTGACTTTTCCATGTCATGCGCCGATCAAATGTGACTCCCAGATAGTTTGGGTTGTCGTTTGGCTGCAGGAATTTGCCATTTAGACTTAATTTGGTGTTTTGGGGTTTGATTGATAGCGAGAATATTGTACATGTGGTTTTCTCCTCGTTTATTTTGACCAGCCATGAGTTCGCCCACTCTTCCAGCGATGTTAGGGCCTGCTGCATCCGATTTCTTGCTATTGTGAGATTCTTTTCAGAGGTCCACATAGCCAGATCGTCTGCAAACATTGAACTATGAACTCTTCTTGGTATATTCTCTATAATGTCATTTATATACACCAGGAAGAGTGTGGGTGACAGTACTCCCCCTTGGGTTACTTCCTGCTCAAGTGTCACCTTTTTTGCTCATCTGCCCTTGTACTTGGACTCTGGCCGTTCTGTTTTTGAGGTAGTGGTTGATCCACTTGTACATTTTCCCACAAATATCACTTCTTCTTAGCTTGACTCTAAGTCCATCTTTCCAGACTTTATCAAATGCCTTTTCCAGGTCCACCCAAACCGCTACTGTGTGTTTCTGTTCCTGATAGGCATCTTCTATTTCCTGGGCTATAAGGATGACCTTGATCCTCAGTGGATCTGTGCTGTCTAAAGCCTGCTAGCTGTGGAATTAGTATTCGTTTTTCTTCCAGATGCCACATCAGTCTGGTGTTTATCATACGTTCCATCAGTTTGCCGACACAGCTCAGTAGGCTGATAGGCCTGTATCCATTTGGATCTGTTTTGTCTTTTCCTTTCTTTGGTACTGGTACAAGTACTGCGTCTTTCCATGCCTGGGGTACAATACCCCTTTTCCAGCTTTGGTTCAGGACTGATAGCAGTTTCCTTTTTTGCTGTTTGGCCCAGCCCCATCAGCATTTCGTTTGTTATCCCGCCTTTTCCGGGAGATTTCCTTTTCTGTAATGTTCTCATGGCCTCTTCCATTTCATTCATTGTTAGTTTTGCCATCATGTGCTCTTCTGATGCCATATTGATGTTGTCGTGCCCCTTTTGCTCTTCATTAATGTCCGTATGCCTATCTGTAGGGACATCTATGTGGTTCGCTTTGGCATAGTTTTCAACAAAGGCGTTTGCGGCTTTTTTTTCATGATGGTAATTTGTTTGTTTGACGGAGTTTCGTCATTCATGGCTCTGACTAACTCCCATAGTTTGTTCCCTTCTTTGTCTAGGTTGAGGCTTTCCGTTTTGTGTTTCCAGCTTTCTCTTGCTATTTGGTTTAGAGTGTACTTGTATTTCGCCGTAGCGGCTTTGATGGCGATGTTTGCCTCCATAGATTATTCTCGCTCTGCCATGTTCCTAGCATTTGTGACTGTGTCTTCCGCTTTTTGCAAGTCATCATTCCAATAGGGCTTATAATTTGTCCTTGCCCCTCTTGGGATGGTTTCAGTGGCAGCTTGCATTATTGCTTTGCTTAGGCTTTCCACTATGGGCTTCATTTTGTTGTTCCGTGTGTTGATGATTTCACACAGCCCATCTGTCAGGCTTGCAAATCTGTCCCAGTCAGCTCGTTTGTAATTCCAACGTGGGAGCAGTTTTGTTTCCTGTGGGCCTACTTCCATATCAATTTCTAGCCTAATTGGCCTGCCAATTGGTTTAGCACCTGGCGGTCTATTTTATGGTGAATGTCCATTGTGGAGAAGGCCAAATCTGGAGTCGAGGTGGTATGCCATGTTCTAGAATAGAAGCTAGGGCTATCCTCTGGCCTATTGATTAGATGGAGATTCGTGTCTATCTCCCAATCTTCCACTTCGTCACCTCTGCTGTCTGTGTCCGAGTATCCCCATCTCTCCGAGTGGCTGTTGAAGTCTCCAACTACTATGCAGTTGGAGTCCTTGACTTCCATACTCGAGAGCGATAGGTCTTTATTTGGTGGTCCGTACAGGTTGAAGATGCGGTATAAATAAACAATTTGGAACATAATTGTCGCATGAAAGTGAACAATATTAGAAAGGTTAGAAAAGGAAAGGAACCTAGGGGTTATAATAGATCAAACAGGTAAGGTGAGTGAGCAAGTTCAGGTAGCGGTGAAAAGGAAAATGTAATGTTCGGTAAGATAAAAAGGAATATTAAACATAGAAGCAAAGAATTGATAGTCAAACTGTATAAAGCTTTAGACCTATATTGGAGTGCTGTGTACAGGAATGGAGTACTAATTGTACAGGGGATATAGACATGCTGGAAAGGATACAAAGGTTGATTGGTTGGTTGATTACTGATCCAGAGACCTATGGGCTCCTGCCCTTTGGCCCAATGTCGTATAGTAGTATCTGCAAGTGTTTGTAAACTGTTGTTTAGTTCCGTACAAAGTATCCGTTTGTCTGGCCTCGGAGGAAGAAGCTCTTTCCTAACACCGGCAAGGGCCGGATATTCAAAAAGTTGATGTTCGACAGTTTCATAGGGATGTGTGCACAGCCGGCACTGTGGAGCATGTTCTGGTTGGATTCTGTTCAAGTGGATGTTAAGTTGTATGTGTTGAGTGTGAAGTCGGAAAATGGTGCTTAAGTCTCTCCTTTTCAGGAGGTTGATGTTGTGTTTTAGGAATTGGGATGGCCATATGTTTGTAGATTTCTCTCCCAGTATTTCCCATTTCCCATCTATACAGCCAGGCCACTTTGTTTACAGTCTTGAGTAGTTGTTTGACTGTCTGTAGGGTTGTTGATGTGTATTGTTGTTCTTGGCTTGCTCCCTTCTTAGCCTGTTTGTCTTGTCACTGCCAGGTGTATTTGAGTGACCAGGGATCCATTGTATAACTATTCTGACTTCATGGGATGTGAGAAGTTGGTGGCATCTAGGGATATTTGGGTAAGTTCAGGCCAACAGTAACCACCGTCTTCCAGAGCTTGAAGGGCAGATAATGAGTCTGTAAAGATTACGATGCTTTGGGCTTTTAATAGGAAAGCACCAAATTCAGTCCTCAAGTGGTACAGAGCTATTTCCAATTATGTTATTTCTGCCTCATAATTTGAACATATCTCCCCACAAACATCAAACAGCTCATCAGATGTTCTGTCTGGATACTCTATGCAGACTCCATATCCTGCTTTAATGGTGGCCTTAAAAGCAGATCCATCAGTATAGACATGTATCCACTCTTCTGGGTAGCTGTCAATCGTTCTCTGCGATGCTCTCATAAGACTGACTGGATCAGCACTCCTTGTAAGGAAACAAAGAAAAATGACAAAACTGATAGTTGGATTTCAGAATTTTATGAGGGCTGTTATTCGCCGATGAATGTCCATGTTTCACACCTTTACTCCTCAAAATAAGGTTAAAAGAATACTGCTCCTTTTTTGTGTGTGCATATCAACCGATGCGTGGCCATTTGTTTACTACAATTATGACGATGTGTTGTTCATCCGCACAGTGATTTCACGTGCATGACACTCTCAACATCCTTAGCAACCATATTCACAAGTTACAATAAAAAGACATGGTTTTTTTTTCTAATTTCTCTCCCGTTTTTAACGTTTTTCATTTGAAGTCCTCTCGTACATATGAAATGGACATATTCATCGGAAGGCGTAGCATTTCATGCCCTAATAACAGCTTTTGAAGACTTCCTGCAAGCTACTCATAGCTTGGCTTCGAATATTCACAAGATCATAATTGCTGTCATTATAGGAATTTCACGGACAGATAATTTTGCTTCCTTGCCTTGTTTCCTAAGGTGGAGTGGTTTGTACTATATGCTTAACGGCTTACATTCCTGGTTCGAAGTTTCTCCTGCTGAATTGAGTTAACTATTGATGATTTTTATTTTCTAGTGGATTACAGCGACTCTTCTTGCTTCCAGAGACACGCTTGAAAAGGTTATTTGGGATTCTCCTAACTTTAGTGCAATGCGAGACTCTTTATTAAGCTCACAGCTATGGGGATTACGGTATCGAACCCCCACCTCCTTATCTAGACTGCTCTGGCACAACATGTTTAGAGGAGCATAAACTATCGCATGCGATTGTAATGGACCTTCATTTGTCGATGAATTGCTGTAGGTTTCATCCCTTTGCTGCTCAAAATACGGATAACAAAACGCGGTTTCTCTTTGATGAACTCTCAATAGTGGGGTGGCCATCTTTTAATTGCCCCTATGGCGTAATGTTGTTCGTCTGCACTGCGATGGCACGTGCAGGACACTCTTGACATCCTCAGCAACCATATTAACAAGTTACAACACAAAGGCAAGTTGTTTTTTTCATTTCTATTCGAGGCGACGGCGTGGGCTAGTGGTTAAGTGGCACGGCTCACAACCGGAAGGTGCTGGGTTCGATCCCAATCACTGCACTGGCCGGTACCCCGGGGAACCAAACCCTTAGAAAATGTAGGAGGAAGCAGACCCCTACATAAAAATCACGCTGAAGTAGGATGCACTAGGCCGACAGGCGCAAAATAAAAACTACAGTGAAACGCACACCGCCTTGGGGATTAGAGAAATATGCAGATCGCAACAACAAAAAATTACAAAAACTAACAAACAATTTCTTTCCAACTTTAAAAGTTTTTCATTTGGAATCTCCTCGAACATTGTTGATGCTGTTGTGAAATTACACAAACGTGATCAAGATGTGGCAATTGATGAGCTGACCAGCCAGCGACACAAAGCTGGCTGTCTGCATCAGTCAGCAAACCAAAGTGTCGCCCATGTTGTTGGCTGGATTCCTAAGTTTGTCTCTCATATTGTTGGCTGGATTCATGAGTGTGTCGCCCATGTTGTTGGCTGGATTCATGAGTGTGTCGTCCATGTTTTTGGTTGGATTCATGAGTGTGTCGCCCATGTTGTTGGCTGGATTCATAAGTTTGTCTCTCATGTTGTTGGCTGGAATCATGATGGTGTCTCTCATGTTGTTGGCTGGATTCATGAGTGTGTCGCCCATGTTGTTGGCTGGATTCATAAGTTTGTCTCTCATGTTGTTGGCTGGATTCATGAGTGTGTCGCCCATGTTGTTGGCTGGAATCATGATGGTGTCTCTCATGTTGTTGGCTGGATTCATGAGTTTGTCTCTCATGTTGTTGGCTGGATTCATGAGTTTGTCTCTCATGTTGTTGGCTGGAATCATGATGGTGTCTCTCGTGTTGTTGGCTGGATTCATGAGTTTGTCTCTCATGTTGTTGGTTGGATTAATGAGTGTGTCTCTCATGTTGTTGATTGGGTTAATGCGTGTGTTGACCATGCTGTTGGTTGGATTAATGCGTGTGTCGACCATGTTGTTGGTTGGATTAATGCGTGTGTCGACCATGTTGTTGGTTGAATTAATGAGTGTATCTCTCATGTTGTTGGTTGAATTAATGAGTGTGTCTCTCGTGTTGTTGGTTGGATTAATGAGTGTGTCTCTCATGTTGTTGGCTGGAATCATAATGGTGTCTCTCGTGTTGTTGGCTGGATTCATGAGTGTGTCTCTCATGTTGTTGGTTGGATTAATGAGTATGTCTCTCATGTTCTTGGTTGGATTAATGAGTATATCTCTCATGTTCTTGGTTGGATTAATGAGTGTGTCTTTCATGTTGTTGGTTTGAATAATGAGTGTGTACCATGTTGTTGGTTTGATTAATGAGTGTGTCTCTCATGTTCTTGGTTGGATTAATGAGTGTGTCTTTCATGTTGTTGGTTTGAATAATGAGTGTGTATCATGTTGTTGGTTTGATTAATGAGTGTGTCTCTCATGTTCTTGGTTGGATTAATGAGTGTGTCTCTCATGTTGTTGGTTGAATTATTGCGTGTGTGTGTCATGTTGTTGATTGGATTAATGAGTGTGTTTCTCATGTTGTTGGATGGATTAATGAGCGTGTCTTTCATGTTGTTGGTTTGGATTAATGCGTGTGTCACTCATTTTGTTCGTTGGATTAATGTTTCATCAGATAACTTTCTTGCAATGTTCAGACACGTAGATTGCCTTGTCATGTCCCCTCAACTAATCATCCGTATTACATGTTCCCAGAAGTTTTAGGCAGATTATCGGGTAGTGTTGGTTTTGTTTTGCATCCGCTTCTATAGAAGTATAGGTCGGCTAAGATAATAACAATAATAGTTTGACATTACAAGCAAAAATGCCTACAACATTAGATTATTGCAGCGAAATATGTTCTCTGCTGCCTATGCAGACCAAAATTGGATCAGCATACCCTGTCAGGTTCATGGTTTCACATGTAAGAAGCTGACTGAAGAATTGTTGTCAGTATTGCTCTCACGCTTTCGCTGAGCCTCCGCGAATAGCTTTACTCTCCGCGATCTGAGCACCTTCGGTGATACTAGCTCTCCAGGTGGCACGATCGTGTGAAAGCACTTTCCTGGAGTTGACACCATTATTGAGGCATTTCAAAGACTCTTTAAAGCAGTCTCTGTAGCGTTACTTCCCCCCCCCCCCCCCCAACCCCCTCCCTTTTTGTTCAACGTATGTCTATTTTAAGGTCACCGAATAGCGGCTGTTTGGCGATGGGCGAATAACGTGTACTATCTTAGTTCATCAAATTTCAGAAGTGTATAAATGCTCAACGTGTTAGTATTGCTGAGAATTTAAGAGTTAGGCTCTGTTGTCCTGCGAACTAATTCTGAGCAGTCGACGTAGACAGCTCAAGTGAAAGCGATTTGACCTGTCTGGCATGTGTTCACTGTCGATATCTCACAGGCACGCAGAAAAGTGAATAACACCAAAGCACGATACACTTTTATCTTGGTGTGACACTGATGCCTTGTCGGTTGCAAACATTTGCTTGAATCCTCCCAAACGCAGAGTTTCCTTTAGCAATTCTGTTATTGACTTCAAAGTTGATTTTCGCTTCTCTGGTGAAGGTACTGTCTAGGTAGATTGAGACGTTGGTTCTGAATATTATTGTTTGATAAACGGCTCTCCCTGGTCAAGGTTGACATGTTTTTACTATTCCCCTATTAAAGTGTTTTTTTTAGACTTTCTTTGCGCCCTTTCCCCTTTTGAAGCACACGAAATCAGGAATCAGAGCTGGTTCACTGAACAGTGGATTTCTGCAGACGGGATGAAGTAGGGGGAGTTTGTTGTTGCCATTAGACACACAAATAGACGTGTCGTCTTCTTCTTCGTTCATCCTCAGATCAAGGTTCCGGTTTCTCTTACAAAGGACACCGTTGTTTGTAAGGCTGTTTCATCTCCACACATCTTTTGTCTCATATCTGTCTCACGAAGCCAGTATTGTTCACTCTTTGCCTGCGTGCAGCTTTGCAGGATGTGTTCCACGGTCATGATATGTTCCCCACATGGGCACCTGCCATCTGTCCCAATCGTCATTTTGGTGTAAAGGTGACCCTTGAGTCTGTTATGGCCAGTTCTCAGTCTTTTTTTTTTTTTTTTTTTTTTTTTTTGCGTTCGCCTTATTTCTCTAATCCCCAAGGCGGTGTGCGTTGCACTGTGGTTTTTATTTTGCGCCTGTCGGCCCAATGCCTCCGACTTCAGCATGCATTTTATGTAAGGGTCTGCTTCCTCCTGCATTTTCTAAGGGTTTGCTTCCCCGGGGTAACGGCCGGTGCTGTGATGGGGATCGAACCCAGCACCTTCGGATTGTGAGCCGTGCCACTTATCCACTAGGCCACGCCGTCCCCAGTTCTCAGTCTGAAGATGATGACTTGCTCTTCTCTAGTTAAGTTATAGTAGCTGTCTTCTTTTCGGAAGTCGGGGTGTTGATCAGCCCATTTTACCCTGAAGTTGGCTTTAATTATGGTCTTGGCCTCATTATATGTGATACTCAGGTCTGTGTGGGGAATGCTTCTCCATTCTTTGCTAGTTTGTCTGCAGATGTATCGCCTTCAATATTGCAGTGGGATGGGACGTATCTTTGACAAAGTATCGAAGAAGGTTAAAACAAAGATGCATCCCTGAAATTGGCTTACTCTAACTTCCCTTTCAGAAAGCCACCATCTAGTCATTTGTAGGATCTGTTTTGAAGAATAGTTTTTTTTTTCCATTACGAGGTTGCCAGTCCTATGCACAACCCTCTTTAGCAGAAATGATAGGAAGAAAAGAGTGGGCATATTCTTTTCAACCTGGGTGCAGCTTGTGTTGTTTCTGACGAGAACTTTTATTATGTTACGATCGTGATGGTTCTAAATGTTGTTATAGCAGCGAGGGGGGGGGGGGGGGGGGGGGTTGAGGATGAACTCTCAACACCAACTAAATGCTCCCATGGCGTGTTTCTCATATAGCCTCTGACAACAAAGGTCAACTTCTGGCCTTCGCGGGGCAGAACTGTTTTGGCTAACAGGAAAAGGGGCGAAGTGAGTCACTGAGGCCTTAAAACCAGTAGTTTCCGGCAGATGGGGCTCGAAAGCCTAGAAAGGCAGCTCATCTAGGAGAAGAAAAACCCTGATTTCAAACCATCTGAAGCCTTGCATATAAGATACTGGCGTATCTTGTCGGGTTTTGTCAGATGTGGCTGTGAAACCTGTTTTCTGATAACTCTGAAAGTTGGTCAGCATCTATCAAACCTGACAACTGCCGATGTGTGAAGGAGGACACGCAAGAGGATACAACGCCTTATCCTAGAGCGAGGAAAGACAACCTAAGCTGAGTGTTGTGGCAGGGCAGACAAGGCCCTTAGCCGCTGGTCTAGGAGTGAAGCCCTGACAGACGAACATACAGAGCATTGCTCTGCTGATCCGGCAGCTTCTGCAGCTTGCCTTAATCCAAATGTATTGGTATCACCTTTCCCTTGGAGTCAACAAGGCAGACCGAGAGAGAGACCATATTGCGTAGGCAACATATGGTCTCTATATTTTTGCCCGGGCTTTGTGCTAATAGCACAATTACGATCGTCTGACAAGACGAACAGAGCCAATGATGTGATAGAGACTGCGTGTCCTAGGGGTGAAGCGTTCGTTTCACAATTCCAACACACCCGATTCGAATCCCGCTTTGGTAGATATGGTTTTTTTCGCTACTCCATCTAGGAATGTAACGGTAATCTACCGTACTGCACACTTAGAGGGTTGCCGTGGGATGTTCATGTCTTCATGTGTGCCCCAACGACCTGATGGGTTACGGGATGAACTGAACTGAACACTTACCAAGAAATTTATAAGTCAAAAGTGTTGGCGGTTGTAAGAAGCAGCGCAAAGGACACACTACTTTCTTTACTTTTGTGATAAACGAACTTTAATGTAAGCATATACCAATAACCGTTCTTTGCTTACGGTGCTCGTGATGTTGATTAGATTAATTTTTGACTTCAAGATCGGTGAAAGACCCATACACAGTCTGTGGATTAACATCTGGGTGTAATTATTAGCAGAATATCCTTAAAATGAGCACGCAAAGGCGAAGTCGACATGGTGTCTTGGTGTTTAAAGATGTTACAGACTTAACCACAATACCTACAGACATGGGACTGGATTGTTATGGTTGTCAATGCAACTGCTGTATAGCCTCAAGGAAGAATGCACCATTTGGGATGTGTTGCCTTAGAGAAACGGAAGATCCTGCTCGAATGCAACAAGATGGGAAACCAAAGTCTGTTTTTGATTACTTCTATGAGCAACTGTATTCTGATAAAAAGACAAACAATGTCTGTCAGCAATATAAGACAAATGCTTGTAGCTGTAAAACAGACACAAAACCACCGTTGAGCCTTGGCAACAACAGAGTCTCCAAAGACAATTTGCCTCAAGAACCTGTTAGGGAGTTCAGAAGTGAAAGATTTAAACCTTATCAGTTTTCACAGTTTTCTTCAAAAACGCCAGTTTCCAGGAAAACTTGTGATTCGTCATTCAAGTTGGAACGCCCGCCTGACACACATGGCAGTAAGCTTGGTGGAGGAGAACATCGGGAGAATGTGGTTCCAGCTATTGGTGTCTCTCTTGGCTGTTTTGAGATATATATGTGAGTACCTAAGTAGGAAGATCCTAGAGTGGTTGGTGTGATAGAGGCCTGATCAAGGCTACCTATTTGTTGTTGTTGTTGTCTTTCTGATATTGATATTTTTTTGGTGTTACTATTGTTGTTATTGTTGGTGTTGTTGTTGGTGGTGGTGGTGTTGTTGGTGTTGTTGTTGGTGTTGGTGGTGGTGGTGGTGGTGGTGTTGTTGGTGTTGTTGTTGGTGTTGGTGGTGGTGGTGGTGGTGGTGTTGTTGGTGGTGTTGTTGGTGGTGGTGGTGGTGTTGGTGGTGGTGTTGATGGTGTTGTTGGTGTTGGTGGTGGTGTTGTTGTTGGTGGTGTTGTTGGTGGTGGTGGTGGTGTTGTTGGTGGTGGTGGTGATGTTGTTGGTGGTGATGTTGTTGGTGGTGGTGGTGTTGTTGACGGTGGTGTTGTTGTTGTTGGTGGGGATGTTGATGTTGGTGGTGCTGGTGTTGTTGGTGGTGGTGGTGTTGTTGGTGGTGCTGTTGTTGTTGTTGGTGGTGATGTTGTTGGTGGTGGTGGTGTTGTTGGTGGTGCTGTTGTTGTTGTTGGTGGTGACGTTGTTGGTGGTGGTGGTGTTGTTGGTGGTGATGGTGTTGGTTGTGGTGCTGGTGTTGTTGGTGGTGATGTTGATGTTGGTGGTGCTGGTGTTGTTGGTGGTGGTGGTGTTGTTGGTGGTGATGTTGGTGTTGATGTTGTTGGTGGTGCTGTTGTTGGTGGTGGTGTTGATTGTGGTGTTGTTGATGGAGATGTTGTTGTTGTTTGTGTTGTTGTTACTGCTGTTGGGGGGTGTTCTTGTTGATGTAGTCGTTGGTGATAGTGGTATTGTTATTGTGGCTGTTGTTGGTGATTGTGTTGCTAATGGTGTTATTGTTTCTGTAATTATTGGTGGTGTTGTTGTAACTGTTGTTGGTGATGGTGCTATTGTAACTGCTAGTGCTATGCTATTGTTACTGTTATTGTTACTGTAAGTGTTCCACACAGTGTTGCTGGTATTCTTCCTGTTATCGTTCCTGTTATTTTTACCGTTATCGTTCGTGTTATCATTCTAGTTATTGTTATCGTTATCGTTCCTGTTATCGTTACCGTTATAAATCCTGTTATTGTTACCGTTATCAATCCTGTTATTTTAACTGTTATCGTTGCTGTTATCGTTACCGTTATTATTCCTGTTATCGTTCCTGTTATTGTACCTGTTTTTGTTTCTTTTATCGTTCCTGCTATTGTAACTGTTATTGTTTATGGCATAGTTACTGTTATTGTTCCCATTATTGTTACTGTTATCGTTCCCCGTTATTATTCCTGTTATCGTTTCAGTTATTGTTCCTGTTATTGTATACCAGAGCCGCTTGATTCTTTGGAGCTCTGTCGCAGATGGTAAAGGGGTCTACTCTATTCTATTATACTCTACACTCACTCTAAACAAATTCAAGTAACACTAAATATAAACACAATACAACATATTAATTATTCAACTTACCCAGCCAACTATAAACTCTCTAACAAGTTAAATTATTTCTCGCATAGGCTTATCTAAAACACTCCTACCGCTAAACCTAACCTTACCGATACTGTTATTTCCCGGTACTTTCTCATCGCCTAATCTGGTCTGCTGTGATCAAACTTAGTTGCGGATTGACGCTGATGGTGAAGCTCGTAAGTTCGGAACCCAGGTATGACGTCCGTGACCTTGTTCCTTTTGTCGGCGGCAGATCAAATGATCTCGATAACGTCAGGCTAGACTTCTGTACCTTCTCAAGTACGGCTTGCGCGTCTGTCACGATGACTGCCCTTCTCATAGAAGTCTCAAATATCCATCTCAGTGCTCAGGTCACTGCTTCTGTCTCCCTTCTCAAACTGGAGGTTGTTGACATGTTTGCCCTACTGCTCTCAGCAACGACCTGTCCTCTCACTCAAGCCGAGAAGCCCAGACTGATGTCCCACTTCGCAGCACTGATCCGTCGGTGTATATGACGGCATCACTATCATGTGTGTTCTCAGTTATCAGATAATTCACCTCGTGCTCTACTCTCCCGTTGCTCCATCCTTTACATTCCTTGCCTAAGGTTTTGATGAGTCTCTGGTACTCTATCATTCTATCACCAGAGCCATAAAATAGAGCATACCAGGTTGAAGTTAAAGATTATTGATTTCCTTGTAGTTTTAATTGCTTTTGATGCAGAGAAGCGTGTATATGACAACAGTTCAAGCCAATATATCAACCCTACGGTAGGGACCTAGGGGTTATAATAGATCAAATAGGAAAGGTGAGTGAGCAAGTTAAGGTAGCAGTGTTAGGGATGATAAAAAGAAATATTAAACATAGGAGCAAGGAAGTGATAGTCAAACTGTATAAAGCATTAGTTAGACCTAGATTGGAGTACTGTGTACAGGTGTGGAGTCCTTATCATAGAGGGGATACAAACATGTTGGAAAGAATACAAAAAAGAGCGACAAAGATGATAGTGGGATTCCAGAATTACAGTTATGAGGAACGACTCAGAAAAACCGCTCTACAGTGTCTAGAAGAGAGAAGAATTCGTGGTGACTTAATACAGGCTTATAAGATGATCAGAGGAACGGATAAATTAGACTATAACAAGTTTTTTTTTAAATACAGCCACCCATAATAACAAGAGGGCATAGCTACAAGCTGACTAAAGAGAGGTCCAGATCAGATATTAGGAAATATTTTTTTAGCCAGAGAGTTGTGAATGCTTGGAATGCATTGCCAGTGGAGTTAGTGGAGGCAGGGACAGTTAATGCATTTAAGAATAAATTGAATGCACATAGCTTTTAGAGCAAGGTGATGTAAATGTAACTGGTTGTATACAAACTCTGCAAATTCTTCTAAACCAGTATAAAGACGTTAAGCTAAGTTAAGTAAGAGTTTTTGGGAGCCAGTATATCGGCTCTACGTTGTGAATAAGTTAAGTGCGATACTTATTTCCTCGTTCATAAAAATCTTTATTTTATTTAAGAGCTCACGAAAGTCATAGGCCAGAAGAGGTGAACCAGGAGAGATATGTCCGACTGAAGGAAGCATTTGGTCTTGCAGCCTCTGTAGATGGCTGCGTCGTTAACCACGCTAAGGATGTGCCGGAAGGGAAGACAGCAGCTTCGATCCAGAGAAAACTTAAGTGAGTTTTTGTTGATGTTGTGTTTCTTCTTAATTGCTCAGTTCAAGCGCTATCTCCGCATCGAAGGTCAGCTGCGATGGATCTTCAGTGTACTCTATCTCTTGCCATAATGGTGTAATCTGAGAGGCTTTTTCCAGTCCATCTCGTGATGTTATCCACCCACTTAAAACGTTGTCTGCCTCTTGAACGACTGCCTTCCACCATTCAATCTAGTATGGTCTTCAAAAAGGAGGTATATTTTGTTATATGACCAAAATAACATAACTGTCTAACCCTGATTTCGGTTATTAATTCTCTTTTTAACTCACCCCCACACCCCCTTTTTCAATACCTCAGTTTGTTTTCTTCTTTTTCCAAGAAGTTGAGGTCTGAAGATGAACGAAGAAGATGAAGAAGAATTATCAAATTTTTAGCCAACTAGAACATGGAGATCGAGAAGATGTAATGTTGTCTCACCCCTGTTTGCACTCAGAAGCTGTCAGGCAGTGCTCTTTCATTTAGCACTGTGCTAAAAATCCTCTTCATACATATTCTGTATGGAGGGACAGAATGATCTGGCGTGTATTTATGAAGTACAATACTCCACAGGGAGCTGAATAAATTCGATTATTTGATTGATATATGTGGTAAAGACGTTTGCGGTACATGGAGGTGAAAATGTTTTCACTTTGGAAACTACAAGGCCAAACCCCATATGGCTTGGTTTGGCTTCGTTCGTTCTCAATCCCCCGCTACCAAACCATAAAATGGCTTAAGTAACAGAATGTAGTCCAGACAACGGAATGTGTTGTGTCGTAGTTTACAGCTTGACTACGATATTTGCACCTTTCGGTCCAACACATCCGACTTCAGCAAGCATTGTTTGAGTATCGGGTTAGCATTATTCTTCGATCCCTTCTCCTTAGCTAGTCTGCCCTGCTGCAGCCTGTTATCCAGGATCACCGCGTGGAGGTGTAGAAGGGTCTTGGCAGCTCTGTTTCGCTGACCCTGACGCTAGCTATGGATCGCTGACCACTGCAGAGCATGCGCTTCTCAGCATCTGGATCCCAAACCCTAAACCCCATTTCATCCGCCGCGGTCAAATAAATGGAAAACTTTTAAACTACACAGCGTATAACTGTTATATACAGATACCATTTCATGACATTTGGCAGAATGACAAGAGCATCGCCGCTGCAGAATCCACAGCATACCAGCTTCTTAATAATTCATTAATAGTTTAGCATCACAAGCCAAGATGGAGACTGCATCAGACGCGTTATGTGAGATATCATCTGATATGTAAAATGTAAAGGTCATCCCCTTGGCAACAATTGCCGTAGGGGATGAAGATAACACTTCATGTACTAAGCCGCAGCCTATATGACGTGGGGTGGCCAGTTCCTTTCTTTAATGTGTTTACCTTCTCCATCTTGGGTACCAATTTACAGCTCGGTAGCCTAGAGCGGGTTAAATTACAATGTCCTCGTGGAGGTAGGCGTACGAAGACAAATTTTGAAAGGATTGAGAACCGAATATTCGGCTGAGTCACAATATGGGAAATGAAAGTTCTCTTCAGATTATACTAGAAGGTAAGATGTAGAGGTATAGAGAAAAGGACGAAAAAGACTCGTCTTTACATCTCAGACATGCAGAGACATTAAAGTACGAGCCTTGGCTGACATGCAAAGCTCTAGGTCTTAGGGTTGTTGTTGTTCGCGAATGTTGTTGTTTGCGAATGTTGTTGTTTGCGAATGTTGTTGTTTGCGAATGTTGTTGTTTGCGAATGTTGTTGTTTGCGAATGTTGTTGTTTGCGAATGTTGTTGTTTGCGAATGTTGTTGTTTGCGAATGTTGTTGTTTGCGAATGTTGTTGTTTGCGAATGTTGTTGTTTGCGATGAGAAAGATAATGGGACAAGACGAAGAATAAGAGCAATAATAAATGGACGAAGAAGAGGAGAAGGAACAATACAAAGAGGTAGAAGGATAAGATGAGTAAGAGTACGGGTCTTAGTAACAGGATGATGAAGAAGAGGATAAAGAATAAGAGACGAATTAGAAGATGAAGTATAAGAAGATGAAGATAATGAGACGATGAAGAGAAATGACAAGCAGAAGAAGACGAAGTAGAAGGAGGAGGAGGAGAAGAAAAAAGAAGAGAAGAAGAAGAAGGAGAAGAAGAAGAAGAAGAAGAAGAAGGAGGAGGAGATTGAAGAAGAAGAAGAAGAAGAAAAAGAAGAAGAAGAAGAAGAAGAAGAAGAACAAGAAGGAGGAGATTGAAGAAGAAGAAAAAGAAGAAGAAAAAGAAAAAGAAGTTGTTTGCGAATGCCCACAATGAGTAACTTTTTTAAGTGTGCGGGTTGCTTTCCTCACATGCCGAGCGTGCTGATGAAAGTGGACCTAGGTCATCAAGGCGGTGTTGCTGTGCTTAGCTTCATCTGCGTGTCACTCACTACTACGGTGATCACATCGATCCCTCACCTCGTTAGCCAGGCTGCCATGAAAACAGCCCGTTTCCAGAGAGGGCTACTAGGAAGCTGAGGTGAGGGTCTTAGCCAGTATGTTTTGTCTGACCCAGACTAACATGTCTGACAAGCATATTTTGCCTGACTGGACGTTAGTCGTCCTCCCCAGAGCTTAGGATAAAAATGGAAAGGTATGCACAGATAACCTTACAACCAGTCTTAGGACTGACCAGCCAGATGATAGGGTTAAATGGAGAGCCATGTTCAGACAACCTTACAACCAGTCTTAGGACTGACCAGCCAGATGATAGGGTTAAATGGAGAGCCATGTTCAGACAACCTTACAACCAGTTTTAGGACTGACCAATTAGAGGATAGGGTTAAATGGAGAGCCATGTTCAGACAACCTTACAACCAGTTTTAGGACTGACCAATTAGAGGATAGGGTTAAATGGAGAGCCATGTTCAGACAACCTTACAACCAGTTTTAGGGCTGACCAGCAAGAGGATAAGGTCAAATGGAGAGACATGTTCAGACAACCTTACAACCAGTTTTAGGACTGACCAGTCAGAGGATAGGGTTAAATGGAGAGACATGTTCAGACAACCTTACAACCAGTTTTAGGACTGACCAGCAAGAGGATAAGGTCAAATGGAGAGACATGTTCAGACAACCTTACAACCAGTTTCAGGACTGACCAACTCTCTCTCGCTCTCTCACTCCCTCACTCGCTCTCTCTCACTCCGTTTCTCGCTCTCTCTCTCACTCTCTCACTCCCTCATTCTCTTTCTCTCTCGATCTATCTCACTCTCTGGCTCTGTCTTGATCTCTCATACTCTCTTTTGCTCTCTCTCTCTTGCTCTTTCTCTCTCTCTCGCTTTCTCTTGCTCTCTCGCTCTCTCACTCGCGCACTCTCACTCTCTTTCGCTTTCTCTCGCTCTCCCTCTCCATTGCTCTCTCACTTATGCTCTCTCGCTCGCTTTCATGCTCTCTCGCTCTCATGCTCTCTCGCTCTCTCTCACTCTCTATCTCTTGCTCTCTTTGTTCGCTCTCTCGCTCTCTCCTGCTCTCTCTCTCGCTCTATCATTGTTTGCTCTCTCCTGCTCTCTCACTCTCTCTTGCTCCCTCACTCTCTCTCTCTCGTTCTCTCTCTCACTCTCTATCTCTTGCTCTCTTTGTTCTCTCTCTCGCTCTCTCCTGCTCTCTCTCTCGCTCTATCATTGTTTGCTCTCTCCTGCTCTCTCACTCTCTCCTGCTCTCTCACTCTCTCTCTCTTGCTCTCTGTCTTGCTCTCTCTATCTCTCTCCCTTGCTCTCTCTCTCTCTCTCACTCTCTCTCTTTCTCTTTATCGCTCTCTCTCTCACTCACTCTCTCTCTCGGAGTGAGGATACTAGCGGTGAGGAAAGCTAATGCAACCAGCCACTTAGCGCCCGCCTCAAGGCGCACAAAAGACTAATATTACTAATATCGCTCTCAACAACAACTCTCTCTCTCTCTTTCTCTCTTTTATTTTCTCTCTCGTCAAAAATTGTTAATACCACCTGCCTACCCTCATCTCATGTGGCCAGTTACCAATGCTAAACGGCATGCAAACATCATTACATTGTGTACTCCAATCTTGAAATACATTAATTGGTTCATCTTCTTTCTACGTACATGGCAGATACATTTAAAATATCGATTTTGGTGTCAGAAATGTCATATCTGCAGATGGGAGAACGTTTTCTATAATTTGACAGATATCAAATTATGGACGTTATTATTGCCTTGATATAAATATGTCCAAAACATGCATGATGTCGGAGTTAGCAGTGGTTAGAGTTATTGCTACTGTTATCGGCACGCTCCAGTCGACTCTGCTGTAAATGGCTTGGCTTGGCTTCGATCATTCTTAATCTCCCACTATCAAACACTAAAAGAGCTTAAGTAGCAGAATGTAGTCCAGACAACGGAATGCGTTGTGTCGTAGTTTACAGCTTGACTGCGATATTTCCACCTTTCGTTCCAACACATCCGACTTCAGCAATCATTATTTGAGTACCGGGTAAGCATTCACTCTTCGATCGCTTCTCCTTAGCCAGCCTGTCCTACTGCAGCCTGTTATCCAAGATCACCGCGTGGAGGTGTAGAAGGGTCTTGGCAGCTTTGGTTCGCTGGCCCCTACGCTAGCAGTCAGTTATGGGTCGCTGACCACTGCAGCTCATGCGCTGCTCAACTCTGGTTCGCTGGCCCTGGAGCTAGCAGTCAGTTATGGGTCGCTGACCACTGCAGCTCATACGCTGCTCAGTTCTGGTTCGCTGGCCCTGGAGCTAGCAGTCAGTTATGGGTCGCTGACCACTGCAGCTCATACGCTGCTCAGTTCTGGTTCGCTGGCCCTGGAGCTAGCAGTCAGTTATGGGTCGCTGACCACTGCAGCTCATACGCTGCTCAGTTCTGGTTCGCTGGCCCTGACTCTAGCAGTCAGTTGTGGGTCGCTGACCACTGCAGCTCATACGCTGCTCAGCTCTGGTTAGCTGGCCCTGACGCTAGCAGTCAGTTATGGGTCGCTGACCGCTGCAGCTCATGCTGTAATTAAGCACCTTACTGCTAGACGAGCAACATCTGAACGAATGATATTGTTAATTCAAAAGGCAAACAATGAGAACAGCCAGCTAGCAGCGATAGTGACTCATCCAAGTGTCCATATGTCCACTAAACAGACGCTGATAAACACGTTGATCATCCATACGTTATGTTATCAGTATCGTTTCTTCTTCTTCTTCGATGAACTAGTACTTGTCGTTTCTTCTTCTTCTTCTTCGATGAACTAATACTATGCTTTTAACTCGATGAGGTTCGCAAAGGAGACTGCGTTTCAGGTCTTCGCTGGTCCCTCACAGCTTTTCGAGCATTGTCAGACTGTTTGTCTTGGGGCAGTCCTGCAGGATATGGTCTGGTGTTTGCTTGAGTGCTCTAAAAATCACACGTGGTGGTGTCTCTTAGACCCATTCTGTAGAGATGGACCTTCAATCTGCAACGTCCTGTTCTAAATCTAAAGATCTTTGTCTGTCCATTGACCACTGTCAAACATAGAGCCTATTAGAAATTCAAAAACGTAAGTTTGAGACCTGTGAGATGTGCTGTGTACGAAATGCACCAGGAAAAACAATTCGCGACAAAATTCCCAACGCTACGCTTACACCAAAATAACCATTTCAGTTTCAATTTATAATTTATTTCACATTAGTTTTATTATGTAAAGGGATGTATTATCTAATTCTTCAAAACCTTTTGGGATAGCTCAGCTAAATTTAATGTAGATAAATGTACAGTCATCCACATGGGTAAATTCAAAATGGAACATAATCACAGAATGGGAGAGAACAATATTATAAAGATAGATAAGGAAAGGGACCTAGGGGATATATTAGATCATACAGGTAAGGTGAGTGAGCAAGTGCAGATTGCAGTGAAAAAGGCAAATGCAATGTTAGGTATGATAAAAAGAAATATTAAACATAGGAGCAAGGAAGTGATAGCCAAACTGTATAAAGCATTAGTTAGACCTAGATTGGAGTACTGTGTACAGGTGTGGAGTTCTTATCGTAGAGGGGATATAAACATGTTGGAAAGAATATAAAAAAGAGCGACAAAGATGATAGTGGGATTCCAGAATTACAGTTATGAGGAAAGTCTAAGAAAAACCGACCTACAGTGTCTAGAAGAGAGAAGAATTTGTGGTGACTTAATACAGGTTTATAAGATGATCAGAGGAATGGATAAAGTGGACTATAACAATTTGTTTTTAGAATTCAGCCACCAACGAGAACTAGAGAGCATAGCTACAAGTTGACTAAAGAGAGGTCCAGATTAGATATTAGGAAATATTTTTTTAGTCAGAGAGGGGTGAATGCTTGGAATCCATTGCCATGGGAGGTAGTAGAGGCAGGGACAATTAATGCATTTAAGAATAAATTGGATGCGCATAGCTTTTAGAGGAAGGTAATGTAAATGAAACTGGTTGTATACAGACTCTGTAGAGTCTTCTAAACCAGTATAAAGACGTTAAGTTAAGTTAAGTTAAGTTAAGTTAACTTGTTATTAAGTCTTCTTTTCCTTTCCGTTGATTATCTTATAAACTTTTCTAGACACAGTAAACCAAATTTTGCTGAGTCTGTCCTCATAACTATAATTCTGGAATCCAACTATCAGCTTTGTCGCTCTTCTTTCCAGCATGTTTTTACCCCCTCTTTGAAAAGTGGTTGTGTTATAACTAAACTGGTTGTGTTATAACTAAACTGGTTGTGTTCTAATTGAACTGGTTGTATTCTAATTAAACTGGTTGTGTTCTAACTAAACTAGTTGTGTTCTAATTAAACTGGTTGCATTCTAACTAAACTGGTTGTGTTCTAACTTGCCGGACCTATCTTTAGTTAATTTGTTAATTTGCTTTGCCCTCTTGTTCTTGTTGGTGGTTGTATTTTTAAAAACGTGTAATAGTCTAGTGTATCATTTCCTCTGACCATCTTATAAACCTGTATTAAATCACCTGGAATTCTTCTCTTTTCTAGACACTGGAGGTCAGCTTTTCTGAGTCTTTCCTCATAACTGCAATTCTGGGATCCTACTAGCTTTGTCACTCTTGTTTGTATCGTTTTCAGCATGTTTATATCCCGTCTATGATAAGGACTCCACACCTGAACACAGTACTCCAATCTAGGTCTAACTAATGTTTTATACGGTTTGACTATCACTTCCTCTACTTCATCATCATCATGTAGCATATCCTTTACAGAACGTCGCTCCCATCACAGTCTGTCTGAAAGAAACTCGTTCTCTTGCCAAAACTCCAGCCTCCGCCACAGTCATACCCAGGCATTCCTGGATATCTTGGTACCATCGTCTTCTTGGTCTACCCCTTCCTCTTTTGCCTGTCACCATACCTTCCATCACTGTTCTCTCAAGACCATTGTGTCTCTTGATGTCACCAAAGTATTTGCATTTTCTAGCCCAAATGGAATTGATAAACCAGTTCTCGTCTATGTTCAACTCTTGCCGAATGTCTACATTTGTCTTTTTCTTCGTCCAGGGTATTTTGAGGATCTTTCTGTAACATTTTGACTCGAATGATTCGATTCTTTATCTAGAAGCTTTGGTAATCGTCCATGATTCGCAGCCATAAGCTGCCACAGTAAAAACATAGGCTCTCAAGACTTTTACTTTTATCATTTTGTTGGTACTCTGCCATAATTTCTTCAGGCTGTTCAGTCTCTGCATTGTCATAGCTAGTCTTCTTCTGATTTCTTGCGACCAGTCGCCAGTTGTGTCCATTCTGGAGCCCAGATATTCAAAATGTGTGACCTGATATATTTGCTCACCACCCACTGTAAATGTATGCTGACATTGTGTTTTGTCAGTGGTCATTATCTTTGTTTTATTTATGTTTATGAACAGGTATTGATCTTTACTATGTCCATTAACGACCGAAAGTAGCTCCTCTAGCCCTTCTGCACTTCTTGATAGTATCACTGTGTCATCTGCGTATCGTAACTCTGGAATCTCGTACTTTCAATGTTCTCGTCTTCTCGAACATTTACTTGTCTTAGATAATACAGATTTTGCACTTTCTGGTTGCAGTTCCAATAACTCCAGGAGAATTAGAAGGAGACGACAACGCTGTTCAAGAAAGCGGTGAGGTCTTTGTTTATCTTCGTAATCATTATTCATTCATTACTTTATGAATGTGGGGCTTGGCCCTCAAATGTAGTTAGCAACCTCACAGGAAGCCCGTATCAAATCATAATCCTTTTTTCCTCTTTTTTTATTCGTCCTGAAAATGACGTTTAGTTCGTCGTGTGGTAGTTTGCAGTGGTTCTTCAATGCCTGGACATTCTGGTCCAACGCTTCTGGTGTCAGTACAATACATTATCTGGACCGGGTCTATCTACTTTCTTAAATCACTATTCGCTCATCCAGGCTGCACTAGTGCAGTCTGTTTCCTGGGCTGTCAGTTGAAGGTGGAATAGGATGTTTGTCATGCATGAATCCCTGATCCTGACGCAAGCAGTTAACTATGACAAAATCAGTTGACAGCAGCCAGCGCTTCATGTCTGCTTGCATCAGGGGAAGGGATCCATAACTGACCAAGACACTATTCTGACTCCAAGTGGCGGCCTTGGATAAGACTGCAACCATACAACCTAGTTAAAAGAATATATATCGAAAAGGGTAGTCAAACTCGGTCACAACAATGCCGTGCTGAAACCGGATATGATAAGCCGAAAGGCGCAGATATCGCAGCCTCGCTGTAAACAACGACACGTCGTCACAATGATGAAGACTGATTCCTCACTGACTGATTCCTCACTGACTTATTCCTCACTGCTTCTGTTAGAAACATTCCAGTTGACGTCTTAAGGTCTTCAAAGAGGAATAAGTACTATGTTGTCGCTTTCAACCACAGAGTCATTTTGGGTATATCATGGTCCATGGGACGCGCAATTTCCTTGTGATCTGATTCGTGAAACATAAAAGTTGTATACCTATGGTTGTTTTTGATTTTTGTTGATGATGTTGTTGTTGTTGTTGTTGTTGTTGTAGAATTCCCACAGCTGGATCAAGTTGATGAGCAGTGTAGGACCTGTAGGGGTCAGCGACTCAAAGCTGTCTGCTAGCGTCAGGGTCTGCGAAACCCAGCTTCCAAGACCCTTATCCACCTCCACAGGGTGATCCTCGATAACAGCCTGCGACAGGGCAGACTGGCTAAGGAGAAGGGGTCGAAGACGGAAGGCTAACGATGTGATCTACGCCACAACGCATTTCGTTCTCCGGAATAACATCTGTTACTTGCAACAGTAGCGGGAGTTTGAGAACAAATGAGCATGGACGAATGAGCATGGACCAATGAGCATGGACGAATGAGCATGGACCAATGAGCATGGACCAATGAGCATGGACCAATAAGCATGGACCAATGAGCATGGACCAATGGCACGGACCAATGAGCACGGACGAATGAGCATGGACCAATGAGCATGGACCAATGGGCATGGACCAATGAGCATGGACCAATGAGCAGAGACCAATGGCACGGACCAATGAGCACGGACGAATGAGCATGGACCAATGAGCAGAGACCAATGGCACGGACCAATGAGCACGGACCAATGAGCACGGACTAATGAGCATGGACCAATGAGCATGGACCAATGAGCATAGACCAATGGCACGGACTAATGAGCATGGACCAATGAGCATGGACCAATGGGCATGGACCAATGGGCATGGACCAATGAGCATGGACCAATGAGCAGAGACCAATGGCACGGACCAATGAGCACGGACCAATGAGCATGGACCAATGACGAAGAAGAAGAAAAACAACAACAGCAAGAACAATCTGGGGACGGCGTGGGCTAGTGGTTAAGTGACACGGCTCACAACCAGAAGGTGCTGGGTTCGATCCCCATCACAGCACTGGCCGTTACCCCGGAAAAGCAAAACCCTTAGAAAATGCAGGAGGAAGCAGACCCTTACATAAAATGCATGCCGTAGTCGGATGCACTGGGCCGACAGGTGCAAAATAACAACCGTCTTGGGCCGCCTTGGGGAATAGAGAAATAAGGCGAACGCAAAAAAAAAAAAACACAAGAAGAACAAGAATGCCCACACTGAGTACGATTACTCTTTTTTATGTTCTAAAAAATGGCGTTAACTGGCGGGTTTCTGGCGTTCCTTAAAACCCGAGCGTATTTATGGTGGGCGGGGTCCTCCATTCGCTTGGGCTGTGCTTGGTTTTATCTGCGTGTCCGCTTACTACAGCAATGATCACGTCGATACGCCACCTAATTAGTCAGACTGTTTCGTTGAGAATTGCGTGAGAATGATGTGGGGGTTTTGAGAAGTACGAGGGGTGTTCAAATAAAACCGGACCTAACTGCACAACGTGAAATATACGTACAATGCGCATGATAACGTCACTTCCGATGTAATCAGTACATACTAACCGTCAAGTTTGCAAAATGTCATTATCATGTGACGTATAGTTTCCTCAGCAGATCGTTGAAAACATGGCGGGTGTGATACGGAATCGTCCAGGCTTAATCAGCGAGCGGTGATTCGATTTCTAACAGCTGAGGGATGTTGATCAGTTAACATTCATCGTAAAATGCAAAGCAGTGTTTTGTGACAAGAGTGTTTCGGTTGTAAGATCCAGTGACGTTCCGCTCGAATTGTTGCATCCATTTTAGCAATGGAATCTTCTGACGCAACAATACGCGCCTGACCTGGTCTCGGAAGATCTTTCGTTAACTCGCGTCCTTCTTTAAACATCTGGACAACGATTTCTAAAGAAAGACGTCAGTTAACGAAATGTCTTCCCATACCAGGTCAGGCGCATATTGCTGCGTTAGCTCACATTCTGCTTTAAACATCATTGTCATGTTCTTCACTGTTGTCTTCTACACACTTTTGTCACCATACACTGCCTGCATTCTGCGATGAATATCAACTGGTCGACATCCTTCAGCTGTTAAAAACCGAATCACCGCTCGCTGATCAACTGTGGACGGATTCCATATCACACCCGCCATGTTTTCAACGGACTGCTGATGAAACTATGAGTCGGAGCATAATAAAATGTTGCAAACCTGACGGCTGGTATGTGCTATTTACCACAGAAGTGACGTCATCATGTGCATCGTACGTAGGTTCACTTGGTGCAGTTAGGCCTGGTTTCATCTGAACACGCCTTGCATTTGTTACCTGACCCTGACTAACATTGTCCGATCAGTATAGTTTGCCTGACCCTGACTAACATTGTCCGATCAGTATATTTTATCTGACCCTGACTAACATTGTCTGATCAGTATATTTTACCTGACCCACATTGTCCGATCAGTATATATTACCTGACCTTGACCAACATTGTCCGTTCAGTATATTTTACCTGACTCTGATTAACATTATCCAATCAGTATATTTTGCCTGACCCTGACTAACATTGTCAGTGCAGTATATTTTACCTGACTCTGATTAACATTGTCCGATCAGTATATTTTGCCTGACCCTGACTAACATTGTCCGATCAGTATATTTTACCTGACCAACATTGTCCGATCAGTATATTTTACCTGACCCTGACTAACATTGTCCGTTCAGTATATTTTACCTGAATGATTAACATTATCCAATCAGTATATTTTACCTGATCCTGACTAACATTGTCCGATCAGTATATTTTACCTGACTCTGACTAACATTGTCCAATCAGTATATTCTACCTGACCCTGACTAACATTGTCCGATCAGTATATTTTACCTGATTCTGACTAACATTGTCCGATCAGTATATTTTACCTAACTCTGACTAACATTGTCCGATCAGTATATTTTGCCTGACCCTGACTAACATTGTCCGATCAGTATATTTTGCCTGACCAACATTGTCCGATCAGTATATTTTACCTGACCCTGACTAACATTGTCCGTTCAGTATATTTTACCTGACTGATTAACATTATCCAATCAGTATATTTTACCTGATCCTGACTAACATTGTCCGATCAGTATATTTTACCTGACCCTGACTAACATTGTCCGATCAGTATATTCTACCTGATCCTGACTAACATTGTCCGATCAGAATATTTTACTTGATCCTGACTAACATTGTCCGATCAGTATATTTTACCTAACTCTGACTAACATTTTCCGATCAGTATATTCTACCTGACCTTGACTAACATTGTCCGATCAGTATATTTTACCTCACCGTTATTCTATGTTTAGAAACCCTTCTTTTTTTAAATTTCGTGTTGAAGTAGGACGCACTGTGCCATTAGATGAGAAAAACGGTACAATACTCCGAGCTAAAACAAAATTAGACGAAAGAGAAACAAACCTAAAAAGATGACACTATCATCAAGTGTTAAATCACGTGATGTGCACGATCATTTAGCCAAAAGCAATATAAGTGTCGCCAAGTAGTCATCGTCACAGACGCATTATCTGTGCTACAAGCTTTTAAGGGTGACAAACTCTCGCTTCTGAGAAATGAACTGGGTATGGTATCTGCTGGAAAGCGAACTATACTCCAGTGGCTGCCTTCCCACTGTGGCGTGCCTGGATATGAGAGGGTAGATGGGCTTGCAGGGAGGGGAGGAGAATGTGAACAAGGAGACAGCGAAATCTTATACTTTGAGAAAAGAGAGTTCTCCAGGCTGTCAGAAGAGAACAGATCTAACCCAACTAGGACTACCACACGCTTGACCAGCAAGGGGAGACTATCATTCTTCGTCTCAGGACTGGATACATTAGACTGAATAAACACATGTACAGGCTTCGTCTGTCTGCCTCGCCGGTGTGTACATGTGGAACAGGCGAACAAACTGCCGAGCATGTTTTGTTGGACTGTCCTCTGTATTGTCAGTTAAGGATACACTGGCCAAATGATCCGACACTACAATCAAACATGTATGGAGCTAAAGAGCACCTACAGTTAAGCTATCTGTATTTTTCTTTGAATAATCTGGAGAAAAGGCTTCGGTGGTAACCCTGAGGCAAAATCTGCATCCTATGCTATCTCCAGTCGTCTCGATAAATGTCTTGCCACTGGCAAAAGGTAGCTTAGGCTCTGTGAGTGAGGTTGACAAAAGGCGCAGTTTCTTCCTCACTTTAATCCAAATCTCCGCACCAGTCACCCATTTCAGCGGACACAGCAAGAGATACGACTGTCCACACGGCTGAACAAAGAGAGTGGTCTTCATCACTTGTGATGGACAACTATCAATCTGGAGAAAATTATGATTATGAATTTGACTGTTTTCTGCCCAAAATATCATATTTTCAGTATCTTTTTTCTTAAAAATACCTTAAATTTACCTCTAAAAACTCATTTTCCTTCAATCTTTAACAATTATGCACCTACTGAAAGCATTGTTTCCAGCAGATATACTCAAATTCAAGGGCTTAACGTGACCTTAACGGTCGAGTTTATCGCAGAAACTCGCCTGATGGTGTTAACATCTGTTATGCGATCACATAAGAATAATTTTGTCAAAAACAATATAAAGGTCGCTGCTCCATAACAAATAACCAACATACATATCTAAAAACTTCCGCAGCGCCGACAAGCACTTAGCTCTAAACAGGATTCTACTGCTAGCAAATCACAGCAAATATTTAACACAATTTCTACAATGAAAATGCAGTGTAATTTATTTTGTATTTTTAAACTGTAGTTCACATATCTTCTGGCTTCTTGTGTTATTGTCTTGTTTAAGCCACACACACAAAAAATGATTTAAATCAAAAACTACAAAAAACATCCAGATATCTCATTTATTTCGTCATGTTTCCCCAATGCTCATTTTAAAAATCCTTAGAGGTTGCTAAGCAATGCCAGCGTGTTAAGAACGCAAGACTTTAAAAACATGCACGAAGCTTTATTTTGATGGCGTTTAGTGTGAAGAGAAGGGAGAGCTGAAATGGGCTGTCAAAAAATGAAGGCCCCTGGAGGTATAATTTAAATTAGAACATGCTGCTGTGGAGTATAAAAATCAGTCCAGCAATATTTGTTTCTTCCAGGTCAAAAGAAAGAAGGCGTGGCAAGTTCTCCAGTTCCACTTCTAACGACAGTCATGAAGAAAGGTTGGCGAGATGAGATTTATGTGATTTTTTGGTGTTCGAGTTAGATGTTCATGTATATATATTTTGCTTTCTCCTAGTCTCTTCTTTTTCGTTCGTTCTCAATCTCCCACTACCAAACCCTGAGAGGGCTTAAGTTGCAGAATGTAGTCCAGAGAACGCAATGCGTTGTGTTGTAGTTTACAGCTTGACTGCGATATTTGCACCTTTCTGCCCAACACATCCGACTTCAGCAAGCCTTTTTTTAGTACCGGGGTAGCATTCCCTCTTTGATCTCTTCTCCTTAGCCAGTCTGCCCTGCCGCTGTTATCCAGGATCACCGCGTGGAGGTGTAGAAGGGTCTTGGCAGCTATGGTTCGCTGGCCCTGACGCTAGCAGTCAGCTATGGTCGCTGACCACTGCAGCTCATGCGCTGCTCAGCATCTTGATCCCGCTTTCTCCTAGTGAATCCAGAAGCTTATTCATCATCATGTATCATGTCTTTTGCAGAACTTCGCTCCCATGACAGTCAATCTGAAAGAAACTCGTTCTCTTCCAAATCTGCAGCCAGAGTCATGCTCCAGCATTCCTTGACATCTTGGTGCCATCGTCTTCTTCGTCTTCCTCTGCATCTCTTGTCGGGCACCACACCTTCCCTTACCGTTCTCTCAAGACCGTTGTGTTGTTTGATGTGATCAAAGTATTTCAGTTTTCTGTTCATTGTGGAATTTACAAACGAGTCCTCCTTTAGCCGAACTCTTGTTGAGTGTCTGCATTCTTCTTTCTTGTCGAGTGTCTGCATTCTGCTTTCTTGTCGAGTGTCTGCATTCTTCTTTCTTGTCGAGTGTCTGTATTCTTCTTTCTTGTCGAGTGTCTGCATTCTTCTTTCTTGTCGAGTGTCTGCATTCTGCTTTCTTGTCGAGTGTCTGCATTCTTCTTTCTTGTCGAGTGTCTGTATTCTTCTTTCTTGTCGAGTGTCTGCATTCTTCTTTCTTGTCGAGTGTCTGCATTCTGCTTTCTTGTCGAGTGTCTGCATTCTGCTTTCTTGTCGAGTGTCTGCATTCTTCTTTCTTGTCGAGTGTCTGCATTCTTCTTTCTTGTCGAGTGTCTGCATTCTTCTTTCGTGTCGAGTGTCTGCATTCTTCTTTCTTGTCGAGTGTCTGCATTCTGCTTTCTTGTCGAGTGTCTGCATTCTTCTTTCTTGTCGAGTGTCTGCATTCTTCTTTCTTGTCGAGTGTCTGCATTCTTCTTTCTTGTCGAGTGTCTGCATTCTGCTTTCTTGTCGAGTGTCTGCATTCTTCTTTCTTGTCGAGTGTCTGCATTCTTTCTTGTCGAGTGTCTGCATTCTGCTTTCTTGTCGAGTGTCTGCATTCTGCTTTCTTGTCGAGTGTCTGCATTCTGCTTTCTTGTCGAGTGTCTGCATTCTTCTTTCTTGTCGAGTGTCTGCATTCTTCTTTCTTGTCGAGTGTCTGCATTCTGCTTTCTTGTCGAGTGTCTGCATTCTTCTTTCTTGTCGAGTGTCTGCATTCTTCTTTCTTGTCGAGTGTCTGCATTCTTCTTTCTTGTCGAGTGTCTGTATTCTTCTTTCTTGTCGAGTGTCTGCATTCTTCTTTCTTGTCGAGTGTCTGCATTCTGCTTTCTTGTCGAGTGTCTGCATTCTGCTTTCTTGTCGAGTGTCTGCATTCTTCTTTCTTGTCGAGTGTCTGCATTCTTCTTTCTTGTCGAGTGTCTGCATTCTTCTTTCTTGTCGAGTGTCTGCATTCTTCTTTCTTTTCTGTCATGGTATTTTGAGGACCCTTCTATAATATTTCGACTTGAAGGACTCGAATATCTTCCTTGAGGTTTGGATAACTGTCCATGCTCCACAACCACATACTGTCACAGGAAACACATATGTTCTCAGAATGTTCACTGTTGTTGGTTTGCTGATATTTTGCCAAGGTTTCCAAATGTTGTGCAGCCTCTGCATCGCCTTTGAAAATCTCCTTAAAATTTTATTTTGAGCAGTCGCCATTATTGCTTGCAGTCAATTAATGGGATACAAAGAATTACCCACTTCACAATATATCGTAAAAAATGGCTACAGAAGTCTATGCATGGTTCTATGAAGATATTCAGTGGTCTTGAAGTAAGATGTTCGCCTCGCGTGCCGGAGATCGTAGGTTCGAACCACGGTGTAAACCGGGATTTTGTGAAGTGGATCTTCTGGTAGAAAATCCCATGAACTCTGGGTAGTGAGATCGGACGCACGTGTTCAGTGTCGAGCACGTTAAAAATTCCTTGGCATTTAGATATCGTAAAGTGTAGGCTTAACGGCCGCTGCCCGGACAAATCCAAAATTCTAGTTAAAAATCTACCCAAATTATGTATACCTTCCTTAAGGGCTATTAATTATGTATACATTCCTTAAGGGCTATTAATTATGTATACCTTCCTTAAGGGTTATTAATTATGTATACCTTCCTTAAGGGTTATTAATTATGTATACCTTCCTTAAGGGCTATTAATCATGTATACCTTCCTTAAGGGCTATTAATTATGTATACCTTCCTTACGGGCTATTAATTATGTATACCTTCCTTAAGGGATATTAATTATGTATACCTTCCTTACGGGCTATTAATTATGTATACCTTCCTTAAGGGCTATTAATTATGTATACCTTCCTTAAATTCTATTAATTATGTATACCTTCCTTAAGGGCTATTAATTATGTATACCTTCCTTAAGGGCTATTAATTATGTATACCTTCCTTAAGGGCTATTAATTGTGTATACCTTCCTTAAGGGCTATTAATTATGTATACCTTCCTTAGGGCTATTAATTATGTATACCTTCCTTAAGGGCTATTAATTATGTATACCTTACTTAAGGGCTATTAATTATGTATACCTTCCTTAAGGGCTGCTAAGCAGCAGGGAGTTTTAAATACCTACAACGGATAGCTTTTGGCTACCTGGCAAGAGGTATTAACATGCTTGTTTAAATACCAGGATTCCAAGTTGTCGCCATGGTTTTGTGCAAACTTAAGAAAGTCTAGCTGCTAAAAAAATCACAACTGAAAGATCACATAAAGTGCTTTAGCGCAGACTTCCTGAATGAAACCAACTCTGTAGTGAACATCAGAATGGGGTGAGCAAGGAAAAGAGAAGAGGTATATTGTATCTATCTATCTCGCTATGTTTTTTGTGCGCGAAATACGGCGTGGAACGGTGTGACGCCACTGTTTTTAGATCGTGTATGGTGCTGAGACCCATAGATGAGCCATGGCCTTTTTTCGATAAAATTATATCTAAAGATGGCCATGGTTGAGGAAGGCTTTGGTTGAGGAATGGCTTTGGTTGAGGAATGGCTTTGGTTAAGGAATGGCTTTGGTTGAGGAATGGCTTTGGTTAAGGAATGGCTTTGTTTAAGGAATGGCTTTGGTTGAGGAATGGCTTTGCTTAAGGAATGGCTTTGGTTGAGGAATGGCTTTGGTTGAGGGATGGCTTTGTTTAAGGAATGGCTTTGGTTGAGGGATGGCTTTGGTTGAGGAATGGCTTTGGTTGAGGGATGGCTTTGTTTAAGGAATGGCTTTGGTTGAGGGATGGCTTTGGTTGAGGAATGGCTTTGGTTGAGGAATGGCTTTGGTTGAGAAATGGCTTTGGTTGAGAAATGGACTTGATTGAGGAATAGTTTTGGTTGAGCTCTCTCGGATGATTGTTCTTCCGAGTGTTTCCTTGGGTCTCCCTCTTTTCCGAACGCCCCGTGGTGTCCATTCGAGTGCGTGCAATGGAAGACGGTTGTTGTTCATTCTAAGGTCATGTCCGATGTATGTCCATCGTTTTCTTCCGGATGATGGTCGACACGTATAGCTGGTTTGTTTCTGTTCTTATCGTGTCATTAATTATGAACTGGTCCCAGCGTATATGCAATAATTTTCTTAAACATATATTTTCAAAGATGTTCAGTTTGTTTTCCAACGCTTTTGTTGTCTTCCAGCTTCCACATTCTTATATCAGGACTGATATTACGACTGAGTTAAATAGTCTCATCTTGATATGTTTGCTCAGTGTTGTTGATTTCTAGATGTTGGTGAGCTGATTAAATTTGCATGAGGTCAAAGCAATTATAGTGGAAATTTATATCGTGGAATCCATCTTGTGTCATTTTGCTTAATATATAAACGTTAATGCTTGCTTGATTGATTTCACTAAAGCGTTTCATAACGTGAATCATGAGCAGTTAATGATATGTCTGGAGGATATCAATATGGACGGTAACGATATCAAACTTATAACAAACGTGTATTGGGATCAAACGGAGTGTTTGAGAACTAGAGAGCAGGCGTCACATTGTATAAATAGTAACAAAATGGGTTCGACATAGGTGTATTCTCTCCCCTTGCTTGTTTAATGTATACACAGTGCATGTTTTCAAAGACATAGATAGCATGCCTGGATTTTATACAGGAAGACACATTATTGATCAATAATATCAGATATGCTGATGATACAATGTTAATGGCAGAGGATCTAGTATATCTCCAGAACTTAATGCATAAGATAACCAGCAAAAGCAAAGACTAAATGGGTTGGAACGCGGCAGGCTAAAAAGGAAAAGTTTTACAGTCCAGGCAAAAGAAAAGATTAAAAACGATGCTGAATTCAACATAAAAACGAAAAAAATAAAACTAATACCAGCATGCTCCATCCACTGCCTCTGGAAAATAAGACACTTCCTTGATCGTATATGCAATATCACCAACATCGTAGACAAAATGACACAAACAGAGGAACAGAAAAAACAGATAGTTACAAATTACATCATCAAAAAATGTCCACCAATAGCCTGGATGCACGCTTATACGGATGGCTCAGCCAAAGATGCCATTGGAAACGGGGGAGGAGGCATCACTATAAAAATAAAAAGCAAAGTATACTCAGCAGCATCTGCAAATTTAGTGCCGAAGCCAGTACCCTGAGACAAGCAGCTGAAACCCTTATAGACCATAAGGAGCAGGCAGAAAAGCAAGTAGTCATTTTCACAGATGCTCTCGCAGTGTTAATGGCGCTCAAGAACCAGTACAAAAATTAACTCGGTGCTCTGGAAGACTCGCTCGAACGCCTGTCCAATTGCTTCGAAAAAGCACAGTCCAGTGGATACCAGCCCACTGCGACATTCCAGGCAACGAGGAGGCGGATAGACTCGCCGTAGAGGGAGGAATGCTGCAGAAGAGTGATACAGAAATCACATACAATGAGACAAAAGCATTCATCAGGGCAACGTACAGTGCAAAATGGAAAGAAGACCACCCTGACCACATAGAAAACGATGCCTACCATCAACTCTCCAGGAGAGACCAGGTGATAATTCTCCGGCTACGCACAGGTCACAACAGACTTAGATTCCATCTGTACAACAAGTTCAAGATTAGACTACAGACCTTTGTGCCTGCGGCACAGCCCCCATGAAGGCAGAATATATTTTGCAGTCCTGTCCACTGTACAAAAGAAGTAGCATTTGTCAAAAGCCAGTGTCCTTCCACGAGAAGGTGTACGGAAGCGTACAGAGCCTTGAGTCGACTCCTGCCTTCGTTAGAGTCATTGCAGTTGAGGTCCGAAGATGAAAGAGGAAGAAGAAGAAGATGAACCAGCAAAAGTCGGCAATATTGGTTGGAAATTAACATCAAAAAGTTATGGCGTTCACCAAAAAAGAAAGAAAGTCCAAAAGCTTTCATCCCCACAAATGGAGAAACTATAGAACAAGTGTCAATTTATTTATACCTTGACCAACTCATTATGGCAGCGAGATTCATTGCAAGAATTGAAATGGCCACAAATACATTTAACAGCACTAGAGATACACTTCTGTCAAAGCAGATATCTGAGATATTTCTGTTCTGTTCTAGGAGTCGACTTCAGTGCACTCCGGGCATACCCATAGGTGCTCTGTCTCTCTCAGCAGATGTTGCAAAGTGTGGATGCTGATGGTGCTTGTACCCTGTTAGTTGTACACCTTCCTGTTTCGTCCTCTCAGGTTGCCTGATCCACTGAATCCTAATTTGAGTCCAAAGTGCCGCAGCCTGTGCCTTGCAGACTCAGCCAAAGCAGTGTCGTTTTCCAGCAGCTGGTCCTTGATAACCTTCACTATGTCACCTTTATCCATGTCAACTGTGCCTGTTATGAGTGCGTGTGACGCCAAAAACTCAGCTCGCTCGTTGCCCGAAACCCCGGAATGACCAGGACAGTAGATACACACCAGCCCCTGGAGTTTTGAGGTCTCCAGCGCTGCTATCCACTCATGTCGTAGCAACCCATTCTGCACCTTCCGAAGTAGTGTTTGGGAGTCTGACACGATGACTGCTCCTGTTGAAGATCTCAGAAAGCCACCTCAGAGCTTCTGTCACCGCCTCCATCTCCATTCTCATAGTTGATGTTGTAGTCTCGTATGCACCACTTCGTTCAGCAACGATCCGGTCTTTTATTCTAGCCGAGAAACCCCAGCCTGATGTTCCACTACTTTGCACGGACCCATCAGTGTATATGATGGTATCACTCTCATGCGTGTTGGCGCCTATCAGCTGGTTGACGTCGAGCTTTGTCTGGCTATTTCGCCCCTTCCTACATTCACTGCCCATGGTTATGATGACCGTGTGGTACTCTGTTAGTGTATCCCCAGTGTGGACCCATTCCTCTTCCTTGACCATCGTCTCGACTGCAGTCACATCTCCTATAGTACGTTCTGCCTGTGATATCCATAACATCCCACTTTTGATTCTGGTTCCCTTGTTGTATGCAGTGTAAATGTACAGCGGGTGCCTGTTGTCCGCTATGACTCGCAAATAATCTGTAACCTGTGCCACTTTATGCCTGGGTGTTACTGACGGCAGTCCCAGCATGTACCTCATCTTTATTATCGGGGTATCTGTGGTGCAACCCAATACGAGCCGCATTCCTTCATTTTGGATTCGTTCCAGCCGCTCACATTGATCGTTCCAGCCGCTCACATTGATCGTTCCAGCCGCTCACATTTATCGTTCCAGCCGCTCATATTGATCGTTCCAGCCGTTCACATTGATCGTTCCAGCCGCTCACATTGATCGTTCCAGCCGCTCACATTGATCGTTCCAGCCGCTCACATTGATCGTTCCAGCCGCTCACACTGATATTCAGATATTTAAAATGAGAATCATTAAATGCTATGTGCATTCAGACGTATTTCATGGAGTAGAAACCTGGACCATGACAAAGAAATTGAAGCCTTTGAATTGTGGGTATTCAGAAGACATGGACGAGTTTCTTGGAAAGGCAAGAAAACTAGTAGTGAGGCTTTAGAACAACTCCAGCTGGAGAAGATACATCTGAAAAAAATAAAAAGCAGAAAAATGTAATATTTTTGTCATGTCAAACGCCATGACAGTATGTTAATGGTTATTTTAGAGGGAAGAGTAGAGGGCAAGAGAGCGAAAGGGCGACAGAGGGACAGATGGACAGACAAGATTAGGATGTGGACGAGACACAGTTTTGGGCGCGAGGCAGAAACAGATGGAGGTCCATTACCGTCAACCTCCGTTGCAGAGACGATACTTGATGATGATGATGAGGAGGAGGAGGAGGACGAAGAGGAGGACGAGGAGGAGGAGGATGATGATGAGGAGGAATATGATGATGAGGAGGAGGATTATGATGATGAGGAGGAGGAAGATGAAGATGGTGATGAGGAGAATGATGGTGATGAGGAGAATGATGATGATGATGAGGAGAAGGATGATGAGGAGGAGGAGGATGATGAGAAGGAGGAGGATAGTGATGATGATGAGGATGAGGATGGTGATGAGGATGATGATGATGAGGAGGAGAAGGAGGAGGAGAATGATGAGGAGGAGGATGCTGCTGAGGAGGAAGAGGATGATGATGATGAGGAGGATGATGATGATGATGAGGAAGATGATAATGATCAGGAGGAGGAAGAGGAGGATAATGATGATTAGGAGGAGGAGGATGATGAGGAGGACGAGGAGGAGGAGGATGATGATGAGGAAGATGATGATGATGAGAAGGAGGATGATGATGATGATGAGGAAGATGATGATCAGGAGGAGGAAGAGGAGGATAATGATGATGATGAGGAGGAGGATTATGATGATGAGGAGGAGGAAGATGAGGAGGAGGATGGTGATGAGGAGGAGGATGGTGATGAGGAAGGATGATTATGATGAGGAGGAGGAGGATGATGAGGAGGCGGAGGAAGATACGGTGATTAGGAGGATGATGATGGTGATGAGGAGGAGGAGGAGGAGGAGGATGGTGATGAGGAGGATGATGATGAGGAGGAGGAGGAGGAGGAGAATGATGTGGAGGAGGATGCTGATGAGGAGGAAGAGGATGATGATGATGAGGAGGAGGAGGATGATGATGATGAGGAAGATGATGATGATCAGGAGGAGGAAGAGGATAATGATGATGATGAGGAGGAGGAGGATGATGAGGAGGAGGAGGAGGATGATGATGATGAGGAAGATGATGATGAGGAGGAGGAGGATGATGAAATTGTATATAAACAATGAGAGCACAACAAACTATCCCAAGTCCTACTAATGGAACAATACAACACAAAAGTACGTTTAACCCACCAAGACCCGTCGCGTCCAATGACCACTTTTCTTGACCAAAGGCACGCTAGGGGTGATGTGGTCAGGATCACGTCGACCGCCTTTATTTTTTCAATATTATTCTAGTACCCAATTTTTCTAGGGCGCACGAGAGCAGAATTTCGACTTGTGAAATGAAGTGTTTGATGAAAGTCATCGGTGTTACCAGAAGAGACAGAATGTGAAATAGCGACATTCGAAGCATGGTCGGCACTACGTCTTGTGTCGAATACATTTCCTGGCAGAAAATAAGTTGGTTTGGTCATCTCATGAGAATGCACCCTCATCAACTTCCACGTTTTGCTTACAATGCTGGTAGATCTGGCTACAGGGCAAGGGGGCGACACCGAGGGAGGTGGATAGATGACATTAGAGTGATTGTGCAACGACAAGGGCTCACATTGACCGACGCAACGCACTCGGCGCAGGATAGAACACTCAAGCTCCCCATGACGCTAAATGGCACAAGTAGAAAGAAAACTAAATAACCTAATTTTTCAGGGTGATGGACTCCATAAACCGTTTTGAGATCCCCCAAAAATTACGCACAAACTCGGGACTAAACCTTGGATCCCTGGCAAGGAAGTCAGTACACTAACCACTGCGATATCTTGTTTGTACGTCTACAAACCCTACCTGAGCTTAAAAGGTAGTGATTAGGAAAATGTATTCTGGGTTTCCCTCAAACCTTGCATTTGGAAAGTGCAGACTGGTTAGTGACGGCATGAGAAGACACTACATACAGATACATCAGATCTGCAGATGCTTGAATTCCTCTACAACAAAAATAATAACTCGTTTATTCCGAGGATCTTAACTTAAGTTGACGTCGTTATACTGGTTTAGGATAATCTGCAGAGTATGTATACAACCAGTTTCATTTAAATTTCCTTGTTATAAAAGATATGCGCATCTAATCTATTCTTGAATGTATTAATTGTCCTTTCCTAAACTATTTTATGTGGCAATGCATTCCAAGCATTCACCCCTCTCTGACTAAAAAATTAATTCCCAATATTTAATCTGTGCCTTTTTTTTTGTTTTTTTGTTGTTAATTTGGCTTGGCTTGGCTTCGTTCGTTCTCAATCTCCCGCTACCAAACCCTGAAAGGGCTTAAGTAGCAGAATGTAGTCCAGAGAACGGAATGCGCTGTGTCGTAGTTTACAGCTTGACTGCGATATTTGCACCTTTCGGTCCAACACTTCCGAGTACTGGGTTAGCATTCCCTCTTCGATGCCTTCTCCTTAGCCAGTCTGCCCTGCTGCAGCCTGTTATCCAGGATCACCGCGTGGAGGTGTAGAAGGGTCTTGGCAGCTTTGGTTCGCTGGCCCTGACGCTAGCAGTCAACTATGGGTCGCTGACCACTGCAGCTCATGCGCTCTTTTTTATTTGAAGCTATGCCCTCTTGTTCTTGTAGGTGGTTGTAATTTGTAAAAAAAAACGTGTTATTGTCCATGTTATTCCTTCCTTTGATTATATCATAGACCTGCAGTAAGTCACCTCGAATTCTTCTCTTTTAAACACAATGTAGGCCAGTTTTTCTTAGACTTTCCTCATAACTGTAATTCTGGAATCCCACTATCAGCTTTGTCGCTCTTCTTTTCTTCTTTGTATCTTTTCTAGCATGTTTATATCTCATCCACGATAAGGACCACACCTGTACACAGTACTCCAATCTAATGCTTTATACAGTTTGAGAATTACTTCTTTGCTTATATGTTTAATATATCTTATTATCATACCTAACATTGCATTTGCCCCTTTCACTACTACCTGGACTTGCTCACTCACCTTACCTGTATGATCTATTATAATCCCTAGGTCCCTTTCCTTATCTATCTTTCTAATATTGTTCTTGCCAATTCTGTAATTATGTTCCATATTGGATCTACCCATGTGGATGACTGTACATTTATCTACATTAAACTCCATTTGCCATCTCACAAACCAGTCCCGAATTTTATCTAAATCCGACCTTAATATTTCCACTTCTGTTTTGTGTCATCAGCGAATTATGCAATCATGAATATCAATGACCAAATCTTTTATATATACAAATAATAAAATATGTCCCAAAACCGAGTCCTGTGGAACTCCACTTTTTACTATACATCAGAAATGTAGTACGTAAACGAAAAAGGATCGAAGGTATGAGAGATCTAGGAAGAAATAAAACAGTACATATTTGTTTGAACTATTTTGTCGGTGCAAGTTTTTATTTATACTAAGTAAAGTAAAGTAAAGGTCAGTACCATGGCAACAGATGCCGTCGGTGATGAAGATAACTCTCCGTGTACTAATCCACTGTCCTTTTTAGGTGAGGTGGTCATTTGCCTTCCTTGCTGTTTTTATCTTCCCAAACTACCTCATCAGGTACCCATTTACAGCTGGGTCGACTGGAGGGATTTCTGTGTGTCCGTCCGTGAATTTGAACTCTAACACGCTGTTATTCAAGTCTTGCAAGTATCAGCTCACTGTCCATTAGGCTACACGCTCTACTTATAGTGAGACATTTTTTTTTAATTAGGGAAGAAAAAAGGGGTGGGGGTGAGGCTACCGGAATTTAATTTGTATTCTTTTTTTGGGGGTGGGGTTGGGAGAGGAGGTTTTAGTGTTTCTTTGGTGAACTGTTATCGGCGTTTTGGTGTTTACATAGTTATTTATTATTTTTTCAAGTATATGATTGATAAACAGATCGCAATAAAACAGTGTATAAAAATGTCAGCTCTCTAGGCAATGGGGAAGTTGATTAAAAACACACAACAGTCAAGTCAAATTGAAAAGAAATGTGTAAACAAAAACAAAAGAAATATGTGTGATTGCACGACAAACCGAATGGAATCAACAAATGTGACCTGAAATGCTGAAAGCCCTTAACGGACAAATGGGTTAGGTGAGGATTGATTGTCAACGCCTCGTGACTGACACATGATGATAATGTGGTCCCTTTCAACTGCACATTTTGGTAATATATGTACCAGTGTATTACAAAAACAGATCACCATTTAAGTCTGTACTCATCGGAAGCACTGAAAATTACTTAGCTCTAAATAAAAACAAGTCTTTATCATTGGCAAACAACAGCAAATAAAAAACACTAAGTGTACATAATCGTATATTTAACGGATCAACGAAAATTATGCTTAGTCCATAAGTCTTCAGTAAATTGTCGCCAGGTCGGATGTCAATTGTTCCCGCATTGTGGACGACTAAATATACTTAACTAACTTAACTTAACGTCTTTATACTGGTTTAGAAGACTACAGAGTCTGATTACAACCAGTTTCTTTTACTTTACATGATCCAAAAATATCTATGCTCATCCAATCTATTGTTGAATACATTAATTGACACTGTCCCCACCATTTCATGTCGCAATGCATTCCAAGCATTCGGCACTCTCTGACTAACAAAAAATATTTTCTAATATCTAATCTAAACCTTTCTTTAATTAATTTGTAACTGTGTAATCTCGTTCTTGTACTTTGAAAAAACTTGTTATATCAAACAATTTCTACACTAAATCACTCAAAGTGCGATTTAACTTATGGTGCATTTTTTAACTGCAGTTTATGGATCTTCTGTCTTCTCATTATACTGTCTTGTTCAAAACAAAAACAAAACAAAAAAAAGATTAACGCAAAAGGAAGACCGCTCCAAATGTCTCATTTATTTCGTAGTGTTTCCAAACGCTCATTTTATTTAAAAATCCCCAAGAGGTTGCTAAGCAATGCTCACGTGCAAAGAACTCGAGGCTTTAAAAATATGCCAGAAGCTTTGCTTCTGTTACGTTTAGTGAGGAGAGAAAGATAGATGAAATGGGCTGTCAGAAAGTGAGGGCCCTTGAGGGATAATTTAAATTAGAACACGCTGCTGTGGAGGGTTAAAATATGTGCAACAATATTTGTTTCTTGCAGGTCAACAGGAAGAAAAAGAAGTGACAAGATCTCCAGTCCCACTTCTGATGACGGCCATGATAAAAGGTCAACGATTTGAGACTCTTGCTTTCATTCGGGTGTCGATTAAACGTTCATGTATATATATTGTATGTGAATAGGGAAATGTTAATAACATTATTGATTTGAGCATATACAAATGTAGTCATTTCACTTAAGATCTGAAGGATTTATCTGAGACCTCATTAAACATGTCATTTATTATATCCGGCTCTCAATTCTGGCTTCGGAAATTACAGAACGGATGACGAAAGTATGAGTCGATAGTGAACACAGAAACCTAGGACCTTTGAAGGCTTTTATGGATCTAACAAAATAATTATAAAGCAAATAATTCGTTTGCACGGGCATTGAGATGAGGAAAAGATAATATAAATAATTCGAATGCATCGGAGATCTGGAAAGAACGCGATAAAATAAGATGTGTTTTAACCCGATAAACTGCATGAGAATTACAAAGACTACCTGATATTCTGAAATAATCAATCGACGAATTATTATTTGTGGGAATTGATCGTCAGCGCTACAATACATGCCACTTGATGATGATGTTCCTGCTTTCAAGAGAAAAGTCGTTTTAGTCTAACCAGGGTAAGTGGGAAATAAAAACACATCTGTTTCTTGGCTTAAACTATCCAGCAGCATTGAAAATCACTTTAGCTCTAAAAAGGCTGAATAGAAGAAACTACACCAAATAGATAACATACGGCAGCGTATGAGGTGCAGTGGTCAGCGACCCAAAGCTGACTGCTAGCGTCAGGGCCAGAGCTGCCAAGACCCATCTACACCTCCACGCGGTGATCCTGGATAACAGGCTGCAACAGGGCAGACTGGCTAAGGAGAAGGGATTGAAGAGGGAATGCTAACCCGGTACTCAAAAAATACTTGATGAAGTCGGATGTGTTGGACCGAAAGGTGCAAATATCGCAGTCAAGCTGTAAACTACGACACAACGCATTCCATTCTCTGGACTACATTCTGCTACTTAAGCCCTTTCAGGGTTTGGTAGCGGGAGATTGAGAACGAACGAAGCCAAAACCAACCAATCAACCAATCATTCTGTTTTTGTTTCTAGGAATGGGCGTAACTGCACTCTGGGCATACCCATAGCTGGTCAGTCTTTCTCAGCAAAAAGTGCAGGGTTTGGATGCTGATGGACCATTTAGCTCGTTGGTTGTACACTCTCTTGTTCTGTCCTCTCATGCACCTTACTCCGTTCGAACCTCGTTAAATTTCGAAACTTTACAGCTTGCGGATTGCTGCTTCATATATTGCAGAAATAATAGCTGTCCATCGTTGTCGATGAGGACCGCCGACATCATCCTTGTCACAGATTTCCCTGTTGGGTGTGGGTGCGCATGTGGCTGAACAGGCCAATGCGAGCACGAAAATATCTGCTACATATCGGGCACACGAGTTTGTAGAAGGGGATGGTGTTCCCGCTGCTCGGGATTTCCGCGTCTCGCGTCTGCTCTGGGCTTTCACAACATGGTCGTCTTCACCGGCAGCTACACCCGATTTGACTGCGCTTCTCCAGTCAGATCTGTTTTGCGCAAGACATTCACAGGTGTCGATATCTATCTGGCAACTTTTTAGTGAGTCCTTCAGACCGTCTTTAAAACGTTTCTTTGGGCACCCTCTCTCGCACCATCCCTCTCTCATCTCGCCGTAGAGAAGCTTCTTTGGGAGCCGCTCGTCTGACATACGGACGAGGTGTCCGGCCCATCCTAGTCGTGCTTTTTCTAGCAGTGCATGGATGCTGGGCATGTTAGCCCTCGAGAGAAACTCGATGTCAGTGACACGATCTTGCCATCGGATGTGGAATATTCGCCTCAGGCAACATGTGTGGAAGTGGTTTAACCTCCTTGCATGTCCAGAGTATACAGTCCAGCTTTCGCAAGCGTATAGTAGGGTTGGAATGATGGTTGCACGGTAGACTTTGAGTTTGGTCTTGACGCTGATGCCACGACGTGCCCACACCATCGAGCGCATTCTACCAAAGGCTGTGCTGGCCTTTGCTATTCTGCTTGCCAACTCATCGTCTAGGCTGACAGATATCGACATCGTGCTGCCCAGATATGTGAATTTGTCTACGGCATTCAACGTCTGCCCGCTGACTGTAGTCTCTGGTTTTGTGTACGGCATGCCTGGTGCTGGTTGTTATATTGCAGTATCAGCATCTAATAGGCGGTCATTGATTGATTTCACAATGGTATTCCTATCCTTCACTTGCGTGCTCCTGAATTGAGCTTGTGAAGCCAAGATGTCAGCTCTTTCATTGCCCTGAACCCCAGCATGACCAGGACAGTAGATCCATGTCAACCCCTGGAGGTTTGCGGCCTCAACAGCTGCTATCCTGTCGTACCTAAGCCATCCCTTCTTTACCTTCTGGAGTACGGCTTGCGCGTCTGTCACGATGACTGCCCTTGTTATAGAAGTTTCAGATATCCATCTCCGCGCTAAGGTCACTGCTTTTATCTCCATTCTCAAACTGGAGGTTGTTGACATTTATTCCCAACCGTACTCGGCAACGACCTGTCCTCTCACCCTAACCGAGAATCAATCATTCAAAACATTTTAACTCTTTTCAGACCATAAGTATTCGCCATTTACCTCTATCATAAGCCATTCGCTCCCATTTTGTCAACAACTGGGTATAGCCGCAACATTACACCGAATCACCATTCTAATTTTTTCAATTGTAATTAAATTAAATTAATTGTTAATTAACTTTGCATTTCTTTTTCATTTATAGCTTCTTCTATACACTGAATCACACACGGTGCGATTTAATTCATGCTGTATGTTCGAACTGTGGTTCTTACATCGTCCGATTCTCATTGAATTGTCTTGATAAAAGGCACAGGATTGCCAACCGCAGAGCTATAACGTAGCAAAGACACTCATCGAACGATGCAGGATGCTGGATTGGAGAAACCAATACATTCCAGAAAATGGCATTATAGAAAAACCTGGCAGAGATGGGAAGACAAAGATCGTCAGACTCAGAACGGAACATTGCAGACTCTAGGCCCACCTCCAGAGAAAGGGTCTTAGATACACCATCATATGTAATTACGGAGGACCTAAGCAAACACAGAAGCAGAACTCAAGGAATGGGTCAGACGACTCGATGAAACAGTTCTTGACTATGGTATGGAGATAAACGCTGGAAAGACAAATTTAATGACCAACAACGACAAGGGATTCAACAGCAGGATAAAAGCTAATGGTCAGGAACTCGAAGTGGTTGACCGTTTTAAATATCTAGGGTCGATTGTTAGTGATGAAGGGTCAAAATGTGAGGAGTTGGCCAGAACAGCACAGACAATAGCGGCGCTTGCACGGCTTAACAAAATCTGGCAAGATAAACGGTTAGCAATATGCACGAAAATCAGATTAATGCGTACACTGGTCATGTCAATATTCCTCTATGCTTGTGACACATGGACAGTTACAGCTGACCTTCAGTGAATGATGCAGACCTTGGAGATGAGATGTTTCCGAAGACTTTTAAACGTCACGTACAAAGATCGAGTTACAAATGAGGAAATACGAGATAGAATTACAACAGCAATAGGGCCTTTTGAAGACCTCTTGATAACTGTCAAAAGAAGGAAACTCGCTTGGTACAGTCACATATCGAGATCAAGTGGTCTTGCAAATAGAATCCTCCACGGAAAGGTGCATGGCAGACGACGAAGAGGTCGGTCCAAAAAGAGATGGGAGGACAATATAAAACAATGGACCAATCTCCGACCAGAAGAGTCACAGGCAGCCGACGCTGACAGAGAAGAGTGGCGTGGTGTTGTGAGGATGTTTTGATGTGTGCCCCAACGACCACACCGGTTACGAGATGACCTGACCTGAAGCAAACACAAGAACATATCCTGCAGAACTGCTTCACTAATACAAACCAAAGAGAGGCCGTCTGCCCTGTGGAAGCGCCTTGCTCGAAAAGCTGTGGGGGACTGGTCAAGACATTAAACGCAGCCTCATCCGCGAACCTCGCCAAGCTATAGCATCAGTTGATCGAAGAAGAAGAAGAAGAAGAAGAAGAAGAAGAAGAAGAAGAAGAAGAAGAGTTAGAAGAAGAAGAAGAAGAAAAAGAAGAAGAAGAAGAGTTAGAAGAAGAAGAAGAAGAAGAAGAATAAGAACAACAACAGCAAAAAAAAGTGTTGATACGAACAAACAACAAAAAACAATCATTTCATCATGTTACCAAATGTTCATTTTTTAATTTCTTATCGGTTGCTAAGGTAGAAGAGGTTTCACCCTGGGGGAAACTCTTCTCTCCCCTCTCACCTCACTCTGTTTCATTTGACTCTGTCCTACAGTCACACTCTTGCACAACTTTCACACGCGCCCTCATGGTGAGGCCCTTCCATTGCACTTTGGTTGGGCTAGCTTCTGTGGGCGCATAAACCTAACATAGGTACATACAGATGCACACACGCATCCAAGCACTGGTTTATGCGTCCTGATATCGCCCAATGGACTCCGGTCTGGGGTGGAAAATGACGCGCCTCCGCCCGTAGAAACTAGTGAGGCAAACATCTAAGCAAAAAAAACCAAAAAAATCGGTTGCTAAGCAATGCGCACGGGAAAATAACTGGGCCCAAAAAACATGCGAGAAGCCTCATTTATGTTGCGTTTAGTGAGGAGAGGGAAAAGGCTGAAATGGGCTGTCAGTAAATGAGGGCCCGTGGAGGTATAATTTAAATTAGAACATGCTGATGTGGACGACAAAAATGTGTGAAACAATATTTGTTTCTTGCAGGTCAAAATTCAATGACAAGTTCTCCAGTTCCACTTCTAACGAGGGTCATGAAGGAAGGTCAGCAATATGAAATTTTGTGTGGGGCTATTTTGTGTGGGGCTATTTTATGTGGGGCTATTTTGTGTGGGTCTATTTTGTGTGGGGCTATTTTATGTGGGGCTATTTTGTGTGGGGCTATTTTGTGTGGGTCTATTTTGTGTGGGGCTATTTTGTGTGGGGCTATTTTGTGTGGGGCTATTTTGTGTGGGGCTATTTTATGTGGGGCTATTTTGTGTGGGGCTATTTTGTGTGGGTCTATTTTATGTGAGGCTATTTTGTGTGGGTCTATTTTATGTGGGGTTATTTTGTGTGGGGCTATTTTCTGTGGGGCTTTTTTGTGTGGGTCTATTTTGCGTGGGTCTATTTTATGTGGGGTTATTTTGTGTGGGTCTCTTTTATGTGGTGCTATTTTGTGTGGGTCTCTTTTATGTGGTGCCATTTTGTGTGGGGCTATTTTGTGTCGGGCTATTTTATGTGGGGCTATTTTGTGTGGGGCTATTTTGTGTGGGGCTATTCTGTGTGAAGCTATTTTGTGTGGGGCTATTTTATGTGGGGCTATTTTGTGTCGGGCTATTTTATGTGGGGCTATTTTGTGTTGGGCTATTTTATGTGGGGCTATAATGTGTCGGGCTATTTTATGTGGGGCTATTTTGTGTCGGGCTATTCTGTGTCGGGCTATTTTATGTCGAGCTATTCTGTGTGAAGCTATTTTGTGTGGGTCTATGTTTTGTGGGGTTATTTTGTGTGGGGCTTTTTTGTGTGGGTCTATTTTGTGTGGGTCTATTTTATGTGGGGTTATTTTGTGTGGGTCTATTTTATGTGGGATTATTTTGTGTGGGTCTCTTTTATGTGGTGCTATTTTGTGTGGGGCTATTTTGTGTCGGGCTATTTTATGTCGAGCTATTCTGTGTGAAGCTATTTTGTGTGGGTCTATTTTATGTGGGGCTATTTTGTGTGGGGTTATTTTGTGTGGGGCTATTTTCTGTTGGGCTTTTTTGTGTGGGTCTATTTTGTGTGGGTCTATTTTATGTGGGGTTATTTTGTGTGGGTCTCTTTTATGTGGTGCTATTTTGTGTGGGTCTCTTTTATGTGGTGCTATTTTGTGTGGGGCTATTTTGTGTGGGGCTATTTTGCATCAACATTATGTGTTTACCTGTGACACAAACAGGACGTTTAGGGTCATTTTGGTTTGATTAAAGATTTGCCTTTCGGGATTCTACTGTCGAAGGCACGCCAATTTTCGAAGTAAATGAGCCTATCAGAATGGATTGGCTGGCTTGGCTTCGTTCATTCTCAATCTCCCACTACCGAACACTGAAAGGGCTTAAGTAGCAGAATATAGTCCGAAGAACGGAATGCGTTGTGTCGTAGTTTACAGCTTGACTGCGATATTTGCACCTTTCGGTCCAACACATCCGACTTCAGCAAGCATTTGTTGAGTACCGGGTTAGCGTTCCCTCTTTGATCCCTTCTCCTTAGCCAGTCGGTCCTGCTGCAGCCTGTTATCCAGGATCACCGCGTGGAGGTGTAGAAGGGTCTTGGCAGCTTTGGTTCGCTGGCCCTGACGCTAGCAGTCAGCTATGAGTCGCTGACCAATGCAGCTCATGCGCTGCTCCGCATCTTGATCCCAGCCTATCAGAATGACTGGATCGAGGGAGATCTATATTCCATAGCCGCAAGTGATGAATGACGATAGGATAGGCTAGTTTAACACCTATATTTTGGGTGTCCCGCTGGTCTGGTATCTTAATTCGTCTCTCTTTTATGGCAAAAAGCTTTCGTCATCTTGGTAGTCCAGTGTTCTAATTCTGTGTGCCTATTACGTCACTTTCTTTTCTGTTCGTTATTTGTGTCTTAGAGTGCAAAGTCATTCTTATATTCCACTTGTGACTCTGTCATTCCTATTTTCAGCTTGTTCCTCGGTCATACCTATATTCTACTTGTGACTCAGTCATACCTATACTCTATTTGTGACTCGGTCATACCTATATTCTACTTGTGACTCAGTCATTCTTATATTCCCCGTGTGAGTCAATCATTCTTATATTCCACTTGTGACTCAATCATTCTTATATTCCGCTGGTGACTCAATCATTCCTATATCCCACTTGTGACTCAGTTATTTATATTTTGCACTTGTAACTCAGCCATTCCTATATCCCACTTGTAACTCAGCCATTTCTATTTCCCACTTGTGACTCAGTCATTCCTATATTCTACTTGTGACTCAGTCATTCCTATATTCTACTTGTGACTCAGTCATTCCTATATTCCACTTGTGACTCAGTCATTCCTATAGTCTACTTGTGACTCAGTCATTCCTATATTCCACTTGTGACTCAGTCATTCCTATATTCCACTTGTGACTCAGTCATTCCTATATTCCACTTGTGACTCAGTCATTCCTATATTCCACTTGTGACTCAGTCATTCCTATATTCCACTTGTGACTCAGTCATTCCTATATTCAACGTGTGATTTAATGATGAAATACGATGAAGAATCGTGAAAGTCGACTTTACAACGACCTACTCACGACGATCAAATGACCGACTCCGAAAGGGTGCATTGACTTAGTCAGGTGCTTATTTTCAGATGGGTCAACAGGGAGAGCGATCATCACAAGAAAAAAACTAGCGTCATTCCCGATCTGTCAAAACTAGGGGGATGTGATTTGAGCATGGTATATTGCGACCCATTTACTATTGGGGGGTACGAGATTCCAGAGTTACGATATTCAGATGACACAGTGATACTATCAAGACGTACAGAAAGGCTAGAGCAGCTACTTTCAGCCGTTAATGGACATAGTAAAGATCAAAACATTTTCATAAAAATAAATAAAACAAAGATAATGACCACTGACAAAACACAATGTCAGCATAAATTTACAGTGGGTGGTGAGGAAATAGATCAGGTCACACATTTTGAATATCTGGGCTCCAGAATTGACAAAAATGGCGACTGCTCGAAAGAAATCAGAAGCCGACTAGCTATTGGAATGCAGAGACTGAACAGCCTGAAGAAATTATGGCAGAGCAACAACAAAACGACAAAAGTAAAAGTCTTGAGAGCCTGTGTTTTTCCTGTGGCAGCTTATGGCTGTGAATCATGGACGATTACCAAAACTTCTAGACAATCGAATCCTTCGAGTCAAAATGTTAAAGAAAGATCCTCAAAATACCCTGGACAGAGAGAAAAAAGAAATGTAGACATTCGGCAAGAGTTGAGCATAGAGGAGAACTGGTTTATCAATTCCATTTTGGCTAGAAAATGCAAATACTTTGGTCACATCAAGAGACACAACGGTCTTGAGAGAACGGTGATGGAAGGTATGGTGCCAGGCAAAAGAGGAAGGGGTAGACCAAGAAGACGATGGCACCAAGATATCCTGGAATGCCTGGGTATGACTGTGGCGGAGGCTAGCGTTTTGGCAAAGGAACGAGTTTCTTTCAGACAGACTGTGATGGGAGCGACGTTCTACAAAGGACATGCTACATGATGATGATGATATTACGATCGTAAACCACGTGCACATCCCCTAGACCACAAGCGCCGCCAATGAAATGCACTTAACGCTAAACAGGGACCTACTGCTAGCAATCAATAGCAAAGATATAACACAATTTCTACACCGTATCACACAAAGTGCGATGTAATTCATACTGTATGTTTGAACTGTTGTTCACTTATTGTGTGGCTTCTCATTTTATTGTCTTGTTTGAAACATAAAAACGAAGATTAGAAAAGAAAAAACTCTCCAAATATCTCATTTATTTCGTCATGTTTCCCCGATGCTCATTTTTAAATCCCTCAAAGGTTGCTAAGCAATGCCCACGTGAAAAGAACTCAAGTCTTTAAAAACATGCAAGAACCTTTATTTCTCTGTCGTTAGAGAGAAGACGAAGAGTACTGAAATGTGCTGTCGGAAAACGTCGGGCCCTAGAGGTGTAATTTAAATTGGAATATGCTGCTGTGGAGGGTAAAAATATGTAGAACAATATTTGCACTTGCAGGTCTAAAAGGGGGAAAAGAAATGACAAGTTCTCCAGTTCCACTTCTGAGGGCGGCCATTATGATAGGTCGGCGAGATTACATTTCGTCTTTGGGTACTTGCGTCTTAATTCACTCCTGAGTTTCCATTGTACGTAATGGGGCATTCCATTTCAGGTTAAGGGGAGTACTTGTTTGAGTGGTCTCGAGGTAAGGTCTCCGACTCGGATGCAGGAGGTCTGGCCCCATCAGATCACGATGGAAAACTGGATATTTTCAGGTTTATCTGCTAGTAAAAATTCCCCTGATCTCTAGGTAGTGAGATCGGACTCCCGCGTACAGTGTCGAGCACTTTAACAATCCCTTGGAGGTTAAAAATCGAAAAGAGTAGGCTTAACTGCCGTTTGCCTGGACAAAATTCAAAATTCTAGTTAAAAATCTACCCAAACTATTTGTACCTTCCCACAGGCCTAGTAAGCCGCAGAAAATTTTAAAATGTTTGTTATCTTCTTCTTCTTCTTCTTCTTCTTCGTACGCTGTCAGACGTCCCCTTGAATTTGTTCGTAGAAAGCAGCAGTCATCCTGAGGCCGTCGACACTGCCATAGAGCTTGTCTAGTGTTGGCACTGGTGATGGCCACATGTGCTTTCTCTGGTCCTCGTATGTCGTGCAATTTTGCAGCAGATGTTCAGCGGTCATTTTCTCTGCACCACAGGTGCATTCGTCAGTAGCGCCTATCTTTAGTTTATTGAATAGGTGGTACCTCAGTCTGTTGTGGCCTGAGCGAAGCTGAAGACCCCGACCTGTTCTCTTCTGTTTTACTGGTAATAAGCATCATTTTTTGTGTAGCCAGTATGCTCTGTTTCCCATTTGGCCATGTATCTGGCCCTAATAAACCGTTTGGACTCTTCGTAGATCACACTAGAATCTGGTTGTGGTAACCTTCCACCTTCTAAATTCCAAGTAAGTAAAGTGTTAGATAAAGATAGAAGTGTAGAAAAGATGGTTATATTCAGTTTTGCGAAGGGTTAGGGTTATAGTTAGGTTTAGGGTTAGGTGTAGGGAAGGGTTACGGTTATTGTTAGCGTTAAGTTCATGGTTAGAGTTAGGGTTTTAGGGTTATGGTTAGGTTTAGATTTATGGTTAGGTTCAGGGTTATGGTTAGGTTCAGGATTATGGTTAGGTTTAGGGTTATGGTTAGTTTCAGGATTATGGTTAGGTTTAGGGTTAGGGTTAGGTTCAGGATTATGTTTAGATTTAGGGTTACGGTTAGGGTTACGGTTATTGTTAGGGGTTGGTTCATGGTGAGAGTTAGAGTTATGGTTAGATTCAGGATTTTGGTTAGGTTTAGCTTTAGGGTTATGGTTAAGTTTAGGGTTAGGGTTAGAAAACATGGTTGTTATTACATCGTCTAACAGCATGGATAATGCCATGCCGCTGTAGAAACTGGATTCTGCTCTCCTTATCGTGGATCAACGTTGACAGATTCAAGGAATTCATTGCCAAGCCGACAGAAACAAGCGGCAGCAGGATCAGAAATTCTAATCTATTCTCGCTGAATGTTAGACCCACCACCCCTTCCCCCCCCCCCCCCCCCCCATTTAAAAAATGGACAATTCTGTAGTGTCACTGCCTCAAACTGCACTAATATTTCTTTTGTTTTTACTGAATTAAGACGCAAGTTCTCTAATTTCTTGCATATGTGGGTCAAATGATAGCTTGCAAATGTTTTGTGTAGTCACCTATTATAGGTAGGAGGTAAAATTTAACAGTGACCAAACGTTCCTAAGGCGTGTGTCAAACATAGTCTCTGACGGTCATGTTCAACCCCCTACCTTCTCGTGTGACTACAGTGAGCTCGGCTGAACAGTTCTAACTAACAGAGGGAAGACGAAGGGCGAACCACTGACGCCTTAAGACCAGTTTCATTTCTAGCACACGAAGGCCCTTAACCTCACCATATTAAAAATTGAACTCAATTCCATCAACGACGACCTTATTTTTGTGCACGTCCCGTTTTACTGTGGTTGTTGACTTTGAGAGCATGTAACCTTTTTTTGTTTGTTGGTCTATAGATATGATTTTGTTATATGTAGAGACATAAATGAATAAAGAACTTGTTGGTGTTATTGTTTTTGTTGTGTGTGTGTGTGTGTGTGTTAGTTTCTGAGATACAAGAAGATGAAGGTGAACATTTATTAAACAAAGCACAAACATTTAGACTCACCGATTAGGGAACGTCGGTCCTAAATAAAAATTATTTTAATTCACACAGCACTGACACAGTTCTTCAATATGATCAACATGTGCCCGTCAAAATCTGTTAGCTTTCACCACAAACAAATGTATTTCATCTGCATAAAGGAAATAAACAGATCAACCTAGTGAAGATCTTTTCCAACAACTTAACTTCACAATTCTCAATAATAGCGTGGCTCAAATGCGCGTAAAGAAGAGAATAAAGTGTTTTAAATTCATTTTTGATCTAAAATAAATAATTTTCACGCTTCAAACCTGTGTAGAAGGAAGTGACGTTTTAATCAAAACAAACAGACTACGATTTGAGTCGATTTCTACGGAAGCCCGATTGTCAATGAATGATTAAAACGGTAAATTCGGCCGTCACTAGTTCGCGACTTTGGCCGTAAAACGTAAATTAGTGTATGTCGCGGTTTCTTCTTCTTCTTCTTCTTTCATTCGCTTTAAAATATTGTCTATATCTGCAATGTTGTCTCTTGTATAAAGTTCACTGTCTTTTGTAGTTCACATACAGGTCCATAAAGTTTCTCTTTCAGTGTTGTTTCTATGGGCCAGTGAGATGTTCTCTGTATATCATATTCGGGGCAGTTTTGTAGTATGTGCTCTGCTGTCTGGGGCGCCTGTCCGCATATACACATGGCTAAGTTGCCAATCTTCATTTTTGTGTACATGTGGCTGCGGTGTCGGTTGTGTCCTGTTCTAAGGCGCAACACAACAGTTTGCTCTTGTCTGTTCATGTTATGGTAATCGTCTGGTGTAACTGTTGGTGGTTTTCTGATTGATTTGATTATCATTATCTTCTGTTGGTATGTAACTGGCACATCTGGTTGCTTGTCTACAGCACCCTCCTTTGCCAGTCGATTTGCTCTCTCGTTTCCTGGTACTCCACAATGAGAAGGTATCCACTGCAATGACAATCCTGCGCTGGTTACTCAGTTCAGACAGTAGAGCCTGAAGATCTGGCAGTTTCTCAAATTTCAGTGCTTGGAGTGCTGATTGTGCATCTGTAAGAAATACTACAGGTTGTGGACCGACATTGGTGTTCAACAGTTTCTCAGTTGCCACCTTGATTGCCTGTATTTCTGCATCATATATATGACAGAATTTCCCAGTTGGTACTCTGACTGTATCCGTAATCTTGTTTATGTATTCTTTGTACACTCCCGCTCCACCATTCTTTACTGCATTCTGTGCTGACCCATCTGTGTGTACTCTGATCCAGAGGTCTTGTGGGTATTCTTCATCCAGGAAATTGAGGATCACGTTGCACACTGTTCTGTTCATCGTTGTCTAATATTCCTTTCACTTTTGTTGGAATGCATACTGATAGTCCATGATCCTCTCTCCAAGGGGTTTGTTCTGGCACAGACTTTAGGGGGATGTCAACTTCAGGTAGATCCATAATTTGCCTGCGAAGTCGTTTCGCCTGATGCATAAAACTACTTCTTTTCAGTCTTCCCATTGCTAAATTTTTAAATCTGTCTTTCATTGGATGGCTCGGCATGCAGAGGAACTTTTCTGCCTGTGTTAATACCTTTGTGTCTCTGCGCTCTCTTAGTGCTTGTATCCTTCCCATTTTCTCCATCTCCACAATAGGTGTTGATTTCATTGCTCCTGTAATGACCCTAAGTGCCTGATTTTGCACCTTATCCCTCTTTTAGAGTAGTGTTTGCTGAGGGGCACCACGCTGCTGACCCATATTCCAGATGTGGCCGTATACCTTGTTGGTAAACTTTGTTAAGTATTTTACCACTAGCTCCCCATGTGGTTCCACTTAATTTTCTCAGGATGGCTAACTTCCTCCTGGCTTTTTTGGCTGCCTTGTTGACGTGTTCCCTCCATGTCAACCTATCATCAAATGTAACTCCACGATAGGTGGGTTGTTTATCTTATTGAGGTGTTTTCCATTTATCTTGATAACTCCAGCTTTTTGTTTTTGGGGAGAGGGTGAAAAGCGTTGTGCTACATTTTTCTGTCTTAATGTTAACACGCCATCTGTTTGTCCATGAGGTCAAGGCATCAATAGCTCTTTGCAGCATTCTGGTGGCCACTGTTTCTTGCTCATTTACACACCATATTACCAAGTCATCTGCATACATTGCAACTTTTGTTCCTTGTGGTAGCTCAGCAATCAAGTCATTGATGAAGACTATGAAAGTGTAGGGGAAAGAACCCCTCCCTGAGGCACACCATGACGCAGTATAATTTTCATACTCTTGAAGCCATCTAGTTGGACTCTGGCTCATCTGTTATGTAAGTATGCTTTTATCCATTTGTACATCCTACACATCACTCCATTATTTCTCAGTTTCTTTAAAAGTCCTTGTTTCCAAACTTTATCAAAAGCTTTCCTTAAGTCTATCCATGCTGCTAATACCAATTTCTTGTCCAGGAATGCATCCTCGATCTCTTGTGAGAGGTATGTTGCCTGATCTTCAGTGGAGCAGCATTTCCTAAATCCTGCCTGTTGTGGCACAATAAGGTTTTGGCTCTCAAGATACCACTGCAGCCTTAGGTTGATAATACGTTCCTTTGTTTTACAGATGCAGCTTGTCAGGCTGATTGGTGTATAGCTGGATGCCATGGAACTGTCTTTCCCTGGTTTTGAGAGTGGTAATATGATTGCTTCTCTCCAGGTCTGTGGGACTGTACCTGATGTCCAACAAATGTTGAAGATCTGAAGCAGCTTTGTTTTTGCTGCTGTTCCCAAGTTCTTGATCATCTCATTGGACACTCCGTCTGTTCCTGGCGACTTTCTCATTTTCAGTTTGGATATTGCAAACTCCAGTTCTTTGTATGTGATTTGGTGTCTCCATAACTTCGGGTTTGGCACCATCTCGCTCTGTATTTTGTCGTTCCTCACGAACACTTCGTTGTTTCTCTCTGTCTACTTCAATATTGCTATCTTTTGAAAAAGAGTCCACAAACTAATCATCGGCTTGTTTGCCTGTGAGGATGTTTCCATCTTTGTTTAATGAAATCTTTGTGTTTCTCTGTGCACCCTCATCATTGAGTTGTTTTACCAACTTCCACAGTTTCCTAGTATCCTTTTCAAAGTTCAGAGACTCTGTTTTCTCCCTCCAACTTCTTCTTCTAGCCTGCAACTTTTCCCTTTGAAATTTGGCCTTAGCATGTTGATATTTTTGGTGGTGTTCTTGACATGGACTAACCTCTGCTTGCTTTCTAGATGTTTCTACCTCGTTTTGCAGTTGTTCTAATTCACTATTCCAGTATGGCCTATATTGTTTGCGGGCCCCTCTAGGTATTGCTTCATGGGCAGCCTGTAGTATGCATCTGCTGAAATTATCGACTACCTTATTTATGTCTTCATCTATTGTTAGATTTCTAGTCAGCACACTAGACCGATGCTGGTACATTGACCAGACTGCCTTCCGGTAATTCCACCGAGGCAGGGTACTACTTTCCTTTACATATTCATTTTCAATAGTTAGAAATACTGGTCTGTGGTCACTATCTCCAAGTTGTTTCCCGACAATGCGTGTAATGTTCCATTCCATGCATGGTGAGTGGAATGCCAAATCTGGTGTAGAAGTGGTGTACCATGATCTTGAGTAGAAGGTCGGTGGGTCTGTTGGCTGGTTAATCAAGATAAGTCCATTGTCATCCTGCCAGTTTTCTAGCTCCTCACCCCTCCTATCCATTTGATCATAGCCCCAGCTCTGTGAGTGGCTATTGAAGTCTCCACACACAATCAGTCTTTCCTTTGTTGCAATCGTATTCAGTGCCAGTGGACGATCACTCGGGCAGTAATAATTTAGAAGGTGGAATTCTGTACTTTCTGTCTTGAGATGCATCATCTGGTATTCTGCCCCCTCCATATATACTTCCTGCTGATAAGCATTGATGCTATTTCTCACACGTGTCAGTATTCCACCCTTCTACCTGTCTTGTGGTCAGACCTATAGCACTGGTTTCCTCTAATTTTGAAGGCTATATCTTTATTGAGATTCGTTTCTTGCAAGCAGTATACATTTACTTGCTCTTCATATAGAATATTCTCAAGCTCTAATTTTTGTTGACGCCTTCAGCATTCCAGTGCATTATTTTAAGTGTTCTTCCCTTTGTTTTTTGGTTTTCTTTGACCAGTAGCTCTAATCTCGTGCCTCCTGACTCTACGAGGCATCCGAGAAGGACCTCCATTAATAAAGTTTGGGCCCTTTCGAGACGGGGGACACGGCACTGTACCTGCCTGCTTGTCCACCACAGGCCGAGCGCCATAACGTTTTGCTGATATAGGCATACTTCCATGTTGCGTATTTGCGTGGCATCCTGATTGCTGTGGTGCGCCTTTTTGCTGTTTGCTTCCGTCTTCACGTTGCTTGGGCAGACTGTGCTCTTGCTCGAAAGGATGTGTGATGATGATGATATGAACTTATGGACCCATTTTTCAAGTATCCCAGAAGAGAGGCAGTCCAGTGTGTGCTTGTGCCTTTCAGCTTCAGATTATGAAAAGGTTTCTTGCCCGGACCCTAGTATGTGCTTGTGCCTTTCAGCTTCAGGTTATGAAAAGGTTTCTTGACCGGGCCCTAGTATGTGCTTGTGCCTTTCAGCTTCAGGTTATGAAGAGGTTTCTTGACCGGACCCTAGTATGTGCTTGTGCCTTTCAGCTTCAGGTTATGAAAAGGTTTCTTGGCCGGACCCTAGTATGTGCTTGTGCCTTTCAGCTTCAGGTTATGAAAAGGTTTCTTGGCCGGACCCTAGTATGTGCTTGTGCCTTTCAGCTTCAGGTTATGAAGAGGTTGCTTGACCGGGCCCTAGCATGGGCGTCGTTCATGGGTAGCTTCCCTGATTTTGTTATTTCTAACCATCTTTTGCTTTGTCGACCTTGGTTTTATATCCATTGTATAGCGTTGCTTTCTGAAGGATACTACATGGTGTTTGACGTGTGGAATCAAGATTCTGAGCAGGGCATTGGATGTAGCGGTCAGCGATACAAAGCTGTTGTCGCCGTTTGCGACATGCTTTAAATGTACTTTTTTTTAAAATGCTATCGCGCAAGTGAATAGTAAAGTAAAGTAAAGTATCCCATAGCATTACTGCCGTAGGGGTGTGAGATGTTAGCGATCTCACATTTCAAAGGAGCCATCTCCTCTCCTTCGCCGCTTTTACTTCCCGGACTGAACCGGTACCCATTTAAGGCTGGGTCGACCCGGGAGCCATTGCCGTCTGAAAAAAACATTACCGCCTCAACTGGGGAATGAACCCAGGACCACTCAGATGCGAAGCCATCGCGCTAACCACTGCGCTAGGCGGCTCCCCAAGTGAATACAGAAGTATTAATTTTTTAATAAGATACAGAAAACTCTTAAATGAACTTCTTATTGCTGACGATCAAGCAGTCAACTTTAGAGCTACAATTTGCACCAACAAATTGATAAACTAAATACAGTATGTACAGAATACAGCATGAAAATCAACGTAGAAAAAAAAACTGACGCAGTTTCTAGACATCTCTTCATAATCTGACGCTGAAAGGCATAACAGAATTAGCGAAAAGAAGAATGAAGAAAAATAGTCAAATAATTGGGCAAATGTCCCAGATATTGCAGTGTAAACCAATGGATACAAAAAGA
>JAVGWX010000015.1:14534041-14754041 GCA_036924085.1 Ariolimax columbianus | reverse complement strand
AGAGAAAAAGACAAATGTAGACATTCGGCAAGAGTTGAGCATAGAGGAGAACTGGTTTATCAATTCCATTTTGGCTAGAAAATGCAAGTACTTTGGTCACATCAAGAGACACAACGGTCTCGAGAGAACAGTGATGGAAGGTATGGTGCCAGGCAAAAGATGAGGGGTAGACCAATAAGACGATGGTACCAAGATATCCAGGAATGCCTAGGTATGACTGTGGCGGAGGCTGGCGTTTTGGCAAGGGAACGAGTTTCTTTCAGACAGACTGTGATGGGAGCGACGTTCTATAAGGGACATGCTTCATGATGATGATGAACGTAGGTCCGTAACTCTTGTGTGTAACCGGAACAGGAAAGGGGTTAAAGTGAAGGACTGCAATAGTTTTCTTCACATCCAGAGCTGATTGATGAAGATCGACCAGTGTTGGCTTTATTTGTATGTCGCTCACTACGATGGAGATCACGTCGATCTCCTACCTTGTTAACCAGGCTACCATGAAAATATGCAGTCTTTTAGGGAGATCTACGAAGAAGTCAAGGTTAGGGCCTTCGGGTAGTTGATGAAATCAGCGACACATCCTTGGCATTCGTTGGTACGATTTTGTCCGGAATGTAGATGTTTCTGCAAGGACACATCTCCCCCCTGTCTCGGTTATTCTGGAACGTCGCCGCATTTCCCTGTTCGGTAATGTTGTCCGACTGGACAAGGAGGTCCCAGCTCACCAGATTCTTCAAAAGACAGTTAACAGTGCTAACGGCCTCCACCCTGCTGGCTGGAAACGCCGGAGAGGTCGTCCTCTCCAACAGGTAGCAGCCTTCCCATCTGCCTTAGAGGAGGCCTGGCAGCACGCAGTTACAACTGGACATGGTGGTGGTCATCCGACGCAACGGGCCTCAGACGCCTAATCGAACATTATTATTATATTTTATGGGTTTTAGGCGGAGGACTACAGGCCGTTCAGCCAATGCTGTGGCCACGTCGCGTGATGGCTATGTTTGTTTATTTTCACCACCAACAGAAAAACAACAAATACCTTACTGGGGATTCGATCCACTTCCCTCCTTTTCAGCAGGCACGCATCGAAATATGTCAGCCCTCCGCTCATCCCTTAATTTTTAAAGGGATTATATTTACCGAGGAAAGGACTTGGAAGAGGATTTGAACAGAGCTGGCACATATTGGCCAGAACAGGAGGAATTAACATATTTGTGTTGAAGACGTGTACTCTATAGGAAGCTAAACAGCGTTGACTGATATTTTGTGGATCCATGGACGCTCGAATACACCTCGAAATCTAAAGGCAAACAGACTAGTCAAGAAGGGATCAAAGCAAGAAAAGCCACACAGCTCGTAAGAACACCAAACAAAGAAACTTGTTTGAACAGATGAGCCATGGGAAATACTGATCGTGAGGTCAGAAGACAAGCCAAAGGCCAGTATAAAGCAACTCACAAGGAAGGTTCAGAGCACAATTTTCCGACTGAGAACCCAACACATCCTATTTTACGAGCACCTGAATAGAAACCAACCACAACACCCTCCAGATTACCAGTAGAGCACCTACACGTCTTCTTCTTCGTTAGTTCTCAAACTTCCGCTACCAAAAAAAAAACCCGAAAAGGACTTCGGAATACATTGCGTCGTAGTTTACAGCTTGACTGCAATATTTCCACCTTTCAGTCCGACCCATCCAACATCAGCAGTCATTTTTGGGGTACCGGGTTAGCCTTCCTTATACTTCCTTTTTATTCGTTCTCAATCTCCCACTACCAAACCCTGAAAGGGCTTAAGTAGCAGAATGTAGTCCAGAGAACGGAATGCGTTGTGTCGTAGTTTACAGCTTGACTGCGATATTTGCACCTTTCGGTCCAACACATCCGACTTCATCAAGCATTTTTTGAGTACAGGGTTAGCATTCCCTCTTCGATCCCTTCTCCTTAGCCAGTCTGCCCTGCTGCAGCCTGTTATCCAGGATCACCACGTGGAGGTGTAGAAGGGTCTTGGCAGCTATGGTTCGCTGGCCCTGACGCTAGCAGTCAGCTATGGGTCGCTAACCGCTGCAGCTCATGTGCTGCTCAGCATCTTGATCCCACCTTCCTTATTCGATCCCTCCTCCTTAGCCAGTCTGCACTGCTGCAGCGTGGTACCAAGAATCAGCACCTGGAAGTGTAGAAGGGTCTTAGCAGATCTGGTTCGCTGGCCCTGACGCTAGCAGTCAGCTATGGGTCGCTAACCGCTGCAGCTCATGTGCTGCTCAGCATCTTGATCCCACATTCCTTATTCGATCCCTCCTCCTTAGCCAGTCTACACTGCTGCAGCTTGGTACCAAGAATCAGCACCTGGAAGTGTAGAAGGGTCATAGCAGCTCTGGTTCGCTGGCGCTGATGCTAATAGTTAGCTTTGATCTTTGACAGCTGAAGCTCGTGCAATGCTCAATATCATGATCTCTACACCCATATGAAGCCGTTGATCAGCATCTTTATGAGTGCTCGGCGCTAATGGATGTTAATAAAATACGTCTAGCTACAAGACTAGATAAATGGAACACTTTGTATGGCACTAGACAACAACTGGAAAATAATGTCAGATCCAATTATTTGGCATTGTGTCGCAGGCCAAGAGCCCAGATGCTGCTGGGTTGGTAACAACAACATTGATTGGTTGATTGATTTATTGATAGACAGACAGACAGTTATACAGACAGCCAGACAGACAGGCAGACATGCAAACAGCCAGACAGATAGACAGGCAGACAGGCAGGCAGGCAGACATATAGATAGATAGATAGATAGATAGATAGATAGATAGATAGATAGATAGATAGATAGATAGATAGATAGATAGATAGATAGATAGATAGATAGATAGATAGATAGATAGATAGATAGATAGATAGATAGATAGATATTTATTTATTTATTTATTTATTGATTGATAAACTGATTGATTGATCCAACAGCTCTAGCGTACAGTCAATAACCTCCAAAAGCAGAGACTGCAGTAGAAGCCGAAGTGGATCTTGCTCCCTGAGTAGTTCTTCACATCGGGGTCCTGCTAAGAAAACCAGAAGGAAATACCGGAGCAGGGAAAGGCATGGGCGCTTCACTTCAGATCATCGAGGACGTGGGGGACGCCCTGTAAGGTCACCTTCCATAAGACGAAGGCCAGGTTCACCATGCTATTTGGATAAACGACGGATTACAAGGTAGAGGAGGCTTTATTAGACTGATTTATTTTTCCTTTTCTTTTTCTTCTTCATCTTATTCTGTTTGAGGAGGAAGACTAACGGCTGGTCAGGCAAAATATACTGAGCAGACGTGTTAGTCAGGATCAGGTAAAATGTACTGAGCAGACGTGTTAGTCAGGATCAGGCAAAATATACAGAGCAGACGTGTTAGTCAGGTTCAGGCAAAATATACTGGCTAAGGCCCTCACCTAAGCGTCCTAGTAGCCCTCCCTGGAAACGGGCTGTTTTCATGATAACCTGGCTAACGAGGTGAGGGATCGACGTGATCCATGTAGTATTGAGTGATAAACAGATGAAGCCAAGCACAGCACAACCACCTGAAGAGCCCCGTCCATCTTCATCAGCACGCTCGGGATGTAAGGAAAGCTACTGCAACCCGCCACTTAAAGTCCTGTTCAGGACGCATAAAAAGAGTAACCTACTCATTGTGGGCATTCGCAAACAACAACTTCTTTTTCTTCTTCTTCTTCTTCTTCTTCTTCTTCTTCTTCTTCTTCTTCTTCTTCTTCTTCTTCTTCTTCTTCTTCTTCTTCTTCTTCTCCGTCAATCTCCTTCGTCTTCATCTTCTTCTTTTTCTTCTCCTTCTCCTTCTTCTGCTGCTTCTTCTTCTCTTCTTATACTTCATCTTCTAATTCGTCTCTTATTCTTTATCCTCTTCTTCATCATCTTGTTGCTAAGACCCGTACTCTAACTCATCTAATCCTTCATCCTCTTTGTATTGTTCTTTCTCCTCTTCTTCGTCTACTTATTATTGTTCTTATTCTTCGTCTTTTGTCTTCATCATCTTCCATTTCGTCCTGTTATCTTTCTTCCCAATCTTCATCCTTTCATTATTCATCCTTTCATTCTTCATCCTTTCATTCTTCCCTTCACTCTTCATCCTTTCATTCTTCATCCTTTCATTCATCCTTTCATTCATCCTTTCATTCTTCATCCTTTCATTCTTCATCCTTTCATTCATCCTTTCATTCTTCATCCTTTCATTCATCCTTTCATTCTTCATCCTTTCATTCTTCCTTTCATTCTTCATCCTTTCATTCTTCCTTTCATTCTTCTTCCTTTCCTTCTTCATCCTTTCATTCTTCCTTTCATTCTTCATCCTTTCATTCATCCTTTCATTCTTCATCCTTTCATTCATCCTTTCATTCTTCATCCTTTCATTCTTCATCCTTTCATTCATCCTTTCATTCATCCTTTCATTCTTCATCCTTTCATTCATCCTTTCATTCTTCATCCTTTCATTCTTCATCCTTTCATTCTTCATCCTTTCATTCTTCATCCTTTCATTCTTCATCCTTTCATTCTTCATCCTTTCATTCTTCATCCTTTCATTCATCCTTTCATTCATCCTTTCATTCATCCTTTCATTCTTCATCCTTTCATTCATCCTTTCATTCTTCATCCTTTCATTCATCCTTTCATTCTTCATCCTTTCATTCATCCTTTCATTCATCCTTTCATTCTTCATCCTTTCATTCATCCTTTCATTCATCCTTTCATTCTTCATCCTTTCATTCATCCTTTCATTCTTCATCCTTTCATTCATCCTTTCATTCATCCTTTCATTCTTCATCCTTTCATTCATCCTTTCATTCATCCTTTCATTCTTCATCCTTTCATTCATCCTTTCATTCTTCATCCTTTCATTCATCCTTTCATTCATCCTTTCATTCTTCATCCTTTCATTCATCCTTTCATTCATCCTTTCATTCTTCATCCTTTCATTCATCCTTTCATTCATCCTTTCATTCTTCATCCTTTCATTCATCCTTTCATTCTTCATCCTTTCATTCATCCTTTCATTCATCCTTTCATTCTTCATCCTTTCATTCATCCTTTCATTCATCCTTTCATTCTTCATCCTTTCATTCTTCATCCTTTCATTCTTCATCCTTTCATTCTTCATCCTTTCATTCATCCTTTCATTCTTCATCCTTTCATTCTTCATCCTTTCATTCTTCATCCTTTCATTCTTCATCCTTTCATTCATCCTTTCATTCTTCATCCTTTCATTCATCCTTTCATTCTTCATCCTTTCATTCTTCATCCTTTCATTCATCCTTTCATTCTTCATCCTTTCATTCATCCTTTCATTCATCCTCTCATTCTTCATCCTTTCATTCTTCATCCTTTCATTCTTCATCCTTTCATTCATCCTTTCATTCTTCCTTTCATTCATCCTTTCATTCTTCATCCTTTCATTCATCCTTTCATTCTTCATCCTTTCATTCTTCATCCTTTCATTCATCCTTTCATTCATCCTTTCATTCATCCTTTCATTCTTCATCCTTTCATTCATCCTTTCATTCTTCATCCTTTCATTCTTCATCCTTTCATTCATCCTTTCATTCATCCTTTCATTCTTCATCCTTTCATTCATCCTTTCATTCTTCATCCTTTCATTCTTCATCCTTTCATTCATCCTTTCATTCATCCTTTCATTCTTCATCCTTTCATTCATCCTTTCATTCTTCATCTTTTCATTCATCCTTTCATTCATCCTTTCATTCTTCATCCTTTCATTCTTCATCCTTTCATTCTTCATTTCATTCTTTATCATTTCATTCATCCTTTCATTCTTCATCCTTTCATTCTTCATCCTTTCATTCTTCATTTCATTCTTTATCATTTCATTCATCCTTTCATTCTTCATCCTTTCATTCATCCTTTCATTCTTCATCTTTTCATTCATCCTTTCATTCATCCTTTCATTCTTCATCTTTCATTCTTCATCCTTTCATTCTTCATTTCATTCTTTATCATTTCATTCATCCTTTCATTCTTCATCCTTTCATTCTTCATCCTTTCATTCTTCATCCTTTCATTCATCCTTTCATTCATCCTTTCATTCTTCATCCTTTCATTCATCCTTTCATTCTTCATCCTTTCATTCTTCATCCTTTCATTCTTCATCCTTTCATTCTTCATCCTTTCATTCTTCATCCTTTCATTCATCCTTTCATTCTTCATCCTTTCATTCTTCATCCTTTCATTCATCCTTTCATTCATCCTTTCATTCTTCATCCTTTCATTCATCCTTTCATTCTTCATCCTTTCATTCTTCATCCTTTCATTCTTCATCCTTTCATTCTTCATCCTTTCATTCTTCATCTTTTCATTCATCCTTTCATTCATCCTTTCATTCTTCATCCTTTCATTCTTCATCTTTTCATTCTTCATCCTTTCATTCTTCATTTCATTCTTTATCATTTCATTCATCCTTTCATTCTTCATCCTTTCATTCTTCATCCTTTCATTCTTCATCCTTTCATTCTTCCTTTCATTCATCCTTTCATTCTTCATCCTTTCATTCATCCTTTCATTCTTCATCCTTTCATTCTTCATCCTTTCATTCTTCATCCTTTCATTCATCCTTTCATTCTTCATCCTTTCATTCTTCATCCTTTCATTCTTCATCCTTTCATTCTTCATCCTTTCATTCATCCTTTCATTCATCCTTTCATTCTTCATCCTTTCATTCATCCTTTCATTCTTCATCCTTTCATTCTTCATCCTTTCATTCTTCATCCTTTCATTCATCCTTTCATTCATCCTTTCATTCTTCGTCCTTTCATTCATCCTTTCATTCTTCATCCTTTCATTCTTTATCCTTTCATTCTTCATCCTTTCATTCATCCTTTCATTCATCCTTTCATTCTTCATCCTTTCATTCTTCATCCTTTCATTCATCCTTTCATTCATCCTTTCATTCTTCATCCTTTCATTCATCCTTTCATTCTTCATCCTTTCATTCTTCATCCTTTCATTCATCCTTTCATTCTTCATCCTTTCATTCTTCATCCTTTCATTCATCCTTTCATTCATCCTTTCATTCTTCATCCTTTCATTCTTCATCCTTTCATTCATCCTTTCATTCATCCTTTCATTCATCCTTTCATTCTTCATCTTTTCATTCTTCATCCTTTCATTCTTCATTTCATTCTTTATCATTTCATTCATCCTTTCATTCTTCATCCTTTCATTCTTCATCCTTTCATTCTTCATCCTTTCATTCTTCCTTTCATTCATCCTTTCATTCTTCATCCTTTCATTCATCCTTTCATTCTTCATCCTTTCATTCTTCATCCTTTCATTCTTCATCCTTTCATTCATCCTTTCATTCTTCATCCTTTCATTCTTCATCCTTTCATTCTTCATCCTTTCATTCTTCATCCTTTCATTCATCCTTTCATTCATCCTTTCATTCTTCATCCTTTCATTCATCCTTTCATTCTTCATCCTTTCATTCTTCATCCTTTCATTCTTCATCCTTTCATTCATCCTTTCATTCATCCTTTCATTCTTCGTCCTTTCATTCATCCTTTCATTCTTCATCCTTTCATTCTTTATCCTTTCATTCTTCATCCTTTCATTCATCCTTTCATTCATCCTTTCATTCTTCATCCTTTCATTCTTCATCCTTTCATTCATCCTTTCATTCATCCTTTCATTCTTCATCCTTTCATTCATCCTTTCATTCTTCATCCTTTCATTCTTCATCCTTTCATTCATCCTTTCATTCTTCATCCTTTCATTCTTCATCCTTTCATTCATCCTTTCATTCATCCTTTCATTCTTCATCCTTTCATTCTTCATCCTTTCATTCATCCTTTCATTCATCCTTTCATTCATCCTTTCATTCATCCTTTCATTCTTCATCCTTTCATTCTTCATCCTTTCATTCTTCATCCTTTCATTCATCCTTTCATTCTTCATCCTTTCATTCTTCATCCTTTCATTCTTCATCCTTTCATTCTTCATCCTTTCATTCATCCTTTCATTCATCCTTTCATTCATCCTTTCATTCTTCATTTCATTCTTCATCCTTTCATTCTTCATCCTTTCATTCTTCATCCTTTCATTCATCCTTTCATTCTTCATCCTTTCATTCTTCATCCTTTCATTCTTCATCCTTTCATTCATCCTTTCATTCATCCTTTCATTCTTCATCCTTTTTTTCTTCATCCTTTCATTCTTCATCCTTTCATTCTTCATCCTTTTTTTCTTAATCCTTTCATTCTTCATCCTTTCATTCTTCCTTTCATTCATCCTTTCATTCATCCTTTCATTCTTCATCCTTTCATTCTTCCTTTCATTCATCCTTTCATTCTTCATCCTTTCATTCTTCATCCTTTCATTCATCCTTTCATTCATCCTTTCATTCTTCATCCTTTCATTCTTCATTTCATTCTTCATCCTTTAATTCTTCATCCTTTCATTCTTCATCCTTTCATTCTTCATCCTTTCATTCATCCTTTCATTCATCCTCTCATTCTTCATCCTTTCATTCTTCCTTTCATTCATCCTTTCATTCTTCATCCTTTCATTCATCCTTTCATTCTTCATCCTTTCATTCTTCGTCCTTTCATTCATCCTTTCATTCTTCATCCTTTCATTCTTCATCCTTTCATTCTTCATTTCATTATTCTTCCTTTCATTCTTCATCCTTTCATTCTTCATCCTTTCATTCTTCGTCCTTTCATTCATCCTTTCATTCATCCTTTCATTCATCCTTTCATTCATCCTTTCATTCATCCTTTCATTCTTCATCCTTTCATTCTTCATCCTTTCATTCTTCATCCTTTCATTCTTCATCCTTTCATTCTTCATCCTTTCATTCTTCATCCTTTCATTCATCCTTTCATTCTTCATCCTTTCATTCATCCTTTCATTCTTCATCCTCTCATTCTTCATCCTTTCATTCTTCATCCTTTCATTCTTCATCCTTTCATTCATCCTTTCATTCATCCTTTCATTCATCCTTTTATTCATCCTTTCATTCATCCTTTCATTCTTCATCCTTTCATTCTTCATTTCATTCTTCATCCTTTCATTCTTCATCCTTTCATTCTTCATCCTTTCATTCATCCTTTCATTCTTCATCATTTCATTCTTCATCCTTTCATTCATCCTTTCATTCATCCTTTCATTCTTCATCCTTTCATTCTTCATCCTTTCATTCATCCTTTCATTCATCCTTTCATTCATCCTTTTATTCATCCTTTCATTCTTCATCCTTTCATTCATCCTTTCATTCTTCATCCTTTCATTCTTCATCCTTTCATTCATCCTTTCATTCTTCATCCTTTCATTCTTCATCCTTTCATTCTTCATCCTTTCATTCATCCTTTCATTCTTCATCCTTTCATTCATCCTTTCATTCTTCATCCTTTCATTCATCCTTTCATTCATCCTTTTATTCTTCATCCTTTCATTCATCCTTTCATTCTTCATCCTCTCATTCTTCATCCTTTCATTCTTCATCCTTTCATTCTTCATCCTTTCATTCATCCTTTCATTCATCCTTTCATTCATCCTTTTATTCATCCTTTCATTCATCCTTTCATTCTTCATCCTTTCATTCTTCATTTCATTCTTCATCCTTTCATTCTTCATCCTTTCATTCTTCATCCTTTCATTCATCCTTTCATTCTTCATCCTTTCATTCTTCATCCTTTCATTCTTCATCCTTTCATTCATCCTTTCATTCTTCATCCTTTCATTCTTCATCCTTTCATTCTTCATTTCATTCTTCATCCTTTCATTCTTCATCCTTTCATTCTTCATCCTTTCATTCATCCTTTCATTCTTCATCCTTTCATTCTTCATCCTTTCATTCATCCTTTCATTCATCCTTTCATTCATCCTTTCATTCTTCATCCTTTCATTCTTCATCCTTTCATTCTTCATTTCATTCTTCATCCTTTCATTCTTCATCCTTTCATTCTTCATCCTTTCATTCATCCTTTCATTCTTCATCCTTTCATTCTTCATCCTTTCATTCATCCTTTCATTCATCCTTTCATTCATCCTTTCATTCTTCATCCTTTCATTCTTCATCCTTTCATTCCTCATTTCATTCTTCATCCTTTCATTCTTCATCCTTTCATTCTTCATCCTTTCATTCATCCTTTCATTCTTCATCCTTTCATTCTTCATCCTTTCATTCTTCATTTCATTCTTCATCCTTTCATTCTTCATCCTTTCATTCTTCATCCTTTCATTCATCCTTTCATTCATCCTTTCATTCATCCTTTCATTCTTCATCCTTTCATTCTTCATCCTTTCATTCTTCATCCTTTTATTCTTCATCCTTTCATTCTTCATCCTTTCATTCATCCTTTCATTCATCCTTTCATTCTTCATCCTTTCATTCTTCATCCTTTTATTCTTCATCCTTTTATTCTTCATCCTTTCATTCTTCATCCTTTCATTCATCCTTTCATTCTTCCTTTCATTCTTCATCCTTTCATTCATCCTTTCATTCATCCTTTCATTCTTCATCCTTTCATTCATCCTTTCATTCTTCTTCCTTTCATTCTTCATCCTTTCATTCATCCTTTCATTCTTCATCCTTTCATTCATCCTTTCATTCTTCCTTTCATTCTTCATCCTTTCATTCATCCTTTCATTCTTCATCCTTTCATTCTTCATCCTTTCATTCTTCATCCTTTCATTCTTCGTCCTTTCATTCATCCTTTCATTCTTCCTTTCATTCTTCATCCTTTCATTCTTCATCCTTTCATTCATCCTTTCATTATTTATCCTTTCATTCATCCTTTCATTCATCCTTTCATTCTTCATCCTTTCATTCATCCTTTCATTCTTCTTCCTTTCATTCATCCTTTCATTCTTCCTTTCATTCTTCCTTTCATTCTTCATCCTTTCATTCATCCTTTCATTCTTCCTTTCATTCTTCATCCTTTCATTCTTCATCCTTTCATTCTTCATCCTTTCATTCTTCATCTTTTCATTCATCCTTTCATTCATCCTTTCATTCTTCATCCTTTCATTCTTCATCTTTTCATTCTTCATCCTTTCATTCTTCATTTCATTCTTTATCATTTCATTCATCCTTTCATTCTTCATCCTTTCATTCTTCATCCTTTCATTCTTCATCCTTTCATTCTTCCTTTCATTCATCCTTTCATTCTTCATCCTTTCATTCATCCTTTCATTCTTTATCCTTTCATTCTTCATCCTTTCATTCTTCATCCTTTCATTCATCCTTTCATTCTTCATCCTTTCATTCTTCATCCTTTCATTCTTCATCCTTTCATTCTTCATCCTTTCATTCATCCTTTCATTCATCCTTTCATTCTTCATCCTTTCATTCATCCTTTCATTCTTCATCCTTTCATTCTTCATCCTTTCATTCTTCATCCTTTCATTCATCCTTTCATTCATCCTTTCATTCTTCGTCCTTTCATTCATCCTTTCATTCTTCATCCTTTCATTCTTTATCCTTTCATTCTTCATCCTTTCATTCATCCTTTCATTCATCCTTTCATTCTTCATCCTTTCATTCTTCATCCTTTCATTCATCCTTTCATTCATCCTTTCATTCTTCATCCTTTCATTCATCCTTTCATTCTTCATCCTTTCATTCTTCATCCTTTCATTCATCCTTTCATTCTTCATCCTTTCATTCTTCATCCTTTCATTCATCCTTTCATTCATCCTTTCATTCTTCATCCTTTCATTCTTCATCCTTTCATTCATCCTTTCATTCATCCTTTCATTCATCCTTTCATTCATCCTTTCATTCTTCATCCTTTCATTCTTCATCCTTTCATTCTTCATCCTTTCATTCATCCTTTCATTCTTCATCCTTTCATTCTTCATCCTTTCATTCTTCATCCTTTCATTCTTCATCCTTTCATTCATCCTTTCATTCATCCTTTCATTCATCCTTTCATTCTTCATTTCATTCTTCATCCTTTCATTCTTCATCCTTTCATTCTTCATCCTTTCATTCATCCTTTCATTCTTCATCCTTTCATTCTTCATCCTTTCATTCTTCATCCTTTCATTCATCCTTTCATTCTTCTTCCTTTCATTCTTCATCCTTTCATTCTTCATTTCATTCTTCATCGTTTTTTTCTTCATCCTTTCATTCATCCTTTCATTCTTCATCCTTTTTTTCTTCATCCTTTCATTCTTCATCCTTTCATTCTTCATCCTTTTTTTCTTCATCCTTTCATTCTTCATCCTTTCATTCTTCCTTTCATTCATCCTTTCATTCATCCTTTCATTCTTCATCCTTTCATTCTTCCTTTCATTCATCCTTTCATTCTTCATCCTTTCATTCTTCATCCTTTCATTCATCCTTTCATTCATCCTTTCATTCTTCATCCTTTCATTCTTCATTTCATTCTTCATCCTTTCATTCTTCATCCTTTTTTCTTCATCCTTTCATTCTTCATCCTTTCATTCTTCATCCTTTCATTCTTCATCCTTTCATTCTTCATCCTTTCATTCATCCTTTCATTCATCCTCTCATTCTTCATCCTTTCATTCTTCCTTTCATTCATCCTTTCATTCTTCATCCTTTCATTCATCCTTTCATTCTTCATCCTTTCATTCTTCGTCCTTTCATTCATCCTTTCATTCTTCATCCTTTCATTCTTCATCCTTTCATTCTTCATTTCATTATTCATCCTTTCATTCTTCATCCTTTCATTCTTCATCCTTTCATTCTTCGTCCTTTCATTCATCCTTTCATTCTTCATCCTTTCATTCATCCTTTCATTCATCCTTTCATTCTTCATCCTTTCATTCATCCTTTCATTCTTCATCCTTTCATTCTTCATCCTTTCATTCTTCATCCTTTCATTCTTCATCCTTTCATTCTTCATCCTTTCATTCATCCTTTCATTCTTCATCCTTTCATTCTTCATCCTTTCATTCATCCTTTCATTCATCCTTTCATTCATCCTTTCATTCATCCTTTCATTCTTCATCCTTTCATTCATCCTTTCATTCTTCATCCTTTCATTCTTCATCCTTTCATTCTTCATCCTTTCATTCTTCATCCTTTCATTCTTCATCTTTTCATTCATCCTTTCATTCTTCATCCTTTCATTCATCCTTTCATTCTTCATCCTCTCATTCTTCATCCTTTCATTCTTCATCCTTTCATTCTTCATCCTTTCATTCATCCTTTCATTCATCCTTTCATTCATCCTTTTATTCATCCTTTCATTCATCCTTTCATTCTTCATCCTTTCATTCTTCATTTCATTCTTCATCCTTTCATTCTTCATCCTTTCATTCTTCATCCTTTCATTCATCCTTTCATTCTTCATCCTTTCATTCTTCATCCTTTCATTCATCCTTTCATTCATCCTTTCATTCTTCATCCTTTCATTCTTCATCCTTTCATTCATCCTTTCATTCATCCTTTCATTCATCCTTTTATTCATCCTTTCATTCTTCATCCTTTCATTCATCCTTTCATTCTTCATCCTTTCATTCTTCATCCTTTCATTCATCCTTTCATTCTTCATCCTTTCATTCTTCATCCTTTCATTCTTCATCCTTTCATTCATCCTTTCATTCTTCATCCTTTCATTCATCCTTTCATTCTTCATCCTTTCATTCATCCTTTCATTCATCCTTTTATTCTTCATCCTTTCATTCATCCTTTCATTCTTCATCCTCTCATTCTTCATCCTTTCATTCTTCATCCTTTCATTCTTCATCCTTTCATTCATCCTTTCATTCATCCTTTCATTCATCCTTTTATTCATCCTTTCATTCATCCTTTCATTCTTCATCCTTTCATTCTTCATTTCATTCTTCATCCTTTCATTCTTCATCCTTTCATTCTTCATCCTTTCATTCATCCTTTCATTCTTCATCCTTTCATTCTTCATCCTTTCATTCTTCATCCTTTCATTCATCCTTTCATTCTTCATCCTTTCATTCTTCATCCTTTCATTCTTCATTTCATTCTTCATCCTTTCATTCTTCATCCTTTCATTCTTCATCCTTTCATTCATCCTTTCATTCTTCATCCTTTCATTCTTCATCCTTTCATTCATCCTTTCATTCATCCTTTCATTCATCCTTTCATTCTTCATCCTTTCATTCTTCATCCTTTCATTCTTCATTTCATTCTTCATCCTTTCATTCTTCATCCTTTCATTCTTCATCCTTTCATTCATCCTTTCATTCTTCATCCTTTCATTCTTCATCCTTTCATTCATCCTTTCATTCATCCTTTCATTCATCCTTTCATTCTTCATCCTTTCATTCTTCATCCTTTCATTCTTCATTTCATTCTTCATCCTTTCATTCTTCATCCTTTCATTCTTCATCCTTTCATTCATCCTTTCATTCTTCATCCTTTCATTCTTCATCCTTTCATTCTTCATTTCATTCTTCATCCTTTCATTCTTCATCCTTTCATTCTTCATCCTTTCATTCATCCTTTCATTCATCCTTTCATTCATCCTTTCATTCTTCATCCTTTCATTCTTCATCCTTTCATTCTTCATCCTTTTATTCTTCATCCTTTCATTCTTCATCCTTTCATTCTTCATCCTTTCATTCATCCTTTCATTCTTCATCCTTTCATTCTTCATCCTTTTATTCTTCATCCTTTTATTCTTCATCCTTTCATTCTTCATCCTTTCATTCATCCTTTCATTCTTCCTTTCATTCTTCATCCTTTCATTCATCCTTTCATTCATCCTTTCATTCTTCATCCTTTCATTCATCCTTTCATTCTTCTTCCTTTCATTCTTCATCCTTTCATTCATCCTTTCATTCTTCATCCTTTCATTCATCCTTTCATTCTTCCTTTCATTCTTCATCCTTTCATTCATCCTTTCATTCTTCATCCTTTCATTCTTCATCCTTTCATTCTTCATCCTTTCATTCTTCGTCCTTTCATTCATCCTTTCATTCTTCCTTTCATTCTTCATCCTTTCATTCTTCATCCTTTCATTCATCCTTTCATTATTTATCCTTTCATTCATCCTTTCATTCATCCTTTCATTCTTCATCCTTTCATTCATCCTTTCATTCTTCTTCCTTTCATTCATCCTTTCATTCTTCCTTTCATTCTTCCTTTCATTCTTCATCCTTTCATTCATCCTTTCATTCTTCCTTTCATTCTTCATCCTTTCATTCTTCATCCTTTCATTCATCCTTTCATTCTTCATCCTTTCATTCATCCTTTCATTCATCCTTTCATTCTTCATCCTTTCATTCATCCTTACATTCTTCTTCCTTTCATTTTTTATCCTTTCATTCATCCTTTCATTCTTCATCCTCTTACTTTTCTTCTCATTCTTATTCCTTTTATTCGTCCAGCACCTATTGTTCCTTATCCTGATCTTTACCCTTTCACTGTTCGTTATCTTTATCTTTTCATTGTTTACTATCCTGGACTTTATCCAAATATTGTTTTCTATCCTGGACTTTATCCAAATATTGTTTTCTATCCTGGACTTTATCCAAATATTGTTTTCTATCCTGGACTCTATGCTCTTATAGTTTTCTATCCTGGACTCTATGCTCTTATTGTTTTCTATCCTGGACTCTATGCTCTTATTGTTTTCTATCCTGGAATCTATGCTCTTATAGTTTTCTATCCAGGACTCTATCCTCTTATAGTTTTATATCCAGAACTTTATCCTCTTACTCTTTTCTATCCTGGATTGTATCACCGTTGTGTCCTTTATCCTTATATATATATCCCCTTACTGTTCACTTTTAGTGGCCTTTATACTCTTATTGTTGAAGTTCCATACGAGATTCCTCAGTAAGCTCCCCACTAAGAAAATCACAGTATCGATATCCATCTCGTTGGCCAGGCTGCTGTAATACAGTTTGTGTCATGTAGCGAGACCTGGACGAATTGTTGGTGGTCAGGGTCAGTATCGCCCACGTGACCTTGACATCAATCTTTTCATGTTCTTAATTGAGTAGAAACTCAACTGAACTTCTTTTTACTGTTTTAGAAGACTCTAAAGTCTGTATACAAACAATTTGTTTTTCCCTTCGCTTGATCTGTTCTCTTTGTTTTTGTTTTGTTTTGCGTTCGCATTATTTCTTTAATCCCCAAGGTGGTGTTCGTTGCACTGTGGTTTTTACTTTGCGTATGTCGGCCAGTGCATCCGACTTCAGCATGCATTTTATGTAAGGGTCTGCTTCCTCCTGCATTTTTTAAGGGTTTGCTTCCCCCGGGGTAATGGCCGGTGCTGTGATTGGGATCGAACCCAGCACCTTCGGGGTTGTGAGCCGTGCCACTTAACCACTAGGCCACGCCGTCCCCCTTCGCTTGATCTAAGAATAACTACGTGCATTCAATATCTTCTTGAATGCATCAACTTATCCTGCTCCAACTATTTCCTGTGACAATGCATTCAAAACATTCACCACTCTCTAACTAAATTATGTTTCCTAATATCTAATCTGGACCTTTCTTAAAGTAATATCTAACTATGCGCTCTTATTCGTGTAGACGGCTGTTCTTTGAACAACTTTTTTTAAATATTCTACAGTAATGTTTTTTTTTCCTTGATTATCTTATCAAAGGCAAAGGCCGTCGTCCATCGTAGACGATGATGGCATAATTAATTTTGCTAGCGCTATTTTTAGTAAGGATTAACTGCGCTACTTTTTATCCTCACTCTCTCGTCTCGTCCGCCCGACCCCAGTGGCAAGTCAAGGACAAGACGACTAGCGGGCGACTACGAGATGCATGAGACTCCGAATCAACCACCCGTGAAAACGACGGTGTCGAACCCACACCCAAGACGGAGTCGAGCCCACAGCACCTGATCACGAGGCCGACGGCTGAACTACTTCGCCACAGAATTATCTAATAAACCTCTGTTAAATCATATCGAATTCTTCTATTTTCTAGATAATGTAGGACAGTCTTTCTCTGTCCTCCTAACTCCCACTATCAGCTCTTATTTGTATCCTTTCCAGTATGTGTATATCCTCGATACAATAAGAACTCCGCACCTGAACACAGTACTCCAAGCAAGACGTACGGAATTAACAGAGGAATTAACATATTTGTGCTGAAGACGTGTACTCTATAGGAAGCTAAACAGCGTTGACTGATATTTTGTGGATCCATGGACGCTCGAATACACCTCGAAATCTAAAGGCAAACAGACTAGTCAAGAAGGGATCAAAGCAAGAAAAGCCACACAGCTCGTAAGAACACCAAACAAAGAAACTTGTTTGAACAGATGAGCCATGGGAAATACTGATCGTGAGGTCAGAAGACAAGCCAAGGGACAGTATAAAGCAACTCACAAGGAAGGTTCAGAGCACAATTTTCCGACTGAGAACCCAACACATCCCATTTTACGAGCACCTGAATAGAAACCAACCACAACACCCTCCAGATTACCAGTAGAGCACCTACACGTCTTCTTCTTCGTTAGTTCTCAAACTTCCGCTACCAAAAAAAATCCCGAAAAGGACTTCGGAATACATTGCGTCGTAGTTTACAGCTTGACTTTCTAGATTTTCTAGATAATGTAGGACAGTCTTTCTCTGTCCTCCTAACTCCCACTATCAGCTCTTATTGGCATCCTTTCCAGTATGTGTATATCCTCGATACAATAAGAACTCCACACCTGAACACAGTACTCCAAGCAAGACGTACGGAATGCTTTATACAGTTTGACTATTCCTTCCTATCACACTAGTTAATCTTGTTTTAATAACCATCTTTTAACATCATTTCTGTTCTGTTCCTCAGTGCTCGGAAACGCCCCGTGCCCTACACCAGACCTGACCCTTCATCAGCATCATCGTCATCCTCGTCAGACAGCGAGTCGTCCTCTTCTACATCATCGTCCAGGTCCCATTCTTCGAGATCTCGTTTTAGCAGTCAGTAGACAATACAAAAAAACAAACAACGAATCACTGTTATCAGAGATCAGAGCAAAACTAGGAAAACTCCAGAGATCCTCAATAATAGCGCTCCAGCGGCTACTCTCCCAATTGCGGAATCACGGAAACGACAGAGCTGATGCTCTGGCAAAAGATGGCAGCAAAAAGGCACAATTTGATCATCGAGTATCATACAGAGAAATCAAGAACATCATTAAATAATCAGTTAGTACACCAATGGAGAGAAGACAGAAACATAAGCAGTACACCAGACCAAATTCACTATCTCAAAAGAAATCAACAAACTACCTTATTTCGCCTTAGAACTGAACACTGCAGACTACTAGAACATCTATACCAATTGAAGATCTCACACACCGATGAGTGCCCATGTGGAACAGGATGCCAGAACCCTGAGCATATTCTACAAGAATGCCCAATCTATAGGGCAATGAGATGCCAGACCTGGCCAGAGGGTGCAGAGATGAGACAAAAGCTGTGGCGCAGCCGCTCCGACCTGGTGAAGACTACAGAATTCATCATGGCGACTGGCCTGCAGATATAGCATGACAAAAAGATCCTGAACACAAAGAAAGAAAGAAGAGAAGCAGTCAGTCTCGCTTTCCAGACCAGAATACATAACAAGGGCAATATAAACAAACGGACCTATCACAATACAATCGCATCTACCCCTGTCACTATCAGCAACAGCAGCAGAATGGGGTGTTATTTGGACCAATGTCAACGTCACAATAACCTTCGTCATCACGTTTCCGGTCACACACTTGTTGTGCGTTATTCGCCCATTGTATTCGATGAGGACCAATTTCCCAATATTCACTTTTCTCGTAAGTTCCAAGATGGTTAGATAAACCATATCGGGGCCTAGAATTGTCTGTCACATTTAGTGCAAGAAAAAAGGCGCATTGCGGAGCGATCGTCTCTCTATAGCCTCATTCATTCCTGATGCATCATCTATGAACACCGGCAGCAAAGATGCTGCGCCAGTATGTGGAATTGGTGACTATTCTTTCACAGTCACCATGGTTAATTCAGAACTGGGTCAGCGATTTCTTAGGAATAAGACCATGCCCACACACATACGACCATATTCAGTATCTTAGTGGGGACGGCGTGGGTTAGTGGTTAAGTGGAACGACTCACAACCCGAAGGCGCTGGGTTCGATCCCCATTACAGCCCCGGCCGTTACACCGGGGAAGCAAACACTCAGAAAATGCAGGAGGAAGCCTACCCTTATGCATGCTGAAGTCGGATGCACTGGATGCAAAATAAAAACCTCATTGCAACGGACGCCGCCTTGGGGATTAGAGAAATAAGGCACACGCAAATAAAAAAAATCTTAGTTGTGTTTTTCCCGTGGCAGCATATAGCATGGACAATTACTAAAACATCTAGAAATAGAATAGAGTCTTTCGAGTCAAAATGTTACAGAAAGATCCCCAGACTGAGAGAAAAACAAAATATATACACGAAAAGAAAACTGCCTTACCAATTCCATCGTGGCCAGAAAATGTAAATACTTTGGTCACATCAAGGAACACAACGGTCTTGAGAGAGCGGTGATGGGAGGTATGGTGCCAGGTAAAAGGGCCAGGGGTAGACCAAGGACACGATGGCACCAAGATATCAGGTAATAAGCGGAGGCTGGAGATTTGGTTAGTGAGCGTGTTTCTTTCAGACTGACTGTGATGGTAGCGACGTTCTGCAAATGGTATGCTACATGATGATGATGACTTGCAGTCTAATATCAGAGTGAGAGACAACGTAGCTGCTGAGAGGAGCGGTGCATACTTCACAACAACATCCAGTATTAGAATGGAGATTAACAGGTCAAATGGAGATTAACAGGTCAAATGGAGATTAACAGGTCAAATGGAGATTAACAGGTCAAATGGAGATTAACAGGTCAAATGGAGATTAACAGGTCAAATGGAGATTAACAGGTCAAATGGAGATTAACAGGTCAAGACGACGAACAGTGCACGAGCTGTAGTGGTCAGCTACACAAAGCTGACTGCTCGTGTCAGGAACCTGAGCTGCCAAGACCCTTCTACACCTCCATGGGGTGATCCTGAACAACATGCTGCAGCAGAGAAGCCTGGCTAAGACGATGGGATCGAAGAGGGAAGGCTAGCCCGGTGATCAAAATGCCTGCAAATGTCGAATGTGTCGGACCGAAAACAGAACAGCCAGAGTTCAAGTACAAGGGCAGATAAGCAAAAAAGGTGACACTTGAGCAGGGAGTACACCAAGGGGGAGTACTGTCACCCACACTTTTCCTGGTGTATATAAACAACATCTCAGAGAATATACCAAGAAGAGTCCACAGCTCCATGTTTGCAGTCGATCTGGCTATGTGGACCTCTGAAAAAAATCTCACCATAGCAAGCAATCGGATGCAGCAGGCCCTAACATCGTTGGAGGAGTGGGCAAACTCAATGCTGGTCAAAATAAATGAGGAAAAAACAATATGTACGATATTCTCGCTTTCAAATAAACCCCACAACACCAAAAGTTTGATTATCACCTCCTTACTCCTATGTTTAATATTTCTTTTCATCATACCTAACATTGCATTTGCATTATTCACTGCTACCTGGACTTGCCTACTCATTACATTACATGTATGCTCTATTATAACCCCTAGGTCCCTTTCCTTATATATCATTCTAATATTGTTCTCGCTCAACCTGTAATTATGTTCCATATTGGATCTACCTATGTGGATGACAGTACATTTGTCTATATTAAACTCCATTTGTCACCTCACAGAACAGTCTCGAATTTTATCTAAATCTGACCTAAATATTTCTACCTCTTCTATAGATGAGACATAGCTACATAGTTTTGAATATAAGAAAGATAAGTAAATCGTTACCACTCCAAGGTCTCATTATTTTATAGTCAGTCATGACTGAAACGGGCTTTTACCACTTAATAACTCCTTCTATTTCTTCAATCAATAGATCATGTTCCAATTGATAATTTTGTCTTCCGGTAAACATTGATTGCTTTGATCAGTATCTCCATTATAGCTATTTTAAAGTTTATGACTGCAGTTACAATTTTCGTTGTCTTGAAATTCTTTGTCATTTCAGGGAATATTCTTTTTCTAAATGCGTCGTCTTCTATACTTTTATAGATCTGTGACGTTTATTGACTTTGTTTTTCTTTTCTGGCTTTTCCTTTGTTATGTTGTTTGTGTCAATACCACTGGTCGATAATCAGCATCTTTACAAACGCTGGTGATTACTCGAGTCTGTTAATTTCTGCATTGTCGTCTTGATGACAGGTAATCAATTTGTGAATAATTCGTCAGTAAATCTGATGTAAAACCAACAACGCCGAGGGCTTCAACAGCAGGATAAAAGCTAATGGCCAGGAACTCGAAGTGGTTGAGCGTTTTAAATATCTGGGGTCGATTGTCAGTGATGAAAGATCAAAATGTGAGGTTTTGGCCAGAATAGCACAGACAATAGCGGCGCTTGCACGGCTTAACAAAATCTGGCAAGATAAACGGTTAGCACTACGCACGAAAATCAGATTAATGCGTACACTGGTCCTGTCAATATTCCTCTATGCTTGTGAGACATGGACAGTTACAGCTCACTTTCAGCGAAGGATACATGCCTTGGAGATGAGATGTTTCCGAAGACTTTTAAACGTCATGTACAAAGATCGAGTTACAAATGAGGAAATACGAGATAGAATTACAACAGCAATAGGGCCTTTTGAAGACCTCTTGGCAACTGTTAAAAGAAGGAAACTCGCTTGGTTCGGTCACATATCGAGATCAAATGGTCTTGTAAATACGATCCTCTACGGAAAGGTGCAAGCAAACGACGAAGAGGCCGTCCCAAAAAGAGGTGGGAGGACAACATAAAAGAATGGACCAATCTCCGACCAGAAGAGGCACAGGCAGAGGCCGCTGACAGAGAAGGGTGGTATGGTGTTGTGAGGATGTCTTCATGTGTGCTCCAACGACCTCACCGGTTACGGGATGACCTAACCTGACATCTGATGATGATAATGTGTAACGAATGGCAAGAAGTGATGGAAAACGAAGGCTTATGGGAAATGAGTGAACAATAACCAGTAGAGCAACAAATCATACGTAGGAAATGGGGATGAATAGAAAGCACGTCACTGAAAGCATCATCAAACGTGGCCAGACATCCCCTAACATGGAACCCACAGGGAAAGAGGAAAGAAGGGTAGACCATTAAACACCGGCGTGGAGTGTAAAAATGAACTTCGGACCCTGGATCTCAACTGGAAAGAGAGAAAAGGGGCAGATAACGATCGTATTTGTTGGAGGAGAGTTGTCAATGGCTTTTGTCCTGTAAGTAGCGACGGGCATTGATAGATTAATATTTAATATTTCGGTTGTTCCATCTGTACCTTCTTCTTCTTAACTTAACTTAACTTAACTTAACTTAACTTAACTTAATGTCTTTATACTGGTTTAGAAGACTCTGCAGAGTCTGTATACAACCAGTTTATTTTACATCACCATGCTCTAAAAGTTATGCGCATCCAATTTATTCTTAAATGTATTAACTATCCCTGCCTTCACTACCTCCCGTGGCAATGCATTCCAAGTATTCACCACTCTCTGACTAAAAAATATTTCCTAATATCTAATCTGGATCTCTCTTTAGTTAATTTGTAACTATGCCCTCTTGTTCTTGTGGGTGGCTGTATTTTAAAACAACTTGTTATAGTCTAATTTATCGATTCCTCTGATCATCTTATAAACCTGTATTAAGTCACCACGAATTCTTCTCTCTTCTAGACACTGGAGACCGTTAAGATCCTAAGAATATGTCTTTTTCCTTTGGCAACCTATGGATGTTCTTCTTCTTCTTCTGCGTACACAGTCAGACAGTAACCATTATTTTCTCGAAAAAAGCGGCGGTCATCCTGAGACTCTCGCCACTACCATAGAGCTTGTCTTGCAGTTCCACTGGCAATGGCCACATCTGCTCTCTCTGATCCTCGTATGTCGGGCAGTTCTGCAGCAGATGTTCAGTGGTCATTTTACCAGTACCGCACGGGCATTCGTCGGTACACCCTATCTTCAATTTGTTGAAGAGGTGGTACCTCAGTCTGTTAACCTATGGATGTGAAACATGGACGATTACAAAAGCAATAAGAGCGAAGATCGGTGCTTTTGAAACACAGTGCTACAGAAGAATCCTGAAAATCCTGTGGACAAAGAAAGCAAGAAACAATTCCATCCGGCAAGACCTGAATGTAGAGGGGAATTGGCTCATAAATGATGTAATGACCCGAAACTTTAGGTTTTTTGGACATGTCAAACAACATCAACGGACTGGAGAGTGTGGTTATGGAAAGCATGGTCACTGGAAAGAGAGGCCGGGGCCAACCCAGAAAACGATAGACTCAGGTCATCAAGGAGACGCTGGATTTGACCTTTAGACGTTCTGCAAATGACTTGCTTCATGATGATGATGATGACGTCATGTCATGTGACCGCTTTCGTAGATCAATAACAATACTAAAAACTGGAAATTGCTTAAAAGATGGTAAAGCAATAACTGAAAACAGAAAAAAGAATTCTCATAGTTAACAATGAACTGTAGAATGTGTTTTCTACGCTGTTCTTGACAACTGACACGTTCGTGTGATGTATAGAAGCAATGTTATAATGGAGCAATGTCATTGGTTGATTTATAACCACTCACTATCGACCAATATCGTTTCACCAGCTTGGCTCAAGATTTTGAGCAGTGCATGAACTGCAGCGGTCCAAAGCTGACTGCTAGCGTTAGGGCCAGCGAACTAGAGCTGCCAAGTCACTTCTACACCTCCACGCGGTGATCCTGGATAACAGGCTGCAACAGAGCAGACTGGCTAAGGAGATAGGATAGAAGAGTGAAGGCTAACCCGATACTCAAAAGTGTCGGACCGAAAGTTGCAAATATCGCAGTCAAGCTGTTTACTACGACACAACGGAGTCCGTGCTATGGACAACATCCTGCTACTTGCAAAACCCTTATCAGGGCTTGGTAGCGGGGGATTATTCCGAAAGTTAAAATTACATGTAATAGGTAGGGGAGTTGCCAAATGGATTGAAAATTGGTTAACGGGAAGATGGCAGAGGGTGGGCATAAATAAGGAGTACTCTGAGTGGTGTGAAGTGAAAAGTGGTGTGCCACAGGGCTCGGTTTTGGGACCAATTTTGTTCTTGATATATATAAATGATTTGGACATTGATATGGGATCCATGATTGCAAAACTTGCTGATGACACAAAACTATGCAGTAGTGTCTCATCTAAAGCAGACGTGGATATATTGAGGTCGGATATAGATAAAATTTAAGAATGGTCTGTAAGCTAGCAAATGGAGTTTAATGTAGATGAATGTGCAGTCATCCACATAGATAGATCCAATATGGAACATAATTACAGAATGGGTGAAAACAATATTATAAAGATAGATAAAGAAAGGGACCTAGGAGTTATAATAGGTCATACAGGTAAGGTGAGTGAGCAAGTTAAGGTAGCAGTGAAAAAGGCCAATTCAATGTTACGCATGATAACAAGAAATATTAAACATAGGAGCAAGGAAGTAATCGTCAAACTGTATAAAGCATCAGTTAGACTTAGACTGGAGTACTGTGTACAGGTGTGGAGTCCTTATAAGAGAGAAGATGTAAACATGCTGGAAAAGATATAAAGAAGAGCGACAAAGATGATAGTGGGATTCCAGAATTACAGTTATGAGAAAAGATTCAGAGAAGCCGACCTACAGTGTCTAGAAAAAAGAAGAATTCGTGGTGACTTAATACAAGGTTTATAAGATGATCAGAGGAACGGATAAATTAGACTTTAACAAGTTTTTTTTCAAAATACAACCACCAGCAAGAACAAGAGGGCATAGCTACAAATTAACTAAAGAGAGATCCAAATTAGATATTAGGAAACATTTTTTTAGTTAGAGAGTGGTGAATGCTTGGAATGCATTGCCACAGGAGATAATGAAAGCAGGGAGAATTAATCCATTTAAGAAAAAATTGGATGCGCACAGCTTTTAGAGCAAGGAAATGTACATGAAACTGGTTGTATACAGACTGTGTAGAGTCTTCTAAACTAGTATAAAGATGTTAAGTTAAGATTGAGAACGAACGACGAAGACGAAGAAGTCCCACCATTCAAATCGCATTTGCTAGCTTTGATCCGTTCGAAAAAAAAAGAGACTACAAGATAACGTACTTAAGCATTACAAATCTGACTAACAAGATGGCCAGATCGATGTTAAAGCTTCCTATAGATATTTAAAATTCAACATAGTACTAATGGGCTGCGAAACAAAACTAGCAATTCGTATTTAATAATAAGGTAAGAATCATTGTCTGGTGAATAAATATTCACTACTGTGAGGCGTGTTCAAATGAAAAGGGATCAAACTGCAACTAGTAAACAAACGTACAATGCGCATGATGACGTCACTTATGGAGTAAACAGCACATACCAAGCGTCAAGTTTGCAATATTTCATTATCCTCTGACTCATAGTTTCCTTAGCAGACCGTTGAAAACATGAAAAGAATCCTTCCAGAGTTGATCAGCTAGAGGTGATTCGTTTCTAACAGCTGAAAGATGTCGACAAGTTGAAATTCATCACAGAGTGCAGGCAGTGTGTGATGACAAAAGTGTGTCGAAGAAAACAGTGAAGAACTGGTCAACGATGTTTAAAGAATGATGTGAGAATGGGCCTGACCTGGTCTCTTAAGATCTTTTGTTAACTCACGTCATTCTTTAAACATCGTTGTCCAGTTCTTCACTGTTTTCTTCGACACACTTTTATCACCATACACTGCCTGCATTATGTGATGAATGTCACCTGGTCGACATCTTTCACCTGTTTGAAACCAAATCACCGCTCGCTGAGCAACTCTGGAAGGATTCTATATCACGCCCGCCATGTTTTCTCAAGAACACATCCTCCAAACATATCCACCGCACCAAGGCTCCCGTGAGAAGACCTGACCCGATGAAAGAAACATACAATACAAACTGTCGGGAACCATTGAGGACCTGCGACTGACGTGTCACTTCATGGAGGCAGCCCATCTGGTGGCATGAAACGAGCATACGAAACCGAACGCAAAGAAGAAGAACCACTCTCTGACTAACAAAAAATATTTCATGATATCTAATCTCGTTTTTTTACCGTGGATAAATGTCCGGGTCAAGACTACTGTTTGAAATTAGAAGCCGGGATCAATATGCTGAGCAGCGCATGAGCTGCAGTGGTCAGCGATCCATAGCTGACTGCTTGAGTCAGGGCCAGCGAACCAAAGCTGCCAAGACCCTTCTACGCCTCCACGCGGTGATCCTGGATAACAGGCTGTAGCAGGGCAGACTGGCTAAGGAGAAAGGATCGAAGAAGGAATGCTAGCCCCGTACTCAAAAAATTCTTGCTGAAGTCGGATGTGTTGGACTGAAAGGTGCAAATATCGAAGTCAAGCTGTGTACTACGACACTGCGCATTCCGTTCTCTGGACTATATTCTGCTGCGTAATCCCTTTCAGGGTTTGGTAGCGGGAGATTGAGAACGAACGAAGCCAAGCCAAGCCAAGCCAAGCCAAATTAGAAGCCTGTTAGCAAAACCATTGGTGATATTATGTTCTCAATCACTTCCTAATGAGATTGTTCCAGGGGATTGAAAAGTATCATGTGATACATTCTCGTGCTTTGCCTAATGTGATACTCCGAGGTTCAGTTTCTGGCAAGAGAAGATGAGGTGGCCATAATATACGCTGGACAGTTGATTTATCCAAGAAGACGACCGTTAACGCAATAAATAGATATAGCACATTGGCGACGGACAGTTCATGATGTACCTAGTTTACGGGACAGAAGAATCGAGACACTGAAGGCACGTTGAGTCTGAAGCCCAAAAGCATGATCCATGTATGAAAATACTACACGCTCTTGCAAGGAATCCACAAAGCTGTAAAAACTCTTCTAGAAATGAAACGTAAAATGTCTAAACTTTTCGCAAAAAAACACGTTAATTAATTTAGGACAATTTCAATTGAAAAAAAAGGCATTTTTGGTACAAAGTCGTAAAAGCCGATTTGTCGGTGTGTTGGTATGCTGAAAAATATCTCTGAGCCGATTTATGAGCTCCTCGTAGTGAATGAATGAATAATCTGGTTTTTTGTTTTTCTTTAATTAAAATGTTCACAAAATGCGTGAAAGCCATTATATATCATTTGGGCTTGAGTTTTAGAACATGTGTTCTCAATTGTTGGTGTTTGCTTGTGAATTGGATGTGTCCTTTAGTGAGAGAGGAGACAAACGTCTGGTCAGTCAAACATACTGGTCAGACATGTTAGGCAGGGTCAGGCAAACATACTGGTCAGACATGTTAGGCAGGGTCAGACAAAATATACTGATCAGACATGTTAAGCAGGGTCAGGCAATACATACTGATCAGACATAGGCAGGGTCAGGCAAAATATACTGATCAGACATGTTAGTCAGGGTCAGGCAAAATATACTGGTCAGACATGTTAGTCAGGGTCTGGCAAAACATACTGGTCAGACATGTTAGGCAGGGTCATACAAAATATACTGATCAGACATAGGCAGGGTCAGGCAAAATATACTGATCATACGTGTTAGTCAGGGTCAGACAAAATATACTGGTCAGACATGTTAGTCAGGGTCTGGCAAAACATACTGGTCAGACATGTTAGTCAGGATCAGGTAAAATATACTGATCAGACATGTTAGTCAGGGTCAGGCAAAATATACTGGCCAAGATACTCACCTCGGTTTCCTCGTAGTTCTCCCTAAAAACGGGATGTTTTGATGGCAGCCTGTCTAGCAAGGTGGGGGATCGATGTGATCCCCATAGTAGTGAGTGACATGCAGATGAAGCCAGCTTTAGCACGACCGTCTGGAGAACCCTTGTCCACCTTCGTCAGCACGTTCTGGATATGAGAAAAGCTACTGCAGCCCGCCACTTAACGCCCTTTTTAGGGTGCACAAAAGAGTTACGGTACTTGCGTCTTAATTCACCCCAAACATAAGAAATATTTTGTTAGTACCAGATTTGATGTAGTATCGTCATAGAATAGTCCCCTTTTTAATTGCTGGGGTGTCACACATTCTGAGTGAACAGGAGCGAATTTCTGTTTATTCCTGCAGTCTTAATAATGAATTTATTGGGTTAGGGTTAGGATTATGGTTAGTATTAAGGTTAGGAATACTATAAGGGTTAGGAATAGTATTAGGGTTAGACTTAGCACTCTTTTCTGCCCTTCTATCTTTATTTAAGTCTTTACTTAATAATTTAAATTATATCGTCCTGTTCTTCCTTTAACCCGAAATGGAATGTCCCGTTACGGTTCTCGGCTCTCAATTACGTACAACGGGGACCCTGTTTGGGGTGAATTAAGACGCAAGAACCGAGTTATCTTACTCATTGTGGGCATTGAACATCATCGTGTGTCCTTCAAATGGTCTTGGATCAAGATGCTGAGCAGCGACTCATAGCTGACTGGTAGCGCCAGGGCCAGCGAACCAGAGCTACCAAGACCCTTCTACACCTCCACGAGGTGATCCTGGATAACAGGCTGCAATAGAGCAGAACAGCTAAAGAGAAGGGATCTTATTCTTCTTCTTCTTCTTCTTCTTCTTCTTCTTCGTACGCAGTCAGACAGTAACCATTATTTTTTCGAAAAAAGCGGCGGTCATCCTGAGGCTGTCGACACTGCCATAGAGCTTGTCTTGCAGTTCCACTGGTGATGGCCACATCTGCTCTCTCTGATCCTCGTATGTCGGGCAGTTCTGCAGCAGATGTTCAGCGGTCATTTTACCGGTACCGCACGGGCATTCGTCGGTACCACCTATCTTCAATTTGTTGAATAGGTGGTACCTCAGTCTATTGTGGCCAGTGCGAAGTCTGAAGACAACGACCTGCTCTCTTCTGTTCAACTGGTAATAGGCATCGTTTTTGGTGTAACCAGTATGTTCGGTTTCCCATTTGGTCATGTATCTGGCTTTGATAAGCCGTTTTGACTCTTCGTACGTCATACTAGTATCTGGTTGTGGTAGTCTTGCACCTTCTTTTGCCAGTCTGTCTGCCTCCTCGTTGCCTTGGATGTTGCAGTGTGATGGGACCCACTGTACCACTACCCTTTTTGGTGCGGACTGCTGGCACAGTTTGCAGAGTGCTGCTCTTAAGTCATTAAGCTCAGTGTTTTTCTGGCTTTTTAGCGCTGTGACTACGGCGAGAGCACCTGTAAGCAGGGAGAAGGGATCGAAGAGGGAATGCTAACCCGGTACTCAAAAAATGATTTCTGATGTGTGGGACCGAAAGGTGCAAATATCGCAGTCAAGCTGTAAACTATGACACAACGCATTCCGTTCTCTGGACTACATTCTGCTACTTAAGCCCTATCAGGATTTGGTAGCGAGAGATTGAGAACAAACGAAGCCAAGCCTAATGGTCTGAAGGTCCAAATCAAATGTCACTTAATTGCGTGTAACACTTGCTTACACCCAGAGACGACAAACTTCTCCTGGAAAAGGGCCTGGGGACATGTCATTGTAAAGTAAACGCTTTTAATACCGTCAACAGAGATGTACTTTGAAAGGTCATGGAGAAATTCGGCTGTCCAAGCAGATTCACCTAGATTTCCAAACAATTCCACGAAGGTATGCATGCCCATATGCTGAACGATGGGGAAATGCCAAATGTCTTTTCCCTGCCTCAAATGGCATCAAGCAGGGCTGTGTACTAGAACCGGCACTCTTCAGCTGCCATGTTTGCTGCCATGCTCAGTGTTAGCCATCAGGGGTGTATCCAAAACGGAGTGGAAATTAACTTAACTTAACTTAACGTCTTTATACTGGTTTAGAAGACCCTGCAGAGTCTGTATACAACATTTACATCACCTTGCTCTAAAAGCTATGCACATCCAGTTTATTCTTAAATGCATTAACTGTCCCTGCCTCCACTATCTCCCCTGGCAATGCATTCCAAGCATTCCCCACTCTCTGACTAAAAAAATATTTCCTAATATCTAATCTGGACCTCTCTTTAGTCAGCTTGTAGCTATGCCCTCGTGTTATTGTGGATGGCTGTATTTTAAAAAACTTGTTATAGTCTAATTTATCGATTCCTCTGATCATCTTATAAACCTGTATTAAGTCACCACGAATTCTTCTCTCTTCGAGACACTGTAGGCCGGTTTTTCTGAGTCGTTCCTCATAACTGTAATTCTGGAATCCCACTATCATCTTTGTTGCTACCTTAACTTGCTCACTCACCTTTCCTGTATGATCTATTTTAACCCCTAGGTCCCTTTCCTTTTCTATCTTTCTAATATTGTTTTCTCCCATTCTGTAATTATGTTCCATATTGGACCTACCGATGTGGATGACTGTACATTTATCTACATTAAACTCCATTTGCCAGCTTACAGACCATTCTCGAATTTTATCTAAATCCGACCTCAATATATATAAAAACAGGACTGACGAAAAACTCTTCAATCACAGGCGACTGCAAGCACACAGAAAGGTTGTTGTTGTTGTTGTTTACGAATGCCCATAATGAGTAGGTTACTGTTTTGTGCACCCTGAAATGGACGTTAAGTGGGGGGTTGCAGTAGCTTTCTTCACATCCCGAGCATGCTGATGAAGGTGGACTGAGGCCCTCTAGACAGTTGTGTTATGCTTGGCTTCATTTGTGTGTCACTCACTACTACAGGGATCATGTTAATCCTTCACCTCGTTAGCCAAGCTGCCATGAAAACAGCCCGTTTCCAGGTAGGGCTACTAGGAAGCTGAGGTGAGGGTCTTGGCCAGTATGTTTTGCCTGATCCTGACTAATATATCTGATCAGTATATTTTGCCAGACCAGACGTTAAGTCTTCCTCCCCACACAGCAAGGTAAAGGACACAACCATCTCTAACTTACTTTGTGCTGATGACTGTGCCCTGGCTGCCAGCACCGAAAGAGACATGCAGACATTGTGGACACGTTCAGTTTTACAATTAATACAAAACAAACCAAGTCATGTTTCAGCCTGTCCTGAGTGACGCATACCGTGACCCAGATATCAGAGTCAGGAACGAGCGTCTCCAAACAGTAGACAGCTTCACTTACCTTAGCAGCGCTCTTTCTAGGAAAACTATAGTTGACTACGAGTTCAACAACAGAATCTTCTTCAAGGCCAGCGCTGCTTTGGGAGGCTGCTTAACAGTGTTTGGGATCAGAGAGGTCTTAGCCGTGATACAAAACTCAAAGTCTACCGAGCTGTAGTGCTCACAACTTATGTACAGCAGGCATGCTGGGAAAATAAATCAGTTGCATACAAGCTGCCTCCGTAGATTGTTCAAACTTCAGTGGCAGGATAGGGTATCAGACACAGAGACCCTCATTAAGGCAAAAATGTCGAGCATCCACACATTGTTGCAGAAGACCCAGATCAGGTGGACTGGCCACGTTGTGCGCATGCCAGACAACCGCTTCCCCAACAGCTAATATGGTGCGCTGAAAGAGGCCCTGCGTCTGGTTAGTGGGCAAAAGAAGCGTGTCAGAGACTCCCTCAAAATGTCTCTGAAACGCTTTAACATCGACGCAAACTCATGGGAATACCTGGCACAGAACCGCCAGACATGGCATAGACCTCCCAACAGAGACGCCTTGATTGAGGAGGAACGCCGGGCCTCTGAGGTACAGAGAAAAGGTACTTTGCGAAAAGATAACACAACCGACACTCACATGTCGAATTCTGACCATGCCGCAAATGTATGTTCCCCCAACGGTTTGACAAACCAGTAGGAAGGAAGGCACAGTATATCGATGTGTTGCACTGATGTGAAAAGTAAATTGGACAAGAGAAGGGGGTTTCCGAGGCAGAATTGACACAGCCACTTTCGGAATCACAGGTAAGATGCAACACAACATGTCTGGCTGCTGCTATCATCATCGCTTGTTATGGGCGGTTATTATTATTATTATTATTATTAAAGGTTTGCCAAATAGTACTTAGACTAATATCAAGGATCAAGATGCTGACCAGTGCATGGGCTGCAGCGGTCAGGGACACATAGCTGACTGCTAGCGTGATGGCTAGCGAACCAGAGCTGCCAAGACCCTTATATTTCTCCATGTGGTGATCCTGAATAACAGGCTGCAACAGAGCAAAATAGCTAAAGAGAAGGGATCGAAGAGGAAAGACTAATTCAGTATTCAAAAATGCATGTGTCGGATCAAAAGATGCAAATATTGCAGTCAATCTGTAAACTACAACGTATTCCATTCTAGAGACATTCTGCTACGTGCAAAGATCTATTCAGGGTTTGGTAGCGGGAGATTCAGAACGAATGAAGAAGAATGAGTAAACTAGTGTTGGGGAATGAAGCTTTCAAAGACTTCAGTACACAAAACCATAGCTTGTATGAGGTAGAGTGACCAGTTGCCTTTCCCCGCTGTTTTTACTTCCCTATTCATATGCTAGGTGGCAATTTACAGCTGGGTCGACTGGAGTATGACGGTTGTGGGAGTTGAACCCTGTAGATGACATGTCATATTTATCAATAGTTTATGATATCTTTATCATCTTCGTGTCATAACCTCCATGTGGTGATCCTGGATAACAGGCTGCAGCAGGGCAGACTGGCTAAGGAGAAGGGATGAAAGAGGGAATGCTAATCAGGTATTTAAAAAATGCTTGCTGAATTCGGATGTGTTGGACCGAAACGTGCAAATATCGCAGTCAAACCGTAAACTACGACACAACGCATTCCGTTCTCTGGACTACATTCTGCTACTTAAGCCCTTTCAGTGTTTGATAGTGGGAGATTGAGAATGAACGAAGCCAAGCCAAGTCATAAATATATAGCTGAGATTTAAGTACGTGAACAATCTGCGAACATGATTTATAATAATCATTCCAGTGGTCGCGAGGTAATGTGTTCGCCTCGAGTGCTGGAGATCGCGGGTTCAAATCACAGTGGAGACCGGGATTTTGTTCCTGGATCATCCAGTAACAATGTCCCTTGACCTCTGAAGTAGTGAGATCAGACACCTGTGTGCAGTGGTCCACACGTTGAAAATCCCTTAGCAGTTGGAGATCGAAAAAGTATGCTTAATGGCCGCTGATTGGACAAAATTCAAGTTAAAGAATCGACTCAAATTATTCTAGGGATTCTCACTCCAGAAAGAATATGTCGTACAAATTCTTGGTTATGTAGTTAAAGGAACGGCATAGATGGCGCCTGACAGGCTGCGGGTCTAACTTGCTCTAATTTACGCTTCCACCATCATTCATTCATGGGCGTCTCAGTCTCTATAGACCATGCGCTTGACGACCTGTAAGTTGTGTCTAACTCTGTCTCAGTCTCTATAGACCATGCGCTTGGCGACCTGTAAGTTTTGTCTAGCTCTGTCTCTATAGACCATGCGCTTGGCGACCTGTAAGTTTTGTCTAGCTCTGTCTCAGTCTCTATAGACCATGCGCTTGTCGACCTGTAAGTTTTGTCTAGCTCTGTCTCAGTCTCTATAGACCATGCGCTTGTCGACCTGTAAGTTTTGTCTAGCTCTGTCTCAGTCTCTATAGACCATGCGCTTGGCGACCTGTAAGTTTTGTCTAGCTCTGTCTCAGTCTCTATAGACCATGCGCTTGGCGACCTGTAAGTTGTGTCTAGCTCTGTCTCAGTCTCTATAGACCATGCGCTTGGCGACCTGTAAGTTGTGTCTAGCTGTCTCATTTTCTATAGACCATGCGCTTGGCGACCTGTAAGTTTTGTCTAGCTCTGTCTCAGTCTCTATAGACCATGCGCTTGGCGACCTGTAAGTTTTGTCTAGCTCTGTCTCAGTCTCTATAGACCATGCGCTTGGCGACCTGTAAGTTTTGTCTAGCTCTGTCTCAGTCTCTATAGACCATGCGCTTGGCGACCTGTAAGTTTTTTCCAGCTCTGTCTCCTGTATTTGGACACTGCTGTGGTTGTAAAATCTGATCCGCGAGTGACAGTCTCTGCCACAGATCGTACAACTGTACTGAGGAGGCTGGCTTCAGTGTTTCTCTCTTCTCTGCAGTCAGAAGGCCTCTACGAGTGTCAGCAGTCACTATGCCCCCGCAAACTGATTGTCTCAAGGTAGATCGATAATGAGCTATTTCTTCCCAACCCCCAGATGGGACGTCACATGACGTCATGTCCCTCTTGCATACGTCCTTGAATCGCAGTGTGGGACGGCCGATTCTTCTCCAATAGTTAGATGTCCATAAAGAATATCCTTTGGCAGCCTCTCGTCTTCCATGCAATAAACATGGCCCAAACACCGTAGACGTCACTCTCTCAACATCGAGTACATGCTGTGAGTGTTTGCTCTCTGTAAGACCGTATTATGTGACACTCTCTCTTGCCACCCAATCACCAATATACGCCGTAGACACCTCATGTGCAAGGTGTTGAGCCGCCGTTCCTGCTTAGTGTAAGTGCTCCAAGTCCCGCTTCCATACATGAGAGTGCCAAGAACGCAGGTCTCATAGACCCGGACCTTGGTGTAATGAGACAGCGCAGTGCTCACAGACTCTCTTCGTCAGGCAGGCCATGACGGTACTTGCCATGCTAAACCTACTGTCTTATCTCCTTCTCGAGCGAGAGAGTGTTGCTGATGGCAGACGTCAGATAAGTGATCTCTGTTGACGACCTCCAGAGTGACGCCACCAATCTTCATGGAGGGTGTAGTGGTAATGCCAAGTGCGCAGACCTTTGTCTTTTCCACGCTTCTCCCTCGGAGAATATGTCTCCCAGTCTCTGCAGGCCCTCTTCACTATTGGTCACTAGAACTGCATCGTTCGCAAATGGCATCTCCCCAGCGAGCACCATCCTCATCGTAGCACGCGGTCGGGACAATTAAAACAGCCACCCACCTGACCGCCTGTGCAGATAAACACAGTCCCCAGATGTGTCATAAGCGTAGGATATGAGCATGGAGTAGAAGAGCACACATCCCTGCAACTCTGGACAGATTCCGTATCACACCCGCCATGTTTTCACGTCTGCAGAGGAAACTGAGGATAATTAAATTTTGCACGGAAGTGACATCATGCGCTTCGTACATATATATGTTCACTTGTTGCAATTTGGTTCGGTTTCATGTGAACACGCCTCATATTTCAGGGACTATTAACGTAACAGTTGGTAACAGATACTGGGATTTACCCGGCCAGTCACCAGCTGATTTTAGCCTGCCAAAAAATATGAAACAAAGGAGGTCACAGCTCCCCACGACAATCTAACGACACAAGTGGACTGAAGACAGACAGACAGATAGATTCTGATTGACCCCGGGTAGTCTTCTTCATAGATGCAAAGCCTGTTGCGCAAGTTACTGCTAATCTACTCAATCAGTACTTTAGAAACGTGTGCAGACAAGAAGACTGCTCCAAGATCCCATAGACATTTTTTAAAGGGTCATGGATACAGAGTCGTCTTCTTCTTCTTTGTTCGTTCTCAATCTCTCGCTACCAAGCCCCGAAAAAAGCTTTGCAAGTAGCGGAATGTAGTCCAGAGAACGGAATGCGTTGTGTCGTGGTTTACAGTTTGACTGCGATATTTGCACCTTTCGGTCTAACACATCCGACTTCAGCAAGTATTTTTGAGTACCGGGTTGCCCTCCCTCTTCAATCCCTAATACTTAGCCAGTCTGTTCTGTTGCAGCTTGTTATCCAGGATCACCGCGTGAAGGTGTAGAAGGGTCTTGGCAGCTCTGGTTCGCTGACCCTGACGCTAGCAGTCAGCTATGGGTAGCTGACGGCTACAGTTTATGCTCTGCTCAGCGTCTTGATACCGGATACAAAGTGATTAAGATCAGTTTGCATTATATAGGTTACGGTTTTTAAACAATTGAAGGGGTTGAAATTGCATAAATGTCCAGGTCAAGATGGTATTCATCCAAAATTACTGTTTGAAAACAGAGACCTGTTAGCAAAAGCATTTTCTATATTTTGTTTTCAATCATTTGCAAAGGAGATTGTTCCAGGGGATTGGAAGGATGTAAGTGTGATCCCCCTTGTTCAAAAAGGGCAAATCAGATCCGGCAAATTATAGACCTGTGAGTTTTAACAAACATTATCTGCAAAAATTTAGTCAGTAATCAAAGAAAACATTGTAATGCATTTGGACAAATTTAGTTAAATAAGGAATAGTCAGTATAGGTTTACTAAAGACAGGTTGTTTAACAAATCTATTAGAATTTATAGAGGTTACCAAAATCATAGATGGAGGAGAGTTATGAGAAATTTAGGTCGGAGAGGTCAATATATACACCAATGGAGAGAAGACAGAAACATAAGCAGTACACCAGACCCAATTCACTAACTCAAAAGAAATCAACAAACTACCTTATTTCGTCCGAGAACTGGACACTGCAGACTACTAGAACATCTATACCGACTGAAGATCTCACACACCGATGAGTGCCCATGTGTAACAGGATGCCAGAACCCTGAGCATATTCTACAGGAATGCCCAATCTTTAGGGAAATGAGATACCAGACCTGGCCAGAGGGTGCGGTGCTGAGACAAAAGTTGTGGGGCAGCCGCTCCGACCTGGTGAAGACTACAGACTTCATCATGGCGACTGGCCTGCAGATATAGCATGACCAAAAGATCCTGAACGCAAAGAAAAGAAACCATACAGAGGCATCACGTGAACGCGATTCCATGATCTTGGGAATTTTGCTTTATTTCTTTCGGCCTTACCATTCAGCAGTGCATCTGTCGAGAGAGCCTTTTCAGAAATGAATCTCATTAAAACAAAACTCAGGAACAATATGTAACAACGTCTGCTTGAAAATCTCCTGCATATTCGTACATATATTAGAGCTCGTAATGACATTTATTGCAATAATTTCCATCCAACCACCACAATCCTGTCCCCGTTTACATCCTATATGTATGATATGAACATGGTGAAACAGAAAATGTTCATGAAGATTGTGATTTCTTGGTTTTTTTTAACGTTACAGAGAAGTACCACTATGAAGATTAAACTCATTCATTGCATGTTGATACGTCATTTTTTTATTAGCAGATTTTTCCATGTTATAACATTGTTACTGACTTTTATTGTTTATATATATATATACGTTAAAAATACCTTAGCAGTTGGAAATCAAAAAGAGTAGGCCTGACGGCCGCTGCTTGGGCAAAAGTCTCAAAAATAGGCGATCGTATATTCCAGGGACTAGCCAGTGGATTTTCACCTGCCAAAAAATATGAAACAAAGGAGGTCGCACCTCCCCACAACATCTAACGACATCAGTGCACTGAAGGTAGGTAGGTAGATAGATAGATCTATTGTCATCAACATTGCACCACTAAACTGCAAAATTTACCAATTTCTGTGTGTGGCCAGAATAAGTTTAGTTTCTAAAAAATATTAATCTTAGTATAATTATGTTCATTTTTAACAATGTTTTAATAATGTGTCACTCAATTCAAGTAATTTATTATTGGGCTGCTTTTGAGGTGTTAATTGGGCTGTATTTTTAAGAATTATCTGGCAGCCGTATCTGGTATTTCGGGTGCTCTTCCTGCCACTTTGGATTGTCCTATTATTATTGCTTTTGTTACTTCATAGTTGACCAAGAATCCTTCCAGTATCAGTTTCTTTCTACCCATTCATACACTATACTCTGACTCAAACAACTGTCTCTACACTCAACCTTCATTCTTCTGTAGATTTCAGAGTGTACACACTCTAACCACAGTGGTCTCGAGTGGTAAGGTGTCCACCACAGGTGCATTTTCGAATCACGGTGGAGACCGGGTTTATTTTCACGTGGATCTTCTGGTAAAAAATCCCCTGATCTCTGGGTAGTGAGATCGGACTCTCGTGTTCAGTGTCGAGCATGTTAAAAATTCCTCGGCAGTTGGAAATTGAAAAGAGTAGGCTTAACGGCTGCTGCCCGGACAAAATTCAAATAAAAAAATCTACTCAAGTTATTTGTACCTTTACCCAGTTAAGAACAGCTATAGATGGCGCCTAACTGGCTGCGGGTCTACTTAGCTCTAGTGTTTGAGTCTATTAATGATGGGCTCACACATTGGTAAAAACCACCCTCCAAGAAACTGGTTGTATACAGACTCTGTAGAGTCTTCCAAACCAATATAAATACGTTAAGTTAACATAATGTGCACAAACTATTATGTTCTATTCATCTTTTGCGGATTCAATTTTCGTATATATTTCATTGTGCTTGTTGTCATTATGAATACCGGACATCTTGTTTATAGAACATTATATACTTCTTCGTTATTCTTTATTTGTATATATGTGAGAACTATTCCTAAAAAACCATCAAGTTCGTTGTTTTGTGGGCATGTCTATTTCTGAATTGTTTCTTTAACTTACAAAAACAGCATATCATTACAGTGTTTTCTCGTTGCTAGAGTTTGCTATGTGAATTTATATGGCGAAGAATATAAGACTGCTTGCTCGAGCATGTGCAGTACAGTGTGCAGGCTAGGTTTTTATTTCATTCACGATATAAAAAATTCTGGCCTCACATGGAATCAAACCTGTGATTCGGAGGTGGCTAATGATTAAGTGACACTGCTCACAATCTGAAGGTGCTGGGTTCATTCGTTCCCCATCATAGCACTGGCCATCACTCCGGGGAAGCAAACCCTTACAAAATGCATGTTGAAGTCGGATGCACTGGGCCGACAGGCACAAAATAAAAATATAGTGCAACACACATCACCTTTGGGAAAAGATAAATAAGGCAAACGCCCAAAGAACCTGCGATTCCGGACTAGGAGAATATATTCTAACCATTCTCAACAAACTGTATCACGATATTCATAAAACAGTTTATAACAAGGATTCACATTAACAGTTTTGTTAAGTGATGAAATGAACTAACCGATGTTATACATATTCATAATCATTTCAAAAAATGACAAAACAAACACGAAACAAAGATACAGATACATTAACTCATTCACTCCTGAATATTTTGGGATTCTGTATGCACTTTTTCTCTGATGTAAAACTCAATCGCAGCATCACTCAGTTGTGATACGAGGGACAGTCATTAAGTAACAGTCACTTTATTAATAACATATTTACAAGAGTGCAAACCAGACATTTTTTTTTCTTATTGTTCTATATAGTCCCTATACCTGGCAGCACACTTTGTCCACCGGTTCACTTAGATTATGGATGGTCTCTAGAAAAGGCATTTGTTATGACCTTTAACCAATTTTGCATCCCTTCCGTTACTTCGTTGTCAGCTTGCTGGTGCCCATCTGCTTCACACTTTCCTATCACTGAGGTCATCATGGACAATTTTGTGCACAGCACCTTAACTCATATTCAAATCTGCGACTATTTCATCAATAGTGACTCATCTGTTGCCATTGACTAGCTGGTTGATCTGCTGTTTCACTGTGTCAGTTGCCCCGCTTGCTGGTCTCCAACAATACGGTACATAAATGACGTTTTGAAATATTTCTACCAAAATACGGTACATCAATTACGTTTTGAAATCTTTCTACCAAAATACGGTACATCAATTACGTTTTGAAATCTTTCTACCAAAATTTGGTACATCAATGACGTTTTGAAATCTTTCGACCAAAATACGGTACATCAATGACGTTTTGAAATCTTTCTACCAATTCATACACCCTCCTCCGACTCAGACAATTGTCTCCGTACTGAACCTTCACTCTTCTGTAGATTTCAGAAGGTTTCACACGCTCTAATCCCCAAAAAAACGAATAATGCCTCGTTGTTCTGCCACGGTGCAAGTCGACAGTGGAACGGCCATGATGTACACTAGGCCAGGCACATACTACTTGATCGTCTCACAATCCCTACCTGTACTGAAATAAGATTTTCGGTTGTACATACTCCTACGGGAGCCACGTAGCGCAGTGGTTAGCGAGCTGGCTCCGCATCTGAGTGGTCACGGGTTCATTCCCCAAGTTGAGGCGGAAATGTTTTTTCAGACTGCAACGGCTCCCGGGTCAACCCAGCCTTAAATGGGTACCGGTTCAGTCTGGTAAGTAAAAGCGGCGAGGGAGAGGAGATGGCTACCGCCCTCAAATAGCCGAGCCTTTGAAATGTGAGATCGCTAAATGTGAGACCCCTAAGGCAGTAATGCTATGGGTTTTTTACTTTACTCTTTTTTTACTTTTTTTTACATACTCTTCCATGCACTTTATAATCAAATTGCCGTTACTTAATGACTGGCCCTTGTACATTTATCTTCAATTTTTAAATAAGTTACTGAAATAGCATACATTATATTTTTTTTATATACCAAACTGTTCATAATTGAGTCCAGAATACAATATAATACACATATTTTACAAATGAAGGTGAACATATGTGTTTGAGGGATTATAGTTGCATAATCGTTTGTTATTTTATTAAAGCATGATACACATTCATTAACCTTTTAACAAATTAACTTGTCAAATAATGAAAGGCTCACAAGCCGAAGGTGCTGGGTTTGCTCACCATCCCAGCCCTGGATGTTACTTCGTGGAAGCAAACCCTTAAAAAATGCAGGAGGCAGCAGACTCTTACATAAAATGCATGCCAAAGTCAGATACACTGGGCCGACAGGCGCAAAATAAAAACATAATGCAAAGCATTTGGGAATAGAGAAATTAGGCGAGCGCACACACACACACAAACAAACAAAAAATTATGACAAAACAATATCACCACAAATACAAAATAAGGATTAAATAAAATTTCAAAACATACACACACATACTATATGGATTCACTTACATTTCAACGAATGAGAAAACAAAACAAAAAAACAAACATTCAGATGTATTAACAATTAAAAACATGCACACACACAAATATTATACAGATTTTTTTTAAATGACGAAACATAGAAAATACAAACACCATACAGACTCGTGAACATTTTTCAAAGATGATATAACAAACAAACAACAAACAAAAAATAGATGTAAATTTACAGCAGTTTTAAATGCCCTGTTATCTGATCAATCAAACTAGCTGGTCCTGAAAGAAAAAAATACAATTGGCTTTATTAGTTTCGATAAAGTAATAAAAAAACAAAATTGAAAACATAAAGTATAGTTTTAAATAATGGTATTTATAAGTCTGCTCTTGTTAAATTAACTTGTCTTCGTGCTGGCTTGGTTCCTTAATTTGAAAATATGTGGTTCATGGTCTATTAACATCTTGATGACCTTGGTCAATTGACTTGTCTTTCTTCTTGATGGCCTTGGTCTATTAACTTGTCTTTCTTCTTGATCGCCTTGGTCAATTAACTTGTCTTTCTTCTTGATGTCCTTGGTCAATTAACTTGTCTTTCTTCTTGATGGCCTTGGTCAATTAACTTGTCTTTCTTCTTGATGGCCTTGGTCAATTAACTTGTCTTTCTTCTTGATGGCCTTGGTCTATTAACTTGTCTTTCTTCTTGATGGCCTTGGTCTATTAACTTGTCTTTCTTCTTGATGGCCTTGGTCTATTAACTTGTCTTTCTTCTTGATGGCCTTGGTCAATTAACTTGTCTTTCTTCTTGATGGCCTTGGTCTATTAACTTGTCTTTCTTCTTGATGGCCTTGGTCTATTAACTTGTCTTTCTTCTTGATGGCCTTGGTCAATTAACTTGTCTTTCTTCTTGATGGCCTTGGTCTATTAACTTGTCTTTCTTCTTGATGGCCTTGGTCTATTAACTTGTCTTTCTTCTTGATGGCCTTGGTCAATTAATTTGTTTTTCGTCTTGATGACCTTGGTCAATTAACTTGTCTTTCTTCTTGATGGCCTTGGTCTATTAACTTGTCTTTCTTCTTGATGGCCTTGGTCTATTAACTTGTCTTTCTTCTTGATGGCCTTGGTCAATTAACTTGTCTTTCTTCATGATGGCCTTGGTCAATTAATTTGTTTTTCGTCTTGATGACTGTGGTCCATTAATTTGTTTTTCTTCATGCTGGCAAAGGTCCAAAAATTGTCTTTCTTCATGTTGGCCTTGGTCCATTAACTTGTCTCTCTTCATGATGTCCTTGGTTCATGAATTTGTCTCCATGCTGATCTTGGTCCTTGAACTTTTGATATTGACCTTTGTCAATGAACTTATCTTGATATTGACCTTGGTCCATGAACTTGTCTTTATGCTGGCCTTGGTCCACTAGCTTGTCTCCATGCTGATCTTGGTACATAAACTTATCTTCATATTGACCTTGGTCCATGAACTTGTCTTCATATTGACGTTGGACCATGAACTTGTCTTCATATTGACCTTTGTCCATGAACTTGTCTTCATATTGACCTTGGTCCATGAACTTGTCTTTATGCTTACCTTGGTCCATGCCCTTGGTCCATTAACGTGACTCAAACTAAGTCCTTTTCACCTGAATTTTCAGCTTGGGCAACAGCCAAAAATCGCATGGGATTGTGCATCACAAGATATTAGTAAAGAACACTACCTGGAGGTCATCCGTCACCTTCGTGATGCTGTTCAACGCAAACAACTGGAACTGTAGACAACGGGAACTTGACAGCTCCATCACTAAGCTCCGCCCATTCTTCTGATCTTTTTTTTCTCGTTCGCCCTATATCTCTATTCTCGAAGGCGATGTGCGTTGCACTGTAGTTTTTACTTTGCGCCTGTCGGCCCAGTACATCCAACTTCAGCATGCATTTTATGTAAAGGTCTGCTTCCTTCAGCATTTTCTAAGGATTTGCTTCCCTGGGGTAACAGCCGGTGCTGTTATAGGGATCGAACCCAGCACCTTCAAGATGTGAGCTGTGTCACTTAACCACTAGCCCACACCGTCCCCCTTCTTCGGATCTGATTCAGATCAAACACAACATTCTTCTGGTTCGCCAGGCTCCCAAGTCTTCAGACATGGCTCATTGCAATTTTTGGCTATTCACCAAGCTGAAAATTTAGCTGAAAGGGACCAATTTGACTCATGAGAAGGCATTATGCGGAATATCACGACCCAGATGTACTCCCTTCCCAAAAAAGCCTACGCTTCCAACAATGTTAGGACCGCAGGGTGAAGTGTATAGAGCCCCAAAGAGAGTACTTTGAAGGGGATTAGGGTCTAATTCCCAAGACGTGTGCGTTGCACTGTGGTTTTTATTTTGCTCCTGTCAGGTACAGTGCATCTGACTTTAGCATGCATTTTATGTAAGCATCTGCTTCCTCCTGCATTTTCTAAGGGTTTGCTTCCCCGGGGTAATGGTCGGTGCTTTAATTGGGATTGAACCCAGCACCTTCAGATTGTAAGCCATGCGATTAGCCACTAGGCCACGCCGTCCCCAAAATGCACCTTTTGAGTCAGATAATCTTGTTTATATTTATCTAGCTACTTCCGTCTCTAGCGAAAAAAATCCTGAAGAAATACACATATATAAGGCATTTTAAACCTTCACATATATTTCAAAAACATACATTCTAGAACATGCGAACATTGTTGTGGCTTGGATAGATCATTTGGGGCAGATTTTGATGTGATTAGTCTTTTTATAGATTCATTTTCAAACTTGCCGTTGATACTGACTTCTGGATACAAGTGACAAATTTATAAGTAAGTCCCAACGGTGGCAGGTGACTAATGAAATAAATTAACTCAGGAGGGGACGGCGTGGGCTAGTGGATAAGTGACATGGCTCACAATCTGAAAGTGCTTGGTTCGATCCCCATCACAGCACCGGCCGTTACCCCGGGGAAGACAACCCTTAGAAAATCCAGAAGAAAGCTGACCCTTATATAAAATGCATGCTGAAGTCGGATGCACTGGGCCGACAGGAGTAAAATAAAAACCACAGTGCAACCCACACCGCCTTGGGGATTAGAAAAATAAGGTGAACGCAACAAACAAACAAACCACAAGAAAAAAAAATGTACACATAAAAGTAAATAAAATATACTTAGCAAGGTATCACATAAGATATTGTCCCAGGTTTCTTAGCATGTGGTCATATCGAATGCCAGCTTGCTATCTGCTTTCTAAAACCAATTATTTAAGCCTTTTATTTACATATATCAGCATAAATTTACAGTGTGTGGTGAGGAAATAGATCAGGTCACACATTTTGAATATCTGGGCTCCAGAATTGACAAAAATGGTGACTGCTCGAAAGAAATCAGAAGAAGACTAGCTATGGCAATGCAGAGACTGAACAGCCTGAAGAAATTATGGCAGGGCACCAACAAAACGATAAAAGTAAAAGTCTTGAGAGCCTGTGTTTTTCCTGTGGCGGCTTATGGTTGTGAATCATGGACGATTACCAAAACTTCTAGACAACGAATCGAATCCTTCGAGTCAAAATGTTACAGAAAGATCCTCAGAATACCCTGGACAGAGAAAAGAACAAATGTAGAAATTCGGCAAGAGTTGAGCATAGAGGAGAACTGGTTTATCAATTCCATTTTGGCTAGAAAATGCAAATACTTTGGTCATATCAAGAGACACAATGGTCTTGAGAGAACGGTGATGGAAGGTATTGTGCCAGGCAAAAGAGGAAGGGGTAGACCAAGAAGACGATGGCACCAAGATATCCAGGAATGCCTGAGTATGACAGTGCCGGAAGCTGGTGTTTTGACAAGGGAACGAGTTTCTTTCAGACAGACTGTGATGGGAGCGACGTTCTACAAAGGACATGCTACATGATGATGATGACGATTGACATATATTTTTGGGGAATAGAGAAATAAGGTAAACACAACAAAAAAAACACAAACAAAACAAAATTATAATTTACTCAGCATGAGTGACTTCCAACAACATTGTATGAACTAAAAAAAAAAACCAAGAAAATATGTCACCTGGTCCTACTGCTAGTACTGTCCGTGACCCTGCAGCAATCTGAGTTCTTCCTGCATCGCTGATCAGGCAGGTGACGACATTTCTAGATTTTGCTTCCTTGATTAGGTTAAAGCTGAAAAATATGCAGAGAAAATTATTCTTAGTTATTTAGCTTAGTTTATTCGAAGAAGCAACATCAATGCACACAGTTTAACCCATAAGTGCTCTGTTCTCCATATTTTGGGGGGAATCTCAGCACAATGTAAGAACTCCTCAGCACCGGCTAACATCCCGTAATGGATTGGGATTTTAACAATTTCGAATTTTGTCCGGACGGCAGCCGTTAAGCCTACTGTTTTTGATTTCCCAACTGCCAAGGTATTTTTAACATGTGCTACACTGCACATAGGCGTCTGATCTCTACTACTCAGATATCCAGGGAAATACCAGAAAGTCCACATGAAGAAATCCCGGTCTCCACAATGATTTAAACCCGCAATCTTCAGCCCACAAGGCCGACATCTTACCTCGAGACCACTCAGTTCTCTAGAAAAATATTCTATTCTGTTCTATCTAGTCAGGACCACTAATAAGACCACAGAAAGTCTTAACTAAAAATCAAAGTGATATGGAAAAGGTTTATTAGATGCTAATCCACATGTTCCCAACCTTCTTCAAATCTCACAACCTGCATTAAAGAAGCAGTGACCCATGACCGCAATAAATTTAAAAGAGGCTTTTTAATAAAGTAAAAGAAAACACACCAGTTGAATATAATCCAATATAATTTTAATTTCCAACATATTTCCGGATTATGCTCATCTAATTGGTGGAAGGAACATACAATTTATTATATTTTGTGGAATTCACTTCTGTAAACAAATCTCTGCGCAGGACTCGATGACAAGATTTTTTCGTTTCCCCAAAAACTGCTTATGTAAATACTCTGGGGTCCACGAGATGATGTATGTGACTATGGGTCGCTTCGGTGTATCCGCTGGGAACACAAAATATAACACTACTCATGTTTTGATGGCTTATATTCAATATTTTAAAATTATTATATTTTTCAAACTTTAAGACACCAATTAAAATTGATAATTGGTTCAAAATCAATATTTTTTTAGTTTACTGTTTCAGCTGGTGACCCCCACAGAAACCCTTCGCTGCCCCATTTCGGGTTGGGAACCAGTACACTAAAGGATACTCTATAGATCGAAGCGTTTTATGGCTACTACTGAGGGGTTATATAAGATCTTAGAGGTGAGGTGAGTGAGCAAGTCCAGGTAGCAGTGAAAAAGGCAAATGCAATGTTAGGTATGATAAGATAAATATTAATCAAAGGAGCAAGGAAGTGATAGACAAACTGTATAAAGCATTAGTTAGACCTAGATTGGAGTACTGTGTACAAGTGTGGAGTCCTTATCATAGAGGGGATATAAACATGCTGGAAAGAATACAAAAAAAAAAGAGCAACAAAGCTGATAGTGGGATTCCAAAATTACAGTTATGAGGAAAAGACTCACAAAAACCGGTGTACAGTGTTTAGAAAAGAGAAGAATTCGAGGTGACTTAATACAGGTTTATAAAATGATCAGAGGAACAGATAAATTGTAAATGAAACTGGTTGTATACAGACTCTGCAGAGTTTTCTAAACCAGTATAAAGACGTTAAGTTAAGTTAGAGATAATATGGGATACTAGAGAAGTTAATATCACTCACACAAAATATGTATGCACAGTATGTAGTGTGGTTCATAAAGGAGTACTAACCCACAGAAGTACAGACGGGAGTGAGATAGGGATGTCTATTGTCACCACTCTTATTCCTGACAGTGATAGAGTGAGTTATGAAGCTGTTAACATCAGGAAACAGAACTGGTATAGAGTGAGGATCTGGACTACGCAGACGACTTGGTACTGTTGTCACATAGCAATAGCCAGATGCAAGAAAACCTAAATGAAGTCAGAGGGAATACAGCCAAACTTGCACTATATATTAACATAAAGAAAACCAGGCTGTTTAAAACCGACACTTTAAGCTTGTTTTTTATTCGATCAACTGATGTTATGATTCTAGCCTGGTGAGGTTCACGAAGGAGACTGTGCATTTCAGGTCTTCGCCAGACCCCCATAGATTTCCGAGCATAGTAGCTTCTTCGGGCCAGGCTGTTCAGGAGAAACATAGGCAGATGTAAGGGCGAGATTTGGAAAATGTAAGAACAGCATTTCTGTTACTGAATAATATATTGAAATCCAGGGAAATGGACTAATATCAAGGTAAGACTGGTTAATTCCCATGACAAGTCAGTAATCCTGTACACAGCAGAAACTTGGAGAGAAACAAAGACAATAAAGAGAAAACTCAGAGAAACAAAGACAATAAAGAGAAAACTCAGAGAAACAAAGACAATAAAGAGAAAACTCAGAGAAACAAAGACAATAAAGAGAAAACTCAGAGAAACAAAGACAATAAAGAGAATACTCAAGTTGTTTGTCAATAAATGTCTCCGAAGGATAATGGGCAGGGTTTGTAAACTTAGCGCTCGTCTGTGACAAGTAAAAAATGTTTGCTTGACGAGAAAAAAAATAATCACTTTTTAATTGTTAATTATGTTTAAATCGTTACTACATAACGACTCTCTCGCGATTATTAATGATATTACAGTTAGAATAGATTGTACAAAAAACTAGTTTATGATGCTGAGTCTAAATGGACCTCCACTACCACAATTTAAACCTACTAAATCATCGATAAATGGTACTTCAGTGCTAAAACTACCATGCATGTTCAAGGACACAAACGTCACGCCTCTGACATCAGTGCCATTTTCTCTTAAGAAGAAATAAGCTAATAATGTGTAAGTAATACAATATATTTTGGTTTGGTACGTGTTATGTAAAAATAAAAGTCAATGAGTGCCTAGTTCAAATTTGTTAACATAAATTGTATGACTTTAGTCCGACCAAGCTGACTGATAACAACTTTTAACCATCCTAAAAATTTTCAAGCGCTAATAATGGGTACAGGCTTGGCAAGACATGGCAAGAATGAACGCCTATAGAAAAGGAGCCAACATCCAGTATAGGTCATGGGGTTGTATAAAACACACACTTCAGAAAGCACCATTTAACGTGGCCAGACCGGCCCTGGCATGGAATCCACACAGGAAGAGAGGTAGACAAAGAAACACCTGCAGAAGAGACTGTGAAAATAAACTTCGGTCCCTAAACCTCAGCTGGAGAGACAGGTTGTCAATGGCATATCCCCTAAAAGAAGCGACAGACATTGAAGATGATGAAGGGAGATAGAAAACAAGTTTGAGAATCCCTGCATTACAATTTCAACACAAATAAAAATAAACTCACAGCGATTCCTCATCATTGACTTTAAGTACAACTTTGGGCTGGTTATGTTTCTGCCACTGTCTCAGAGCTGCCATGTTATCACTAGCTAGTTTCTCCACTGCTCCGACTGCTGCGTGTGCACACTGGAGAACATGGAAAGTACATAATATAGAACAAAAAACATCCATATTGGGGAAATCATTCATATTGGGGCGATCATTCATCTTGGGGAGATCATTCATATTGGGGAAACCATTCATATTGGGGAGATCATTCATGTTGGAGAGATCATATTGGGGAGATCATTCATGTTGGAGAGATCATATTGGGGAAATCATTCATATTGGGGCGATCATTCATCTTGGGGAGATCATTCATATTGGGGAAACCATTCATATTGGGGAGATCATTCATCTTGGGGAGATCATTCATATTGGGGAAACCATTCATATTGGGGAGATCATTCATCTTGGGGAGATCATTCATATTGGGGAAACCATTCATATTGGGGAGATCATTCATCTTGGGGAGATCATTCATATTGGGGAAACCATTCATATTGGGGAGATCATTCATGTTGGAGAGATCATATTGGGGAGATCATTCATGTTGGGGAGATCATTCATATTGGGGAAACAGTTCATATTGGGGAAACCATTCATATTGGGGAAACCATTCATATTGGGGAAATCATTCATATTGAGGAGATCATATTGGGGAGATCATTCATATTGGACATTTGAAAAACTATTAGTATTAGGGAAAGCATTCATATTGGGGAAAACATTCATATTATGGAAAGCATTCATATTGGGGAAACCATTCATATTGGGGAAAGCATTCATATTGGAGCATTCAGTCATATTGGGGAAACCATTCATATTGGGGAAATCATTCATATTGGGGAAACCATTCATATTGGGGAAAGCATTCATATTGGGGAAACCATTCATATTGAGGAAACCATTCATATTGGACTATTCAGTCGTATTGGGGAAACCATTCATATTGGGGAAAGCATTCATATTGGGGAAAGCATTCATATTGGAGTGTTCGGTCGTATTGGGGAAAACATTCATATTGGAGTGTTCAGTCATATTGGGGAAACCATTTATATTGGAGTGTTCAGTCATATTGGGGAAACCATTTATATTGAAGAAATCAGTCATATTGGGAGAAATTCATTCATAATAATGGAAACCCCTCATATTGGAGAAATCATTCAGACTGAGGGAACTATTCATAATGGGGCAAAAAATTAATATTGGGGAAAGCATTCATCTTGGGGAGATCATTCATATTGGGGAGATCATTCATTTTGGGGAAACCATTCATATTGGGGAGATCATTCATGTTGGAGAGATCATTCATATTGGGGAGATTATTCATATTGGGGAAACAGTTCATTGGGGAAACCCTTCATATTCGGGAAACCATTCATATTGGGGAAATCATTCATATTGGGGAAATCATTCATATTGGGGAGATCATTCATATTGTGGAGATCATATTGGGGAGATCATTCATATTGGACATATTTGAAAAACCATTAGTATTTGGGAAAGCATTCATATTGGGGAAAACATTCATATTATGGAAAGCATTCATATTGGGGAAACCATTCATATTGGGGAAAGCATTCATATTGGAGCATTCAGTCATATTGGGGAAACCATTCATTTTGAGAAAACCATTCATATTGGGGAAACCATTCATATTGGAGAAAGCATTCATATTAAGGAAACCATTCATATTGGGGAAAGCATTCATATTGGAGTGTTCGGTCGTATTGGGGAAAACATTCATATTGGAGTATTCAGTCATATTGGGAAAGCCATTCATATTGGGGAAACCATTCATATTGAAGAAATCAGTCATATTGGGAGAAATTCATTCATAATAATGGAAACCACTCATATTGGAGAAATCATTCAGACTGAGGGAACTATTCATAATGGGGCAAAAAATCCATATTGGGGAAAGCATTCATATTGGGGAAAGCATTCATATTAGGGAAAGCATTCATATTGGGGAAAAAATTCATATTGGGGTATCATTCATACAAATTCATATTGGGGTATCATTCATACATATTCATGTTTGAGAAACTATTCATATTGGGGAAACCATTCATATTGGGGAAAGCATTCATATTGGGGAAAGCATTCATATTGGGGAAAGCATTCATATTAAGGAAAACATTCAAATTTGAAGACCTATTTAAATTGGGGAAACCATCAAAATTGGAGGACATATTTATATTGAGATCATTTATATTTGAGAAATCAGTCATTTTAGGAGAAATCCATTCATAATAGGGAAACCATTTATTTTGGGAAAACCAAGCCTTGAGTCTGCAATGCCACGTTCTGAGTCTGAGGATCTTTGTCTGTCCATCTCTGTTTGTCTGTGCTGTCATTTTCTGGCTTGTATTCTTTGTGTTGATCTCTCTATTCCGTCCTCATGTATAATTTTATGAGTGTCTTTGCTTCTTGATAGTGCTGTGGATGGCAAGTCTTTATGCCGCCACTTTTGGCTTTTGTGAGCTCATCTACCTTCTAGTTTCCAAGAAATCCACTGAGGGCTTAAATCAATTTTTTTTAACGCAATGTTATATCTCATTCCGTGTGAGAGTTTATCTTGTTTGGGGTTTGAAATGGCTTAGAGTACGCTCCTAGAGTCTATTTGAATGACCACTTTCCTTGTAGTGTTTTGGCCGATAATAATCTGCGTTGCTTCATGTACAGTTGTTACTTCAGCTCAGAAATTGGTACAGATCTTTCCTGCTGGTATAAAATGGTTGTGTAGGTCCTCGTTGGAGTGCGCGATGTAGATTCTACTGCCTCCTCTTATTGTGCTCACCGTGACCTATCCACTTGGAGTTTTTTTATTGCAATCTTTGATTTTTTTCACTTAACTGTCTGAGCATCCGTACATCCCCTGCTTTTCCGAAGCCGGATTGTGAAGTACTGATCAGCGTCTCCACAATAGCTCGAATTTGTTGCTCAATGACCTGTACACAAATTTTTCCAACATGGCTAAGGAGAGATACGCCCCTTTAAGAGTTGCAATCTTGTTAGCTGCCTTTGTTTTTCCAAATAGGTACCACCACCACTCTTTGCCAATCATCAGGTACCTTCCCTTCAATCCATGCTTGATTAAAGATCTTTGTCAGCCATCTTATTCCTACATTGTGACAAGCTTTAATGGCATCTGCTGATGTTGCCTACACCTGGAATCTTGTAGTTTGGACTCTTCTAAAACATCAATAACAACAAAAATAAACAATGCTGCTAATGTGAATATTCATCAATAGCTCGTTTCATCTTGTCAGACGATAGTAATTGTGCTTTTAGCACAAGGCCCGGTCAGAAATACAGAGACCATGTGTTGCCCATGCAGTATGGTCCCTCTCTCGGTCTGCATTGTTTGCTCCAAGGGAAAGGTGATACCAATACATTTGGAACAAGGCAAGCTGCAGAAGCTGCCGGATCAGCAAAGCAGTGCTCTATCTGTTCGCCTGTCGGGGCTTCACTCCTAGACCAGCCGCCAACCAAGGCTAAGGGCCTGATCTACCCTACCACAACACTCAGCTGAGGTTGAATTTCCTCGCTCTAGGATAAGGCATTTGTATCCTCTTGTGTGTGCTTTTTCATGCATTGTCAGGTTTGGTAGATGCTGACCAACCTTCAGAATTATCAGAAAGCAGGTTGCTCAGCCATATCTGACAAAACCCATAAGATATGCCAGTACCTTATCTGCATGCTTCAGATGATTTGAAATCAGAGTTTTCCTTCTCCTTCCTAGACTTTCAAGCACCATCTGCCCAAAACTACTGGTTTTAAGACACCTTCCGCCCCTTCTCTTGTTAGTCAAAACAGTTCTGCTGCGCGAAGGCCAGGAGATGGACTTTGTTGTCAGAGGCTATATGAGACGCACACCATGGGAGCATTTAGTTGGTGTTGAGAGTTCATCCTCAACCCCATCCCCTGCTTAAACAACTTTTCAAACCAATGTGAATACAATCATCATAATAGAAAGTTACCTGTGCCGCGACTTTTCCCTTGCCCATTTTTAAGTCCATACGAACAACAAGAACCATTTTATATTCGTCAAGCACAGCTCCAATGGGCTGATCTCCCTAAAATATATTTTGAAAAAGTATTCAGAATGGCAAATGAAAATATTATTTTTATAATTTCAATTCAATTTAAGTGGCATCTACTTACTTGTTAGCTTTTCTTCCACCTGGGTATACGGGCACAAGAAGTAATCAGTGTCAAGTGAAACAATCTTATTCTTCTTCATACGCCGCCATACATCAACTTGAATTTGTTAGCAGTCATCCTGAGGTTGTCGACACTGCCATAGAGCTTTTCTAGTGTTGGCACTGGCGATGGTGACATGTGGTTTCTCTGGTCTTCGTATGTCGGGCAAGTTTGCAGCAGATGTTCAGCGGTCATTTTCCCTGTACCACATGTGCATTCGTCAGTAGTACCTATGTTCCGTTTATTGAATAGAGGGTACCTCAGCCTGGCATCATTCTGTGTGTAGCCAGTATGCTCTGTTTCCTATTTGGCCATGTATCTGGCCCTAATAAACCTTTTGAACTCTTCGTAGGTCACATTAGAATCTGGTGTGGTAACCTTCCACCTTCTTTTGCCAATCTGTCTGTCTCTTTGTTGCCTTAAATGTTACAGTGGGATGGAACCCACTATACTACATCTCTTTTGGGTATGGACTGCTGGCATTGTTAACGGAGTACTGATCTTAAATCATTAAGTTTTGTATTTTTCTGGCTTTTTAGTGATATAACCACGGACAGGGTATCTGTAAAAAAAGACTATCTGGCTTTCATTGCTTTCGCCTGTCAGCATTGCTTCTACTACAGCTTTTAATACATCTGCTCTGAAATTGCTTGAGAATTTGAGAATTCACCATGACATTGTTCCATAACGGACCATCATCTTGGTCATCAAGGTAGACTTTGGGATGTCCTGGGGGGGTTTTGGTTTGAATCCCTGGTTCTTATTGGCTTCCCATGGTTGTCATAGTAACCAGTCTTCTTTCATTCTGCAGACATTTTTCATAATTGGTGTATAGATTGGTTGAAATACATAAAACCTTTCTTAAAACAATACTGGAATGAAAGGTGAAGGACAAATGTGTCGGAGGAAAACAACAAAGTAAGTGGGAAGGTCTGTCATATATGATATTACATTTTACGTGACCAATGGGGGGAGGTGGGGTCCAGATCACGTTGGAGACTGCACCTGACCCTTTGATCTAGAGATGGCCCTTGAAATTATCTGAGTTCATGACGTCTCATTTTTTTTCAAGAGCTTTGTTCAGTTCAGTTCAAGTGCCATCTCTGCATTGAAGGTCGGCTGCAAATGGATCTCCAGTGTACTCTATCTCTTGCCATAATGGTGCAATCTGAGAGGCTTTTTCCAGTCCATCTTCTGATGTTATCCTCCCACCTTTAACGGCGTCTGCCTCTTGAACAACTGCCTTCCAACCTACTCTCTAGTATGGTCTTCAACGAGGATGTATGTCTTGTTATAGTTATTTGACCAAAAAAAAGTAACTAACACTGATTTAGTTCATTAATTCTCTTTTGACCCCAAACTTTTTCAATACCTCCATATTTGTTTTCTTCTCTATCCAAGAAATCATGCGACCTAATCTTCAATATACCCAGATTTCGAATGATTCAACACTCTTACTCTTTTCCAACTTGTTATTTAGTGTCCATGTTTCTGCGCCATAAAGTAGTGACGAGTATACCTGACAATTCTCATTTTCAAATTAGGATTTATCTGTTTGGCTGAATATCTACTAAGAACTCTGTAGATGTGGGATTTTTTTAATTATGCGAAACTATTTTGAAAATTGTACATAAGAATAAGACACACATTTGGCTTGGCTTGGTTTCATTCGTTCTCAATCTCCTGCTACCAAACCCTGACAGGGCCTTAGTAGCAGAATGTACTCCAGAGAACGGAATGCGTTGTGTTGTAGTTTACAGCTTGACTGCGATATTTGCACCTTTCGTTTAAACACATCCGACTTCAGCAAGCATTTCTTTAGTACCGGGTTAGCATTCCCTCTTCGATCCCTTTTCCTTAGACAGTCTGAGTCTGCCCTGCTGCAGCCTATTATCCAGGATCACTATGTGGAGGTGTAGAAGGGTCTTGGCAGCTCTGGTTCGCTGACCCTGGCGCTAGCAGTCATCTATGAGTCGCTGACCGCTGCAGCTCATGCGCTGCTCACCATCTTGATCTCGAGAGAAATAAATCCACTGCGCTACCAGACACATTTCACACTGTGACACTCACTGTAACACACATTTCACACTGATACTATACTAGTGAAACTCATCATAGTATTCATAGTACTACAGACTTAAACTTGGCAGTAAGCTGCAACAACTTGCTTAGGAACGTTGTAAACAAAGTGACTGCAGGTAAAAACAGAATCTACAACACCGATTAAGCTTTGACTTACTACATTATCAGTGCAGTTGGTTCTGGTGAAACCACCTTGGAGGAACAGGGCAGTTGCTCTCGATCGACCTATCTTGAATACAAGGGTTGCAACGGCAAAGCCTGCACCGAAGATAGCGGTGGACATTAATTTTGGATTGCTGTTAAGTAAATCTTGAAGAAACATAGTATTACTTTAACCTAGAGAGAGGAAAATGAATAAATTCGTTGGCTTGAAATGATGTTGTGATGTTTTAAACGAGATTGGAAAGAATATTACGATGACATCTCACATAACCACTGTGTCCATGCAGATAGTTGTTCACGTTGCAACTACTTCCGGTTCATGGTTGGGTTCAAATTTTGATTCAAGAGAAGATCGTACTTGTGTGTTGTGGTGTAGGGGTGTGCAAGCTTGGTTTGCAATCCAAATATGCCGTGTTCGAAAACAACTTTTCTCTAGAGAACTGATTTTCACGAGTGGTGCGTTGGGGTCTTTGTCGTAGGACAAGGACAAGAATAGCACCACTGCCGCACAGAATGGGAGAGAACACTATTAGAAAGATAGATAAGGAAAGGGACCTAGGGGTTATAATAGATCTTACAGGTATGGTGAGTGAACAATTCCAGGTAGCGGTGAAAAAGGCAAATGCAATTGTAGGTATGATAAAAAGAAATATTAAACATAGGAGCAAGGAAGTGATAGTCAAACTGTATATAAAGCATTAGACCTAGAATGGAGTACTGTGTATATGAATGGAGTCCTTATCCTATAGAGGATATAAACATGCTGGAAAGAATACAAAAAAAGAGCGACAAAGCTGATAGCGGGATTCCAGAATTACAGATATGAGGAAAGACTCAGAAAAACTGGCCTACAGTATTTAGAAGAGAGAAGAATTTGTGGTGACAATACAGGTTTATAAGATGATCAGAGGAATGGATAAATAAGACTATAACAAGTTTGTTTTTTTACATACAGCCACCCACAAGAGCAAGAGGGCATAGCTATAAGTTGACTAAAGAGAGGTCCAGATTAGATATTAGGAAATATTTTTTTAGTCAGAGAGTGGTGAATGCTTGGAATGCATTGCCACGGGAGGTAGTGGAGGCAGGGACAGTTAATGCATTTACGAATAAATTCGATGCGCATAGCTTTTAGAGCAAGGTGATGTAAATGAAACTGGTTGCGGGTCTACTTTGCTCTAGTGTTTGAGTCTATTAAGTTGGACTCGCACATCTGCTAACAACCCTCCGCAGCACTTTCCTAACGCAGCAGAGTAATAAGCTGCTCGAGCCTAGCGCGCTAAACAGGAAATCCTCCTCCGGACTACATTCAGCTCACGCGAGAACTGGGGCATCCACCTCTGTAGAAGTACAAGTCGACTAAAAAAACACTTGACTTCACGTTTAGACGTTACAGGAAAAAACATCACGAAGAAGAAAACGAAGAGGACTTAGTGTTTAAATAGACTGAAATATCGAAGATTTCTCCCCGTATGACCACTTCTCCAAGCACAGAAAAAAATTGGCAAAACTACTGTATTGCAAAAATGTCATAGTTGACACAATAACACATTACAAACAGATACAAATACAAGGGGAATACGCCCTGGTATCACCCAAAGGATTAGTCTGGTGTGGAAAGCAGGGTGCCTTCGCCAGTAGAATCCAGAAAGGCCAACCTTAAAAGGGAATCAATATGCCGAGCAATGCATGAGATGTAGTTGTCAGCGAACCAAAGCTGACTGCTAGCGTCAGAGCCAGCAAACCAGAGCTGCCAATGCCCGTCTCCGCTTCCATGGGGTGATCCTAGATAGCAGACATCAACAAGGCAGACTGGCTAAGGAAGATAGAAGAAAGAAGGCGAATGAATTGTACAAAAATGCCTGCTGAAGTCGGATATGTCGGACCGAAAGGTGCAAATATTGCAGTCAAACTGTAAACTACGACACAACGCATTCCATTTTCCGGACAATATCCTTCTACTTGCAAAAATATTTTCAGGGCTTTTGAGAACGGAGAAGAAGATACCTTGGGCATGAGATGGGGTGTAGGGGTGTGCAAGCTCGGTTTACAATCTCAAAATACCGGGTTCTAAATCACTTCGTGTCCAGTTTGACTAGGCATGTCGGCACTTATCCAGCTACAGAGGTGATTGGCAAAACTATTGCACGGCAAAACTGCCGTAGTCAAACATATTACAAACATACACACTTGCATTCATGCACTGACCACTACGTTCTGATTCCGCCCAAAGGACTACGGGCGGTTGGTATAGAATGCGACGTGCCTTCGCCATTTAAATCCAGGAAGACAAACATTTAACAAAACAATGAGAAATTTGGACTACTGTACAGCAAAACAGCCACACTGGAACACTCACAGCAATACATTACAAAAATATACTCACACGACAATACATAACAAAGATACACACACGACAATACATAACAAAGATACACACACGACAATACATAACAAAGATACACACAGGACAATACATAACAAAGATGCACACAGGACAATACATTACAAAGATACACACAGGACAATACATTACAAAGATACACACAGGACAATACATTACAAAGATGCACACAGGACAATACATAACAAAGATGCACACAGGACAATACATTACAAAGATATACACACACGACAATACATTACAAAGATACACACAGGACAATACATAACAAAGATGCACACATGATAATACATTACAAAGATATACACACGACAATACATTACAAAGATACACACACGACAATACATTACAAAGATATACACACGACAATACATTACAAAGATGTACACACGACAATACATTACAAAGATATACACACGACAATACATTACACAGATATACACACGACAATACATTACAAAGATACACACACGACAATACATTACAAAGATATACACACACGACAATACATTGCAAAGATGCACACACGACAATACATTACAAAGATACATTCACGCATCCATGAACTGGCTAATTCGTCCTAATGTAACTTCTAAAAGACTACGGACTGAGGTTGAAAGGTGCGTGCCTTCGCCAGAAGAATTCAGAACGACAAATTTTTCAATAAAAAAAAAACAAGTGAAAAAACATATACACACATTACAAATCACAGAGTTACACACACGCATTTACACGCTGACTAACTCTTTCTGATTCAACCAAAAATACTGTTTGTGGACTTAAAAGTCGCACTTTCGCCATTAGTTTAGTGAACCAACAAAACAAAGTGAGAAAATTCAACATAAACAAAATTGGAAAAAAAGGCAATGTAAACAAAATTCAACTGCTTGGTCGTATGACAAGAATGTTTCCAGACCTAGATGTTACGCGAACATTTTAACAATAGCCAGCAGGACTTCATAACAGAACGGAGACCTTTGTTGTTGTTCTTGTTAAGTGCCCACATTTGGCAACCTTACTATTTTGAAAAGGACGTTAAGTGGCAGGTTGCAGTATCTTTACTGACATCCGAGTGTGCTGATGAAGGTGGATTGTGGTCCTCCGTGCGATTATTCTATGCTTGGCTTCATCTGCGTGTCCCTCACTACTACAGGAAACGCGTCGATCCTCCCCCTCGTTAACCAGTCTGTCATTAAACAGCCCGTTTCCATTGAGAACTGAGGGAACGTGAGGTGGGTGTCTTAGCCAGGATATGTTGCCTGCCCCTGAGTAGCATGTCATTAATCAGTAGAGATAGAAGGAGAAATGATAACATTATAAATATGATGGCGACTACTTATTGTGCCACGTACATATACAAATATAAAATAAGATTGTCCTGCCATCAGATCAACTACAACTGCAGGCATATAAGACAAGACGATTTAGTTATATGTATGAGTCGCGAAATTGCATCAGTTATAGGCAGATTATATTACTGCCAAAGATCAAGATGCTGAGCAGCGCATGAGCTGCAGTGGTCTGCGACCCATAGCTGACTGCTAGCGTCAGGGCCAGCGAACCAGAGCTTCCAAGACCCTTCTACACCTCCACGCGGTCATCCTGGATAACAGACTGCAGCAGGGCAGACTGGCTAAGAAAAAGGGATCGAAGAGGGAATGCTAACCCAGTACTACAAACATGCTTGCTGAAGTCGGATGTGTTGGACCGAAATGTGCAAATATCGCAGTCAAGCTGTAAACTACGACACAACGCATTCCATTTCCTGGACTACATTCTGCTACGTAAGCCCTTTCAGGGTTTGGTAGCGGGAGATTGAGAACGAATGAAGTCAAGCCAAGCTATATTACTGCCAGTGCCAGGAAAGATATTCAACTGTCATCTTGGATAGATTAAAAGCGGAATTAGACATAAAGCTAAGAGAGGAAACGGCAGGATTACGCCACGATTACGATTAATCATGCACAGATTATATATCTAAACCACTTTCATGTGTACTACCTGTAGAAACTGCTGAGGATTAGATGGCAGGACATGGTGCCAAATACAGATGTGCTAGCGCGATCGGGCATGTCCAGTATACACACCATGATATGTGTAGTCCAGCTGAGATGGGCTGACCATGTGGTACACATGTCGGATCAACGTCTATCCAATGAGCTGCTCTACTGTGAAATGCGAAATGGCAAGACAGCAAGCGGTGGTCAGCTGAAACGATACAATGGCACGCTTCAGAGATCCCTGATTCAATCTCCATCGGGGATCAAGATGCTGAGCAGCGCGTGAGCTGAAGTGGTCAGCGATCAATAGCTGACTGCTAGCGTCAGGGCCAGCGAACCAGAGCTGCCAAGACCCTTCTACGCCTCCACGCGGTGATCCTGGATAACAGGCTGCAGTAGGGCAGACTGGCTAAGGAGAAGGGATCGAAGAGGGAATGCTAACCCGGTACTCAAAAAATGCTTGCTGAGGTCGTATGTGTTGAACCGAAAGGTGCAAATATTGCAGTCAAGCTGTAAACTACGACACAACGCATTCCGTTCCCTGGACTACATTCTGCTACTTAAGCCCTTTCAGGGTTTGGTATCGGGAGATTGAGAACGAACGAAGCCAAGCCAAGCAAATCTCCATCAATAACACTGACTGGCGCAGTACTATTGCCGAGGGTTTTTAGAGACATGATGCATAAAGAATAAATGAGGCTACACAATGGCGATCGGTCCTCAGGTCTGCTCACATCAATTCTTCTTCAACTCCGGTGGTAGGGAGTGTCTTATTTCCTTGTGCAAAGTGCGACAGACAGTTCAAAACGCCAATTGGCTTGTTTAGCCATCTTCGAATCGAGCTCGTGCGAACAACGAATATTGACAAAGGTGTCCTCATCGATTACGGTGAACGAACAATACGCAAATGTTCTGATCAAATTTTCTCTTTTCACTTATCCTGTTATGTCTTTCTACGTCAGGTTATGAAGAGATGTATAGAACGAGCCCGTCTGTGTGCCCCATGCACAGTAGCATTTACTGCTTCAGATATTTTCATCCTTATCTACAACAAAAAAAGCCAAACAGAAGACATGTCCAATCACCCTCTTGCGAACACTATACACAATTTTTACCAAATGCCACCTGGCAAGAATCAGCACGACCCTCGAAGAGGCACAACCAACCGAACAAGCTGGATTCAGACGAACATACAGTACACTAGATCACATAAAAACGTGCTGCAATCTGATCGAGACGGCACAAGAGCACAAATACCGCTGATGCTCACCTTCATTGACTACAAAAAGGCATTTGGCTTGGCTTCTTTCGTTCTCAATCTCCCGCTACCAAACCCTGACATGGGCCTAAGAAGCAGAATTTAGTCCAGCGAACGGAATGCGTTGTGTCGTAGTTTACATCTTGACTGCGATATTTGCACCTTTCGGTCCAACACATCCGGCTTCAGCAAGCATTGTTTTAGTACCGGGTTAGCATTACCTCATCGATCCCTTGTCCTTAGCCAGTCTGCTCTGTTGCAGCCTGTTATCCAGGATCACCGTTAGGAGGTGTAGAAGGGTCTTTGCAGCTCTGGTTCGCTGGCCCTGACGCTAGCAGTCAGCTATGGGTCACTGACCGCTGCAGTTCACGCGCTGCTCAGTGTCTTGATCCCCCCCCCCCCCCAAAAAAAAGGCATTTGCTTCGGTTGAAACAGAATTTTGCGTGGAAAGCGTTAGGCGAGCAAGGAGCAGACATCCACTACATAGAAATACTCAAGAGACGCTACGAAAGATGCACCACTGTCATTCACTCAACCCATCACCATCGTGACTGAGAAGGGAGTTCGGCAAGAGACCCTATCTCGCCGAACCTATTATCTGCTTGTCTGGAGTCGACGAGACACTGCGACTGAGACAACTATGGCATCAGAATCGACGGAAGAAGAATAAACCATCTCAGATTCGTAGACGACATCGTCCTCATCATAGAGACTCCATAGAAGCGACATAAATTCTACGATCACTAGACACAGAGCAATGCGTCGCCGAGCCAAACGCTTTACTCTTGAGTGGAACGCCATTATAGGATGCTGACGAATATGTCTTTTTGGGAAGCTCCTCGACATGGAGAACAACATAAAACCTGATATCACCAGACGGAAACGGGCGGGCTTGGCAGCCTTCAACTCCATCATGACAGCAACAGATGCCACAAAAGACACCAGACTACGTGTGGACATCTTCTACTCGGTATTCCTGTCAGCGCTTTGTTATGGTAACGAAACCTGATATCTCTAACAAAATCAGCAGAGAGCCAACTGAAAACAGCACACGCATCTCTTTTTTTTTTGTTTTGTTTTTGCGTTCGCCTTATTTCTCTAATCCCCAAGGAGGTGTGCGTTGCAGTGCGTTTTTATGTTGCGCCTGTCGGCCCAGTGCATCCGACTTCAGCATGCATTTTATGTAAGGGTCTGCTTCCTCCTGCATTTTCTAAGGGTTTGCTTCCCCGGGGTAACTGCCGGCGCTGTGATGGGGATCGAACCCAGCAACTTATGGTTGTGAGCCGTGTCACTTAACCACTAGGCCACGCAGTCCCCTTCACGCATCTCTTGAAAGACGCCTCGTGGGAGTAACTCTCAGACAACATCGGCAAAACGAACTACACAATAGCGACATCCGGAGAATGTCACACACCAAGGATGTCCTACAGTACGTCAACCACTCAAAACACCGCTGGACATGTCATATCTAGACGACAAGACAAAAGATGGAGTACCATGACCGCCATGTGGTACGCGTGCGACAAAAAGAGACCTAGGGGACGGCTCCCAACTTGCTGGTGAAATTCACTAGACAAGCACAACATACACGACCCCACAACAGACTACTTTTTCACTGGACGACACGCGCCCTTGACAGAAACGACTGGATCCTGAGCTGGGGCCCGCTCAAGGGTGACTACCCCTTGACGAAGAATAGGTCGAGCTAAGAACTAAGAAGAACTAAGATATTTATGTAAACCACCTTTTTCGTGGTCTGCCTTTGGCTTTGAATCCGTTGCCTCTAAATAGCATTGCTTGTTGACGGGTGCTGTGTAGTGGTAGTCTTGTCACGTGGCCAAACAATTTGAGTTGTTGTTTTTTTAATGTAGTCCAATACTGGTGTTATTCCCACCAGTCTCCTGGTGTCATCGTTTCTGATTATGTTTCTCCTTGTTGCGTTCAGTATTTTTCGCAGGCATTCATTTCTGTTGTTACGATGTAGCATTTTTCATTTGGCTTGGCTTGGCTTCGTTCGTTCTCAATCTCCCGCTGCCAAACCATGAAAGGCTTGAGTAGCAGAATGTAGTCCAGAGAACGGAATGCGTTGTGTTGTAGTTTACAGCTTGATTGCGATATTTGCCGTGTTCGGTCCAACACATCCGACTTCAGCAAACATTTTTTAGTACCGGGTTAGCATTACCTCTTCGATCTCTTCTCATTAGCCAGACTTCCCTGCTGCAGCCTGTTATCCAGGATCACAGCGTGGATGTGTAGAAGAGTCTTGGCAGCTCTGGTTCGCTGGCCCGGACGCTATCAGTCAGATATGGGTCGCTGACCACTGCAGCTCATACGCTCGCGTTTTTTATTTGACATCGATTTTATAGTTTCTCATCATCAACATCTTCTATCCACTTGTGTCGTTAGACGGCGTGGAGACGTGCAGTTTTCTGTGGTTTGCTAGTTTTGACGCCGATTTTGGTGTTATTCAATGTTTCTTTCGACATTACTGGCCACATTCCTTTTGAGGTGATCCATTGCTTTATTTTTGGCATTCGAAAATTCATTGGTGGATTGTCAAGCCAATCCCAGTTGTTCTTAATTTAACTTGACTTACACTCTTTATACTGGTTTTCAGAGCAGCACATGGGATGCAGTGGTCAGCGACCCATATCTGACTGCTAGCGTCAGGGCCAGCGAGCCAGAGCTGCCAAGACCTTCTACACCTCCACGCGGTGATCCTGGATAACAGGCTGCAGCAGGGCAGACTGACTAAGGAGAAGGGATCAATGAGGGAATGCTAACCCGATACTAAAAAATGCTTGCTGAAGTCGGATGTGTTGCACCGAAAGGTGCAAATATCGCAGTCAATCTGTAAACTACGACACAACGCATTCCGTTCTCTGGACTACATTCTGCTACTTAAGCCCTTTTAGGGTTTGGTAGCGGGAGATTGAGAACGAACGAAGCCAAGCCATACTGGTTTTCTTCACTTAACATTGAGTGAAATGAAAACATTAGAAATACCTCGCGGCCTTGGTTACATTCCAAAACAGAAAATACGTTACTCAGGTCATCTCATACAAGTATGTGCGCTGATGGACTTGCATTGGAACTTGTAACAACCATAGGCTTCATGTATGAGGTCGACCGTTCTGCCGAAGATGGATGTGTCGAACCGAAAGGTGCAAATATCGCAGTCAAGCTGTAAACTAACGACACAACGCATTCCCTTCTCCTGACTATATCCTGCTACTTGCAAAGCCCTGTTCAGGGCTTGGTAGCGGAAGATTGGGAACGAACAAAGAAGATACTGGTTTAGAAGACAATACAGAGAATGTAAATAACCAGTAACTCTTCCCAGTAATATAGTTTCGTCATAAAGTTTCCAACGGATGATTGAAATGTTCACGTCCCCCGAAGTATCACCCACGCAGTCATGTTGGTGCTGGAGTGGTCTGGGCTGATGGATCTGTGTTTGGCATGGACCATCTCCAACCCTTTCTCTTCCTCCACCTTTCACAGACGTCTAAGCAAACAGGTTAACACTACAGCACGATACACTTGAGAAAGCAGATGAGCTCACAAAAGCCGGAAATGGCGACTAGCAGATTCCCCATCCACAGAGCTATAAAGAAGCAAAGACACTCATCAAACGATCCATAAGGACAGAATGGAGAGAACAGCACAAAGAAATACAAGCCAGAAAATGACAGCATAGACAAACTTGGCAGAGATCTTCAGATTCAGAACGGGACATTGTAGACTCAAGGCTCATCTCCACAGAATTGGTCTCATGGACACTGCCACGTGCGATTGTGGAGCACCCAAGCAAACATCAGAATATATTCTGCAAGAATGCCCTACCATCCAGACCAAAGAGAGGCAGTCTGGCCTGTGGAAACGACCATTCTCGAAAAGCTGTGAAAGACATACGAAGACCTGAAACGCACAGTCTCCTTCGTGAACTCACCGGACTAAAAGCATATCATCAGTCGATCGATGAAGAAGGTGACGACAGTGATTCAATGTCGGCTCATACGTTTGCTTGCATCCTCTCAAACGTACAGCTCCCCTTCGTAAGTCTATGTCACTGTGTCCCTCCAGATAGTCAGTCAGCTGCTTCCGGTTAATGTTTACATTCAAACTTGGGGAATTACTTCCTAGAAACATTCACTTTTCTTGTTAATCAGTGACTATAATTAACGGACATATCTTTAATTCAGGGACTGTCAATTATGATTCTTCATGCGGATATGGCTAATTATGCTTTACATCAGTAGCAGATATGTTCTGAAATAAGGGCTTAATTCTGATTGAGAGAAAATCAGAAGGAAAATGGCAACAACATCGCACCGTGAAGAAATGTACAAAAATAATAAAGGGAAAGACATCATCGAAATAAAGCTCGCCACGAAAACATCAGTTAAAAGTAAATCAATCATTCATTCTTACGTTATGTCTCATAGCCTGTCCTACCAAATTCTACCTCACCCACACGTTGGTGGACCCAGTTTATACTCAGTAATCTTGCCGATGGTTGAGGTTTTATTTCAACCCAACCGGGAGATAAGTCGATAAGATCAGATAGGGCAGAAAACGAGTTTAAGACGACATCAAAACCATCAGTCAAAATGGAAAGTGGGACACACTCCACGATTTCACAGATGATGAAGACCAGGGTTACCAAATTGATCTGACAAATCCCGCCCAAAAGTAGCCCAACTAATCCTTATTTTGTTTTCTAGCGTCTTCTTTCTTCTTATTCTGTGTTCGTTCTCAATCTCCCTCTTCTAAGCCCTGAACAGGACTTTGCAAGTATCAGGATAGAATGTGTCGCTAGCTTACAGCTTGACTGCGAAATGTGCACCTTTCTGTCTGACACATCCGTCTTCTGCTGGCGTCCTCGTTCCAATTTAATTCAATAATGCAATAGCTGTCCATCGTTGTCGATGAGGACCGCCGACATCATCCTTGTCACAGATTTCCCTGTTGGGTGTGGGTGCGCATGTGGCTGAACAGGCCAATGCGAGCACGAAAACATCTGCTACATATCGGGCACACGAGGTTTGTAGAAGGGGATGGTGTTCCCGCTGCTCGGGATTTCCGCGTCTCGCGTCTGCTCTGGGCTTTCACAACACGGTCATCTTCACCAGCAGCTACACCCGATTTGACTGCGCTTCTCCAGTCAGATCTGTTTTTCGCAAGACATTCCCAGGTGTCGATGTCTATCTGGCAACTTTTTAGTGAGTCCTTCAGACCGTCTTTAAAACGTTTCTTTGGGCGCCCTCTCTCGCGCCATCCCTCTCTCAGCTCGCCGTAGAAAAGCTTCTTTGGGAGCCGCTCGTCTGACATACGGACGAGGTGTCCGGCCCATCCTAGTCGTGCTTTTTCTAGCAGTGCATGGACGCTGGGCATGTTAGCCCTCGAGAGAACCTCGATGTCAGTGACACGATCTTGCCATCGGATGTGGAATATTCGCCTCAGGCAACCTGTGTGGAAGTGGTTTAACCTCCTTGCATGTCCAGAGTATACAGTCCAGCTTTCGCAAGCGTATAGTAGGGTTGGAATGATAGTTGCACGGTAGACTTTGAGTTTGGTCTTGACGCTGATGCCACGACGTGCCCAGACTATCGAGCGCATTCTACCAAAGGCTGTGCTGGCAGCACGCTGTCGAGATCTGTCAGCCTAGACGATGAGGTGGCAAGCAGAATAGCAAATTCAACAATAAAACAACTATAATATCCACAAAGTTCAGTAAAAATAATCAACATGTATTAAATAAAGCAACCAGAAAAACAATTATAAATGATGATTAGCAATCAAATTACATTAATTTTTTAGCAGTCAAAATCATCTGGCAAAATATTGTCATCATTCTCAGCTTTCTTGTAGATGTCAGCATCGAATCAGTATTTCAGCTGAAGGCTGGAAAATATTGCAGTAGATTACAGTTCATGCACAAAAATGCTCTAATATTCAACATTGCTTACAGACAGTTTTGTTTCATACAGTTGCGTAGTTTGTTTTTAATCAAATTCATCTGGGGAAATGTTCGTTTCCCGTTTGATTGCTGCGTTTCTGAATGGTAGTACAAGAAGTAATTATTTGCGAGTTAAAAATAGCAGGTTTTTAAAATTAGTCCAAAACAACTGCAACTCGTAACAAGCCTACATTTCCTGTGGAACGTTGTCTCAAACTAGCCCAGTTGATCGGGAGACCCACACAACTGGCAACCCTGCTGAAGAAAGAGGTACCAGGCCATGGGATGCACCAGCAACCATGGTACCAAACAGCTCACCCAACTTTTTAAATGTTTACACAAAATTATAAAAATAGTTGATATGGTGCTCGCACTGAAGTCCTGTAGGCACGAGCATGTTTTGCAGAGCAAGGGAGGAAGCTCCACCACACATGTGAATATACGGGCAAGCAGCACAGACAGCTGAACATATCCTGCAAGATTTGGGTGGAGTAGAAAAAAATACCCATAATAATTTTTTATCTTATATAATTAGTTGTTATTTACACCAGCATAAATGAGCTCAACAACGCAAACATGACAGTTGTTCTAAAAATAAATAAACTAAAGGCACAATACATGTTAAGCACTTTCTGCCTCAATCAGGAAATGCAACTTGGAGTTGATCCTGTCGTACATCATCTTGGGCCAAGAAATTACGAACTATCTCGAAATGCATCGAGAGATCTCATGAAGTATAGCAGTAAGATTGTTCAACTTTAATCGCATCAAACCCATATTTCAACAGATGAAAAACAGCGAAGCGAAAGCTCACACCTACAACATCATGGACATTCCCGCCGTGCTTTATGACTGCGAAGTGTGTACCTAAAAAAATGGACGTGACGTGGCTCCGCACTACTCAATGAACGATGGAGGATAGAACAGTGTCAATCTCACACTGCAGTGCACATCTGCAACACCGCCATCAGGAGTCAAACCTGCTTCAGTCAAACTATTGGATGAAAAGGGGTTAAAGGATAACAGAATAGTGTTTTTGTGCGATTGCATGGAAATTTTGCAAGCCACACAAAGAGAACAACAAAATAGTATGGAAAGGGAACTGATATGCCAGCTAAATAAACTCTCAGACCACAGTAAAATCACCCTCCAGTGGATTCCAGCTCACTGTGGCTTACCTGGGAATGAATGGGTGGACAGACTGACCAGGGAGGGAAAAAAAAGAGAACAATTCACCCACTCAGTGTCACTGCCAGAAGTCAAGGCAAACATCCCCAAAAAATATAAACAACAGTGGATAGAGAGAACAAACAGTAAATACCCACAGGACCCAATCAATAGACTGAATAGGAAACAGTATACCACAATTTTTCGCCTCAGAACAGATCATTGCAGACTAAATGTACACATGCATAAAATGAAAGTAGCACAGGCTGCATAATACACATATCAGAGAGGACCCCAGACTCCAGAACACATCCTGCAAACATGTCCACTGCACCAAGACTCCCATGAGAAGACCTGGCCCGAGGAGAGAAACATACAAGACAAACTGTGGGGTACCATTGAGGACCTGCGACTGACGTGTCACTTCATGGAGGCAGCCCATCTGGTGGCATAAAACGAGCATACGAAACCGAACGCAAAGAAGAAGAAGAAGAAGAAGAAACCTGCTTCAATAATGTCATAAATATAGCGTTGCTAAGAAAGTACAGGTGGACAGGCCATATGGTAAGCCTATCTGACAATAGGTGGACACGTAAAGAAATGTCATGGTGGCATTACACCTATAATCATCAACCTGGACATCCACCTATGAAATGGCGAAGTATGACCTGCAACAAAACCATGGTCTGACATTGTACTCAAGATAAAAGAGAGATAAGCTTAGACGACATTTGGCTACCTGACATAGGGCGACAAGCGTAGATGATATTTGGCTACCTGGCATAGGATTATAGGCTTAGATGATATTTGGCTACCTGGCATAGGGCGGCAAGCTTAGATGATATTTGGCGACCTGGCATAGGGTGATAGGCTTAGATGACATTTGGCTACCTGGCATAGGGCGACAAGCTTAGATGATATTTGGCTACCTGGCATAGGGCGACAAGCTTAGATGATATTTGGCTACCTGGAATAGGGTGATAGGCTTAGACAACATTTGGCTACCTGGCATAGGGTGATAGGCTTAGATGACATTTGGCTACCTGGCATAGGGCGATAGGCTTAGATGACATTTGGCTACCTGGAATAGGGCACATGCTGTGCCAGAATGAACATCAGGATTGCAAAAGTGCAACCCACGTACAATGAATGCACACGTTTTTTTCATGCCACAATTTTTTATTGCCATACTGAAAAGTTATTTTTTGACTCCTCGTATGGATTATCATTTTATTTATACTAATTACAGTTGACCAGACTCGTTGTAGAGACCGCCTGATCTTAAACAAACGACTCAAGATAGAAAGTTTGGAGGAGGCAGAAACAGTCTTGTCTGCCCAAGAGGAGCTGGAAAAGGTAATCCTTCTTTTAAGTGCATTTTCAGAAGTCGACTTGGGTACATCTACTACTTCTTTTTATTTTGTTCTCAAACTCCCTTTACCAAGCCCTGAAAAGGGCTTTACAAGTAGCAGGATGTTGTCCAGAGAACGGATGTTTAGAGCCTGACTGCAATATTTGTTCCTTTCAATCTGACTTCAGCAGCCATTTTTGAGTACTTGGTTAGCCCTTCCTCTTCTATCACTTCTTCTTAACCAGTCTGCTCTGATGCAGTCTGTTATCCTAAATTACAGTGTACAGGTGTAGAAAGGTCTTTGCAGCTCTGGTTCACTGAGTCGCTGACCACTATCTACTGACAGAACTAAATGTTATTTTCAGGGCACGCAAAACAGTATACCTACTCATTGTAGACATTCACAACAGCAGCAGCAACATCCTGACATTAGTCTTTGCACCAAGAATGTTTCCATACCATAACCACTGGCTAAGTTTGACATTTTTTTTTGTGCTTGTTTTTTTGTCAATGTAGGTCACAAACGCAACAAAGTTACTGAAACAAGGCAGGAAAGTTGAAGCTCTGACATACCTGAGGAAGTGTTTTGTTAGAGATCCAGATAGCGCTGACTACTTTATTAAGTAAGTTTCCTCTTCTCCAGCGTTTGTCCTAAAATGGATGTCGTGGAATAGTTAACAACGAGTCTGTGATATCTGCACGTTTTGACCTAACACATTTGATTTCAACATATAATTTTTTGGAACTGTTTTTGCCGTCCCTCCGTAATCCCTATTTTCTTAGTCAGACTACACTAGTGCAGCCCGTTTACAGGGCCGTCACTTGAAGGCAGAATAAAGTCTTGGTCAGCGGATATTCGCTGACCCTGATGCAAGCTTCAAGTTGCTGGCTGTTTTTGGCTCATTCACTGTGCTGAATCTTCAGCTACCTAAAGGGATCAAGATGCTAAGCAGCGCATGAGCTGCAGTGGTCAGCGACCCATAGCTGACTGCAAGCGTCAAGGCCAGCAAACCAGAACTGCCAAGACCCTTCTACACCTCCACGCGGTGATCCTGGATAACAGGCTGCAGCAGGGCAGACTGGCTAAGGAGAAGGGATTGAAGAGGGAATGCTAATCCGGTACTCAAAAAATGCTTGCTGAAGTTGGATGTGTTGGACCGAAAGGTGCAAATATCGCAGTCACACTGTAAACTACGACACAACGCATTCAGTTCCTTGGACTACATTCTGTTACTTAAGCCCTTTGAGGGTTTGGTAGCGGGAGATTGAGAATGAACGAAGCCAGTTACCTTAAGATAGTTTAACAATTGGCCAACTAATCATGGCACCTTGGGGCAACATGATGTTGATGTTCGAAGCTACCCATCCCTGAGTTAACTCTTGATTATATTTCTTTGGTAGCGGGTTATAGTGGCTATTCTTGCATCCTGGGGTGTATATGAGAAGGTGGATCAGTGTCCTCGTGGCTGTTGTGCAATGTGATGTTCACCAGTAAGCTCACTACTAATAGTCTGTTTCTAGGTCCAGGATCACCGCGTGGAGGTGAAGGAGGGTCTTTGCAGCTCTTAGTCACTGGCCCTGGTGCTAGCATTCAGTTATGGGTCACTGACCGCTGCAGCTCATGCACTGCTCAGCATCTTCATCCCAGCAACTTCCACAGATGGCTTACATTGCCACTGGTTTGAGGGCAACCGCGAGGCAGGTAGATAGAGGACAGAGTGATTGTGCAACGACAGGCTCAAATGACCGGCGCAGCGCACTTGGTGAGGGCAGACAACTTAAGCTTCCAATGATTCTCAACAGCATAAGTGGTAAGAAAGCTAACTAATAACATATCTGTTTTTATTTTCCTCCCAAACTACAGACACGAAGGCTTACAGGCATTACGGAGCTGTCTAATGTCTACAGATTCTGAAGTCCTACATGCAGCTGCTTGGTGCCTAATTAACATATCTGTTTTTATTTTCCTCCCAAACTACAGACACGAAGGCTTACAGGCATTACGGAGCTGTCTAATGTCTACAGATTCTGAAGTCCTACATGCAGCTGCTTGGTGCCTGATTAACATATCGGCAGGATCATACCTTAATGTCAAGAGCATGATGCATATTTCTCCCCTGCTTATTCAGTTTTTGCAAGGTTCTGACCCATTGATGCAAGTACGTGGTTCTCAGTTTACCTACTTTCGTTTTCCTTATAAATCCATTTTGATGCTGTCATAGAAGCAAAGGAGCACAGAAGTGATAGTCAAACTGTATAAAACATTAATTAGACCTAGAATGGAGTACTGTGTACAGGTGTGGAGTCCTTATCGTAGAGGAGATATCAACATGCTTACCGACTTACTTCCCCTGTCCAAACACCACGTTATACAATATGCATCCAGTATTCAGCGACATGGATTGCCTTGTGATTTGCCTCCAGCATGTCATACCTATTGCATGTTTCCTGAAGGTTGGGGCAGGTCATCAGGTGGACTGGGTCCTGTATTGCGCTACAGTCAGATATCTCATCATCTGTGTATCCACATTGTTTCACATTCCTCTTGCACCGTGATACACCAGTTCGGAGTCTGTTCAGCGACTTCCATGTTGTGTATGGTAGATGATGTTCGGGGGCAAGTTCCTCCTGAAGTTCCATCTCTGGGGCCTGCATCAATTCGTGCCAATTCTCGATGCAGCAACTTTCAGGGTTTGTTTGTATTAGCTGTGTTGATTTTAGGAAACTATGTCTGGATTTGAGTCTTGTGCTCTGTACCTGATGTCCAAACATTGGGTATCTTAAGTTGTGCTCCTGTTTTTCTCGTTCGATTTCTGCTTCGACACTTCTTTGAATCCTGGTTGATGCTATGACAATTATGATGTATTTTTATCAATAAGTGTGGATTTTAGACACCATGATACTATCGAAACGATCTGATTTATTGCTTTATCAACTATTTTTGCATGAGCAGAGTTTTTCCAGCTACGGAAAAATCCAAGACAAGTGCAGATGTCTAAAGGGCTGATGACTGTGCCTCACATGTGTCAGTTTTCGGATGATATTATTTCCTACGCGTAACTTACGCTTTGTTTCCTGCTAGTGCGTTATGTAGAACAATGTGTGATCTTAACTTCACGCCTAGATATTTGAGAGCCGTGCATTTTAAGCTCCTGCCCTTGTCACCTAATCTGAAGTTTTCTTCTTGCCTATCTGTTTCTGAGGTGGTAAGCACATACCTTAGCTGTACTGGGATTTGGTTTACAGTGATTCTTGTAATATTCTGCAAGGGCATTGGGAGAACTTGTTTTCAACCTCCTCAAAAAACCCTTTTCCCTGGGTAGCAACTGCTGTGTCATCAGCTTAGATGAATTTTCTTGTGTCTGTGTCCATGTGTTGGTCATCAGTATGTATGTTAGGGGACGGCGTGAGCAAGTGGCACGGCTCACAACCAGAAGGTGCTGGATTCGATCCCCACCACAGCACCGGCCGTTACCCCGGGGAAGCAATCCCTTAGAAAATGCAGGAGGAACCAGACCCTTACATGAAATACATGCTGAAGTCGGATGCACTGGGCCAACAGGCGCAAAATAAAAACCACAGTGTAACGCACATGCGCCTTGGGGAATAGAGAAATAAGGCGAGCGCAAACAAAAAAATAAATATATATGTTATGAATCATCGGTACCAGGACACTTCCTTGTGCCAGGCCATTGTTTTGGATTCGCCATCTGCTGTCTTTTTTCCCCAAAGTGACATAGAACAGTCTGTTCTGCAGGAGGCATTTAATGATATTGATCAGACACCAGTATTTTGTCGTGGTTTATAGCTTTGATAGTCTCCGATGGTTTATAGTATCATATGCTGCACTTAGGTCAATATAGACCTCTCCTGTGACCTGTTTGTATCCATCCTCTATAAATTGTGTTAGGTTAAGGATTTGACTGTTGCAAGATCTTCTGATCTGAAACCAGCTTGTTCCTTTATCAGAATCTTGCCTATCAAGTTGGAGATTCGTATGACGAACGAAGAGTCAAAACGGCTTATCAAAGCCAGGTACATGACCAAATGGGAAACCGAACATACTGGTTACACCAAAAACGATGCCTATTACCAGTTGAACCGAAGAGAGCAGGTCGTTGTCTTCAGACTTCGCACTGGCCACAACAGACTGAGGTACCACCTCTTCAACAAATTGAAGATAGGGTGTACCGACGAATGCCCGTGCGGTACTGGTAAAATGACCACTGAACATCTGCTGCAGAACTGCCCGACATACGAGGATCAGAGAGAGCAGATGTGGCTATTGCCAGTGGAACTGCAAGACAAGCTCTATGGCAGTGGCGAGAGTCTCAGGATGACCGCCGCTTTTTTCGAGAAAATAATGGTTACTGTCTGACTGTGTACGCAGAAGAAGAAGAAGAAGTCAAGGTCAGGCAAAATATACTGGCAAAGACCCTCACATTGACTTTCCCGTAGTCCTCCCTGGAAACGGGCTTTTTCATGGCAGCCAGACTAACAATTGATGTGATCCCTGTAGTAATGAGTGACACACAGATGAAGCCAAATGTAGTACAATCATCTGGAGACCTGGAGGACCCCAGTTCACTTTCTTCGGCACGCTCGTGATGTGATGAAAGCTACAACAAGCTGCTACTAAACGTCAATTTCAGAGTGCACGAAAGAGTAATTCTACTCAACAACAACGAGATAATCAACGGAAAGGATAAATTAGACTATAACAAGTTTTTCAAAATACAGCCGCCTACAAGAACAAGAGGGCACAGCTATAAATTAATTAAAGAAAGTTCCAGATTTGATGCTAGGAAATATATTTTTAGTCAGAGAGTGATAAACGCTTGGAATGCATTGCCACAGGAAATAATGAAGGCAGGGTCAATTAATGCATGCAAAAATAGATTGTATGCTCATAGTTATTTTTAGATCAAGTGAATCATAAAGAAACTGGTTGTATACAGACTGCTAAGTTTTTGGGTGCTGGAAACACACACATTTTACATCATATTATTTTGTTTATAATTCCTAGGAAAAGAGACATCAGATAACCCTGGGAACACGAGCACTAGAGCAGGTCAGCAACTTTAAATATCTAGGAGTGGTAATAGACAGCAGGGGAGGAATCAAAGAGGAGTTAACTGCACGAAGGGCAGCAGCAGGTAGACTGTTCCATGCAATAAACAGAGGTTTCCTCAGTAGAAGAGAAATAAGCAGGAAAACAAAGATGGATGTATACCGCTCGACCTATGTGCCTGTCCTGACATATGGATGTGAGTCATGGGCAATGACTACAGCCCAAGAAAGGCAATTACAAACTTCAGAAATGAGGTACCTAAGAAAGGCGGGTCAGGTGACGAAAAGGGACAAGATCCGTAACCAGACAATACGTAGCAATCTGGAAGTTCAACCCCTGCAGACACGAGTGGAGCAGTCCCAACTACAGTGGTTTGGCCATGTCTGTAGAATGGAAGAAGATCGGATACCAAAGTGGTCATGGGAGATCAAAAGTCAAGGTCGCAGACCCCGAGGACGTCCCAAAGTACGTTGGGAAGACAACATACGACAGTCCCTAAGTGATAGAGGGATGGATTGGAAAGAGGCCAGGAAAAAGACGGCGGATAGAGCAGTGTGGCGTTCTCTTTGGCAAACCTCTACACCTCACGGTAGAAGAGGAGCGACTAAGTAAGTAAGGTAGAAGACTCTACACCTCCTGGTAGAAGAGGAGCGACTAAGTAAGTAAGTATTATTTTGTTTACAATTCCTAGGAGCTGTGTGCTTGGGCCATTGGAAATTTTGCAGGGGACTCCAATAAACATAGAGGCACCCTCTTACAGCAGGGCTGCATACCTCCACTTGTTGCTTTGGTTTCCTCTGTGAGTATTTGTAGTAACTTGACATTAGGAATACCTACTACTTTTTTGGAATACTTATTTATTAGACATTAGGAATGCTTACTTACAAGGTAGTAGTCATTATAAATATTTACATTAGGAATACCTAGTACTTTTTTGGAATACTTATTTATTAGACATTAGGAAGGGATCAAGATGCTGAGCAGCGCATGAGCTGCAGTGGTCAGTGACCCATAGCTGACTGCTAGCGTCAGGGCCAGCGAACCATAGCTGCCAAGACCCTTCTACACCTCCACGCGGTGATCCTGGATAACAGGCTGCAGCAGGGCAGACTGGCTAAGGAGAAGGGATCGAAGAGGGAATGCTAACCCGTTATTCAAAAAATACTTGCTGAAGTAGGATGTGTTGGACTGAAAGGTGCAAATATCGCAGCCAAGCTATAAACTACGGCACAAAGCATTCCGTTCTCTGGACTACATTCTGCTACTTAAGCCCTTTCAGAGTTTGGTAGTGGGAGATTGAGAACGAACGACGAAGAAGAAGAAGAAGAAGACATTAGGAATACTTACTTACAAGGTAGTAGTCATTAGAAATATTTACATTAGGAATGCCTACTACTTTTTTGGAATACTTATTTATTAGACTTTAGGAATACTTACTTACAAGGTAGTAGGAATACTTATTAGTCATTATAAATATTTACAAGACATTAGGAATACTTACGGGATCAAGATGTCCAGCAGTACATGAGCTGCAGCAGTCAGCGATCCAAAACTGATGGCTAAAGTCAGGTCCAGCGAACCAGAGCTGCCAAGTCCCTCCACCTACATGTGGTGATCCTCGATAACAGGCTCCAACAAGGCAAACTGGCTAGGGAGAAGGGATCGAAGAGGGAAGGCTTATTCGGTACCCAAAAATGTCGGATGTGTTGGGTCGAAAGGTGCAAATATCGCAGTCTAGCTGTAAACTACGACACAACGCATTCCATTCTCTGGACAACATCCTGCTACTTGCAAAGTCCTTTTCAGGTCTTGGTAGCGGGAGATTGAGAACGAACGAAAAAAGTAGGAGGAATATTTACTTACCACAAGGTATTAGGAATATTTGCTAGATATTTGGAATACTTACTAGGCATATCAAATACTTTCTACTCATTAGCAATATGCAGTGTGCATTAGAAATACTTACTATGCATTAGAAATACTTACCTTACTTGGCAACAGAAATACTTACTATGCATTAGGAATACTTACTTGGCATTAGAAGTACTTACTATGCATTAGAAATACTTACTTACTTGGTATTAGGAATACTTACTTACTTGGCATTAGAAATACTTACTAGACATTAGGCATATTTACTACAAATTATTAAGAATACTTACTTGCTAGGCATTAGAAATATTTACTTACTAGGTATTAGGAATACTTACTTACTAGGTATTAGGAATACTTACTTCCTAGGTATTATGAATATTTACTTACTAGGTATTATGAATACTTACTTACTAGGTATTAGGAATACTTACTTACTAGCCATTATGAATACTTGCTAGCCATTATGAATACTTACTAAGCATTATAAATACTTACTAGACATAATACTTACTTACCGTGCATTGGTAATTCTTACTTACTAGGCATTATGAATACTTACTGGACATAGGAATACTTACTTACCAGGTATTAGGAACACTTACTAGATTTTGGGAATACTTAGTTACAAGGTATATCAAATACTTACTTGCCATTATAAATACTTACTTTATATACATTAAAAATATTTACTAAACATAGAAATACTTTTTTTTTTAAATTTTTTTTTATTTTATGTGTTTGCCTCACTAGTTTCTACTGGCGGAGGCGCGCCTATTCCGACCCAGACCGCAGTCAATTTGGGCGATATTAAGACGCATAAACCAGTGCTTGGATGCGTGTGTGTATCTGTTTGTACCTAGCCTGGTATTTCCGTGATGTTCCTCCCGTTGTTCCTCGCTTTTGATGTTCCTAGTTGTCCGCCGTAGGTATTTGCATAAATATGCACAATAGTTTTCCTGGGACCATTTTTATTTTCTGTCATACTTGATTCGGATCTCTTTTTTTTTTGTTTCCTGATTTCTTTCTTTCTTCCCCCCCCCCCCCCCCCCCCCCCCCTCTCTCTCTCTCTCTCTTTCCTTCTTTTTTTTTTTTTTTGTTTTTTTTTTTCCTTCTATTTTATAAAAAAAAATATAAAGCCCCCTCATACATTTTATACACAATTGTGAATACTTACTAGAAATTATAAATACCAACTTACTAGACATTAGTCATATTTACTATACGTAGGAATACTTACTTACTAGCTATTAGGTATACATACTTGGTAAGTTATTATGAAACTTACTTAGGTATTCCTTCTTCTGTGTTCACCCTGAAAAGTATGTTGTGCCGTAGTTTTGAGCGATGCTGCAATATCTGCATCTTTTGGCCAGACGCATCTGATTTCAACTGAAATTTTTGGGGTACCGGATTTGCCTTTCCACAGTAATCCATATTCTCTTAGCCAGACTACACAAGTGCAGCCTGTTTCCAGGGCCGCCGCTTGGAGACGGAATAGGGTCCCGGTCAGCTCTGGTTCGCAGTCCCTGATGTAAGCAGCGAACTATGAGTCGCTGGCTGCTGTCATAAACAATATTCTTATTTCTCAACAGCAATACCATTTGACTCTAGAAGCAAGATCGCAGAGTGTACTGTTTGCCCTCATCAATCTAGCTAGAGACGAGACATACGCATGCACAAGGTTTGTATAGCCTCCGCTTATTTAAAAAAATGTTTATGTGCATCACTAGTTTCTACAGGCGGAGGCGCGCCTATTCCACCCTAGACCGTAGTCAACCTGGGCGGTATTAAAATGCATAAACCAGTGCTTGGATGTATGCTGGATTCCGGTGTCTCTTAAATGGGGACTACAAGTGCAAGTAACAAGTTGTTGTGGATCCAGCAGCATCCGTGCTGTCATCCTTCCCTTTAATTCCGTGTAATAGTATCCATTTGTGTCTGTGAGTTGTTTTCTACTGCCAAACAAAGTGTTCCATTTACCTGGCCTCGGAAGAAGAAGGATTTTCCTAAAACTCGTTGAGCGATTAGCACTCAAAAAGATGATGTTCGACCGTTTCATATGGTTGAGCACACAGCTGGCAGTCTGGAGTGTGCTGTGGTTGGATTCTGTTCAGGTGCTTGTTTAGTAGGATGTAGATGGAATGGAGAGACCAGCACAAAGAATAAAAGCCAGACAATGACAACATAGATATACTTGGCAGAGATGGACAGACAAAGATCTTCAGATTCAGAACGAGACATTGCAGACTCAAACTCCACATCCACAGAATGAGTCTCAGAGACACCGCCATGTGCGATTGTGGAGCACCCAAGCAAACACCAGAACATATCCTGCGGGACTGACCTATTTAAACAGACAAAAGAGGCAGTCTAGCCCGGGAATGCGATCATGCTCGAAAAGCTGTGAGAGACTTCCGAAGACCTGAAGCACAGTGTCTCCTTCGTGAACCTCACCGGCTAGAAGCATAGATTTAGTTGATCGAAGAAAGAGAAGAAGCTACCTCCGTTTGTGGTATGCTTGTAAGTAATAATAATGTTCAGGTGGACGTCAAAGGGTCGTTGTGTTCATTGACCATTACCATGTTCAACTGCTGAGGCAATGTTCATGCGTAGCGGGTCGACCAAAATCCCTACAGACTCGCCAGTTGAAGCCGTGTACTCCGCAGCCTTGGAATCAAGGCCGCAAGGAGTGTGTTAGACCAATGTTTGTGTCCAGCTTTCCGTGTCCCCTCCCCGCCCTCGCGCCGAGGCTTCTGACTGTGTCCACCTGTTGGGCAGCGTGACCCTTGCTTTGCTGAGAATACGAGGTTGGGAGAGATATCGTGTAACCTCCGGGGGGAGGGAGGGGCGGGCAGGAGGAAGTCAGCTTCAGTCCGAGCAGAAATTTCCTTGAGTAGTGAGAATCTGGACTGAATTCTGGTGTGCAGTTAATCGTAACGTTGAACTCTGTCATGGACTGGTTTCCCACGGCTAGAGCCAGGCATGAAATGCAGCGAAATGCAGGATAACTGATCGAAAGCACATCAAATCCACAGAATAAAGTCCCTGATATCACCTAAGCTTGTAAGTGGTCCTAATCTTTTCCACCTAGCTACCACTTAAGTGACGATGGGATATTTCCTCATCTACGATCATTACTCGTTTAGACTGGTACTCAGTACTCAGTACAATTTCTCCGCGATGGGAGTGTGCATGGACAACTTCATTCTTCTCGGATATGTGCGCAGGGTCGAAGATGCAACACAGTGACTGAGGTGACAGCAGCCAGTGACCTATAGCTAGCTGCTTGTGACAGTGTCAGTGAACCAGATCTGGCAGAGAACCTATTCTGCCTCCAAGTGGCGGCCCTGTAAACAGGCTGCACTAGTGTAGTCTGACTAAGTGAATAGGGATCGAAGTTGGAAGTCAGATCCAGTACCCAAAAATGACAGTTGAAACCAGATTTGTTGGATTGAAAGGTACAGATATCACATCCTCACTGTAAACTTTGACACATTCTTCTCGGGACGAACGTCGAAGATCTTTGTGCAGTTCTGAAGTACATATGCTGCTGTCGTGTTTTCAAGACCGTAGTAACATCGACTGGTGGTAGCTATCTTGAATTTGGTGTACAGATGGTGTCTCATTATGGTGTTCTTCCTACCACTTTACACTGCATTGCACTTTTATTATGGCTTTTGCTGAGATTCTTACTTAGTCATTCCTCTTCAACTTTGGTGTGTAGAGCCTGCCAGTACAGGGTACGCTCTCCACCGATGTCAGCCATCTTTGAAGCGATTGTACCACTTCTTAATTCATGTGGGATCAAGATGCTGAGCAGCGCATGAGCTGCAGTGGTCAGCGAACCATAGCTGACTGCTAGCGTCATGGTCAGCGAAACAGAGCTGCCAAGACCCTTCTACACCTCCACGCGGTGATCCTGGATAACAGGCTGCAGTAGGGCAGAATGGCTAAGGAGAAGGGATCAAAGAGGGAATGCTAACCCGGTACTCAAAAAATGCTTGCTGAAGTCGAATGTGTTGGACCAAAAGGTGCAAATATCGCAGTCAAGCTGTAAACTACGACACAATTCATTCCGTTCTCTGGACTACATTCTGCTAGTTAAGGCTTTCAGGGTTGGGTAGCGGGAGATTTAGAACGAACGAAGCCAAGCAAAGCCATCTGATGCTCATTGACATCATTACTGAAATCCTGTTGAATCTTCCAAATGGTTTCCACTTGGGTATCGCCAAAATTTGATGCAATACCACCGCTCAAGTCGTTCTGTCATTTCGCGGCAAATAAAAATCCGATGGACATTCGCTCGCTTACAGACTGATCACTCACTCACAGACTGACCGCCGGTGACTGAAGCTCTCTGTATGTCGGAATTAATTAATTCACGTGCTTGAAGATCCTCAAACCCTCCCCACCAGAGAACACCTTACGTGCGTTATGTGTTTCCACAGGAAAAATGTAGGCCTGAAACATTTAGAGCAGACCTCGTATTTATTTGTTATAAAAATTCACTTTTAATTGTTGGTATATGTATATTTTGACCATTCATGAAGTGCCCCATAAATGTCAAAATTATGTGATTTATCCTTACATTTCAGATTTTTGATGGACTGTTCATTATTTGATCACCTGGCTTCGATGCTTAGGACGACACCTGTATCATGTGACTTGTGCTTTGAGATTGGCTGGTTGACTAACTATATTTATGGCAGGTAGGAATGCGAATGAAACCTAGAACTAAAGAATTAAATCTGCCAGATTAATGTCACTCGGGACTGAAGAGTACGGTTAGCTGAAAGGTAAGGTGGTCATCTCTCAGAAAATGGTGGGTGTTCGATCCTGCAAGTTTTAAGCTTCACCCGGTCTTCAGGGAGTAGAAATAGATGCCTAGTCTTATTGGAAACTGATGATAAACTTGGAGGTCGCATGTACATTCTGTATGTGTACAAGATGCGTTTTTTAACCTTTACCACACCGAACACAAAAATGATCTATTATTCCTATGGCCATATTATTTGTCAGCACATCACATCACGTCATGTTTGTTGACTTTGAGAGACTCTAACTATTCTTGTGTGTGTATAAACATGTGTGGGCGCTGAGTGGTCTCGAAGTAAGACGTCGGCCTCGAGTGCTGGAGGTCGATGGACTTTCTGGTATTTCCCTGAATCTCTTTGTAGTAGAGATCGAACACCCGTTTGCAGTGTCACGCACGATAAAAATCTCTCGGCAGTTGGAAACTGAAAAGAGTAGGCTGCTGCCTGGGCAAAATTCCAAATTATGTTAAAAATCTATGCAATCTATTACGGAATCCTCGCCGGTGCTACGGAGTTCGATCAATGTGCTGAGATTTTCCACACAAAGAATATGTAGAAAAACAGAGCACTTATGGGTTGCACCGTATGTAATGATGTTGATTCTTCAACTAAACTAATAACGTATTAATAAAGAACTTGTTGGTGTTATTGTTTTTATTGTGTGTGTGTGTTAGTTTCTGAGATGCAAGAAGATGAAGGTGATAGTGTTGAAAAACAGCACAAACATATACTTACCGATTTCGGCGTCTCTTAATTGAAAAAAAAAATTAATTCTTAAAGCGGCTTATCTATGTTTATCATAATGGCGATATCTGTCACTTTCTTCTATAGATGTAATTATTGTATCTACATAAACAAACTAAATAGATCTACCTCAAAACAATCAGTTGCAGAAACATAACTTCCCCATTCTCGATAATGAGTGAATCGAATATTCAAATCAATTTCGGAAATGGGAATCTAAAGCGAAGAAACTTTGCAGAAATAGCCAAAGCAAAGATGCACGAAGACCCTATGAACGCACTAACCACACCAAAGCCCATCTCTACTGTACGAAAACCTACCTGGAGGCAGCATATATTTCCAGAGGTGGTAGAAAATATACCAGGCATTGGAAACAAAAACTGCCAGTCTGAAAAAGAAAGAAGAGATACTACCCTGAGTTACATAACGGAAAACTACCCAAGCATGGACTGGACCCATGCATACACCGACGGTTCCGTAACAAATACAACACAGAACGGAGGGGCAGGAGCATTTCTGAACCTACCAAATGGCAGAAAAATAACACTGTCATTCGCTACTGGAAAATACACAAGCAATTTCAGAGCGGAGGCAGAGGCACTGAGGGCGGCAGTGGAAAAAATGGTGACAGGTAAAAGGAATGAAAGCCACATAATCCTGCTTACAGATGCTCTGGCCGTAGTCACAGCACTAAAAAGCCAGAAAAATACTGAACTTAATGATTTAAGAGCAGTACTCTGTCAACTATGCCAGCAGGCCGCACCAAAAAGGGTAGTGGTGCAGTGGGTTCCATCTCACTGCAACATCCGAGGCAACGAGGAGGCAGACAGACTGGCAAAAGAAGGTGCAAGACTACCACAACCAGATACTAGTATGACATACGAAGAGTCAAAACGGCTTATTAGAGCTAGATACATGACCAAATGGGAAACCGAAAATACTGGCTACACCAAAAACGATGCCTATTACCAGTTGAACAGAAGAGAGCAGGTCGTGGTCTTCAGACTTCGCACTGGCCACAATAGACTCAGGTACCACCTATTCAAAAAATTGAAGATAGGTGTCACCGACGAATGCCCGTGTGGTACCGGGAAAATGACCGCTGAGCATTTGCTGCAAAACTACCCGACATACGAGGATCAGAGAGAGCAGATGTGGCCATCACCAGTGGCAACACCAGACAAGCTCTATAGCAGTGTCGACAGTCTCAGGATGACGACTGCTTTTTTCGAAAAAATAATTGTTACTGTCTGACTGCGTACGATGAAGAAGAAGAAGAATATTCAAATCCAAGTGAAAGACAGAGAAAAATCCTTTCCAAAAGTCTAAAACAAATTTTAAAATCGTCATTGCTTATATCTAACAATACAGGATGGTAGTCAGAACTCTCTACAATCAAATGAACAGTATTTTCAGTCATTTCTGTGGCATTAACCGGGTAATTTATATACAATAAAGTAACGACCCTGGAGCAGTCACCGTTGGAAACGGATGTAAATCTGTTCCGTCGCCTTTGTGCATCGTTGGTGCGATAAAGGTTAAGTAAGTTCCGATATTAGATATATAAAACCCATCAAAGATAACAATGATTTTATTGCAGCCAAAAGTGAACACACACTTACATGATTTCACAACATAGTCACCATTGACTTCAGCACATTTTTTAGTATCATCGCACCAGGTTCCTAATTTCAGTGTCAAAGAAGTCTGCCGTCAGTGTCCTCCAACCATTCATTAACACCTATCTGCAGTTCATCATTAGTTTCAAACCACTGGGATACTTCTTCTTCTTCTTCATCGTACGCTGTTTACAGCGATATACGTTGCACTGTTTTATTTTCTTAAGCCTGGGGCTCAGTGCATCCGATTTCAACAGGCGTTTCTGTAGGGAGGCCCTCCTTAGCCTTTGGTTGTCCCCAGCCTAACTGCAAGGCAGCAGTTGTTTTTGGTCAGAGTTGTCTCTCTTTGGGAAGTTGTCTTACAGGACTATCGAGTCTTCCCCATTCGTGTCTATAGGGTTTGGCAATGATATTTTTTAAATTTTTTTTGCGTTCACCTTATTTCTCTAATCCCCAAGGCGGTGTGCGTTGCACTGTGGTTTTTATTTTTGCGCCTGTAGGCCCAGTGTATCCGACTTCAGCATGCATTTTATGTAAGGGTCTGCTTCCTCCTGCATTTTCTAAGGGTTTGCTTCCCCGGGGTAACGGCCGGTGCTGTGATTGGGATCGAACCCAGCACCACTAGGCCACGCCGTCCCCCTTGGCAATGATATGATATGATGGACTATGTACTAGTTTATACTATCCCGGAAGAGAGGCAGTCTAGTGTTACTGTGTCTCAGGATCGTCATGTCCTGCCAGAAATGTAGCATATGCATGTGAGTGAGGTATCTCTTCGCTCCCTTTATTTTCTCGGCTCATCTGCAGTGATGGCACGCCTAGCATTCCCCGCCACCTGGGAGGTTGTCACAATAGGGCAGGGGGTGCAATGTCCGCTGGACTGCATCTCTTCTCCGTCCATTGGGATGACTGATAGCAGACAGAAAACCGCTGGGATACAAGCCACATCTTTAGGTGCATGAAAAGTTGATGATCACTTGGCAGACCTGGGTGTAGGCAGACGGAGTGGTGCTGCAGCCGAACAGAACTAGTTGAGATCATCGTCCCTGATCAGTACTCGCCCTCTGATCAGGAAAGAGCTGACCAATGAAAAGCCCAGATTCATCAGCACAGACGTTTACAGCGCCAACATGACTGCGAGGAGCCTGAACATCCCAATCGTCTGCTGGCCACTTTGTGATGAAACTACATGACTGGAATGTGACACTGGTTGTCTACAGACTCTGCAGGGTCGCTGAAGTCGAGAGGTCAGGTACTTGCCTCTTAAAGTGATGAACATAAACGGTGGACGATCGATTTCCACAAATTTTCAAGTAACCCATGGGACCAGAGTACCTGCATCTTGAGTTACCTCCAGTGGTCTTGACTTGTGTCTTGCCACTGGTCCAAGGTATCTCGGGACCAGAGAGTGAGGCTGATGACAAACACAGTTTCTTCCTCACTATAATCCAAATACAGCGTAAGTTACATCATCGAGACAGAACCTTCTGCTGATGTTACCATCATCCCTTGCGATGGTCATTTAATTAATCGCTTGGCGCGAGTTCAAGGCTGTAGGGTGGGTGGTTAACAATTTCCCAGTTAACTTCTTCGTGAGGTCGTGCATTATCGTGCAAAAGCATATTCAAGTGCTGTGGAAAGCAACCCATGTCTTTTGTTTTGAATGGCACATCTAAGTTTCATCAGGTTCACAATAAGCATTGGCGTTAACTCTTTCTACTTTCAACAAAATGAATAAGGAAGAGGGGACGGCTTCGGCTAGTGTTTAAGTGAAATGGCTCACAACCGAAGGTGCTGGGTTTGATCCCCATCACAGCACCAGTCTGAACATAGTCTGATCAGTATGTTTTACCTGACCCTGACTAACAAAGTCTGATCAGTATGTTTTACCTGACCCTGACTAACAAAGTCTGATCAGTATGTTTTACCTGACCCTGACTAACAAAGTCTGATCAGTATGTTTTTCCTGACCCTGACTAACATAGTCAGATCAGTATGTTTTACCTGACCCTAACTAACATAGTCAGATCAGTATGTTTTACCTGACCCTAACTAACATAGTCAGATCAGTATGTTTTACCTGACCCTGACTAACATAGTCAGATCAGTATGTTTTACCTGACCCTGACTAACATAGTCAGATCAGTATGTTTTACCTGACCGGATGTTAGCCTCCTCTCCCAGCACAAGAAGGAAATCAACAGAATTAGATCACCAATACCACTTGTCATGGCACATGATAATGTTAAATATTCTTATTCCAGGCAAGAGACGTATCAGGAGCATGAGGGACAGTACTGCGTGATCTTGAACTCTGTTATAATCAAATTGGCACAGGCTTTCAGTTTGGAAGACAAAGCCCAGAGAGAAAAGGTTAGAACTCCAACAAATCTTCTTCTTCTTGACTTGTCCCTTTTTTACTCTTTAGCAGGCTACATAATTTATGACGAAAATTTGCGCAAATTAATTAACTTTATATCTCGCTATGGTAGTTGACTTTCAAAATTTGTAACTTTTCTGTTTGTATGTCAATAAATATGATTTTCTTGTGTGTAGAGACACAATTGAATAAAGAACTTGTGGGTGTTATTGTTTTTGTTGTGTGTTTGTTAGTTTCTGAGATTCAAAAAGATGAAGGTGAAAATTTATGGAAAATCAAACAAAAAATGTTGACTCGACTGCTAGACCTAAGCGCTCCGATAGAAATCCATGGAAACCACAACAACGTATCGATACTGTGTTTACAATATCGACACCACTGTTAGTTTTCAATTCAAACATAGTTATTGCATCTAAACAAACAAAATAAACAGATCTACTCGATAAAGATCTTTCCCAACAACCTACTTCACCTTTCGCAAAAAGTCGGCTTGCTCCAATCGGTGTATTAGAAGAAAAATTGCTCAAAACCCATTTGTAATCTAACATACGATACTTTTACCGGCAAAATATAGTGTGTAGATGGTGACGTATTCAGTATTTTTATAAATGGCTATGGGTAGGGTCTTCGTACAAAAAAAATAATCTTTTTTTTTAATACGGATTTTGTAAGCCGAGTTGGTCCATACTGTCTTCACCATAGTGTGCTAAAGGTTACTCTAGATGGATTATAGAGCCACCACTACCAAGACAGCACAGTGGTTATTGTACTCGCAGCCTATCCCAGTGATCTAGAGCATTCCAAGAACTCCAAGCACTCCTGGGCTGGCCTTGTAGTCAGAGGGAAAGACGAAAGCTAGAGCAGAACAACCACTCTGTGGTACTCGCAGAGCAAAATAAGAACTCCATGAAGCCCCCCCCCCCCCCCCCCCCCCCCCCACTAGGTAGCAAGATTCACTCGAACTGTACAACACTTGCGGTCTTGAAACAAACAAGTTAGCATTCCACTGGGCAACCTGTGCCAAAACTAGAACCGACTGGAAACAGCTGCCTACCAGAGGTGCTTCCTTCAATAGCAGGAGCGCTGGATAAAGTGTACACAACCACCAGGGAACTACTATGACGGAGATTGAACCAACTAGTCTGTAGGTCTACTTTTTCATTCCGCCCCAAATGAGTCCCGGAACTTAGTAAATAGCAGAATATAAACAATTCCAATGTTTAGTCCGTCCTATTGTACGGCTCTGTGATACGGGGAACAAAGAAAAGTACAACTAAAAAGTTTCAAACTTTTATCAGTGGATACACATGCCAAATTGAGGGAATAAAATGGGTTTTTTTTTGTTTTGTTTGTGTTTTTTTTTGCGTTCGTATTATTTCTCAAATCGCAAGACGGTGTGCGTCGCACTGTGGTTTTTATTTTACGGCTGTCTGCCCAGTGCATCCGACTTCAGCATGCATTTTATGTAAGGGCCTGCTTCCTCCTGCATTTTCTAAGGGTTTGCTTCCCCGGGGTAACCGCCGATGCTGTGATGGGGATCGAACTTAACCACAAGCCCATGCCGTCGCCATATAAAATGGTATGATAGAAACATAAAGATCAACACAGGCAAGACAGATACTATGTTGATTTCACGTGAACAATCGCAGAGAAGTTTCCACATCAGGGACATTGGTATCAAGCAAGTACAGGAGTTCAAATACCTAGGTAGTATGTTCACTAATGATGGCAGAGTGGACAGAGAGATTGTACACAGAATTCAGAAGGCGAACAGTGTCCACTATCAAATTGTACCAATTTTGAAACACCCTAGAGGGCTTCTTTCAACTAAGAATAGGCTGATAAATACACTATTTATTCCTACATTATGTTACCAATGTCAATCTTAGTCCTTACTAGCAACCCATAAGAGTAAGATCCAGTGATGGGAGATGCGCTGTGTGAGAAGGGAAGCCGGAAAGATAATCCGTGACTGAATTCGCAACAGCACGCTTAGGCAGACAGTGGGGTCAAACCCAGTTAGTGCCAACAAATCAAGCGGTTTGGTCATTTAGTTAGAAAGCATTATGACCAGCCTGCAGCGAGAGCATATCATGCAGGTCTTCGGTCCACGAGCAAAAGGTAGGCCTTGACCCTCGATGTATTGAGGATGTCTCTGACACTCTCAGAAAGTTACACCTAATGACAGCACATGCCTTCAACTTGGCGATAACAAGAAATCTACGCATCCCACCTCTCTGCGACGCCGTATGGCAAGGAGAGTAGGACAAAAGAGGAAGATAAAGATAGAACCTGACAGATGCTTGCGGGACCAGACATAAAGAGAAGGAGACACATTGCAGAAACCAACTGATAGCATTACAAGATAGTCACTATTCTGGAATCCTCTGGGCATGGAGAAGGGAAGTCAAAACAAACCTAAAAACTATGACACATGGCAGGAAGACTTGGCGAGTATTTGTTGGTGACCTATGTTCCGCAGGCAGTTGAAGGGTTGTGATTGATTATATATTACTCGTGACTTTTGTATTAGGGGGTAGTGAGGTCTGGGCTGGATGTCCTGCTCGTTAAAGGAAAGTGGAGCGTCTGTTATAGCTTCTCCTTTTCAGGTGTTGAGATCGCAGCTGTATTCACTGTTCGGCTTGCCGGGCAGAAGTTTGTGTCCCCAGCAGCACCTCCATGAGGGGCCCCCTGTGTCTTACAGCGCCTGCTGTTGGGTGTGACCGAGTACCCGGCGGTATAGCTGGGCGGACAGTTGGGCTCATTAGCCTTGGTTGATAGCCAATCTAAGAGAAGGTAAACTCTGACTTTAAACCTGGGTAGACGAAGCTTGTTAGCCTGTTCAAACAGTTCGCCTAGGAGAGGAGGATTTTAAACCCACAAGTGCCAGGGAGTGCTGGCTAGTCCTGGGACGATGAGAGTATCATCGGATGTCTCAAGTAACTAGCATCTGCGGGCAACTACTCCGCTGTCTTGTGGAAACCTCTAGAGAGGGTAGGGCTACGGGAGTAAACCCAGACAGAAAATCCAGAGTTGTAGTACCTAAGGCGGATGGTTTCATAATTGGGATTCTGATTCTGGCAGCTCCTGCAGCTGAGCTGTTGCCAAATTGTCATGCTTTGTATTCCTTTGGATTAGACCAGTGAGGCTGTAGAACTGAGATGCTAGTCCAATCAGGCACAACATACTGGCCACAACATCACATCAGGGTCAATACACTGATGAAGGCCACAATTTCTCTTTCATGTAATGTTACCTAGAAACAGGCTGTTTTCAAGGCAGCCTGGCTGACAAGATGTGGATCAATGTGATCCCTGTAGTAGTGAGTGCCACACAGTTGAAGGCAAGCATAGCACAACCGTCTGTAGGACCGCAGTTCACCTTCTTCAGCACGCTCGGGATGTGAGAAAAGCTACTACAACCAGTTCTTTTCAGGGCACACAAAAGAGTAAACTTTCTCATTGTGGGCATTAAATAACAACAACAACACCAGTGAGGCAGAGAGGGGGATCCTGCAGTTTGGGCAGCCCATGGTCTCCATATTCAGCGCCCAGATGGCAAGCACATGGTCTACAGAGACTGAGATGCCTATATTGATGATGATGATTGTATTGTATAGAAAATGCAAATACTTTGGTCACATCAAGAGACACAACGGTCTTGAGAGAACGGTGATGGAAGGTATGGTGCCAGGCAAAAGAGGAAGGGGTAGACCAAGAAGACGATGGCACCAAGATATCCAGGAATGTCTGGGTATGACTGTGGCGGAGGCTGGAGTTTTTGTAACGGAACGAGTTTCTTTCAGACAGACTGTGATGGGAGCGACGTTCTATAAAGGACATGCTTCATGATGATGATGATTGTATTGTATTTCTTTCAGATGGTTCTCCCTTACCTACACAGTTTAGGTAACATGGTTGGCCTAAGTGCAGACATGGCCTTGACCGCATGTGACAACCTCCACTTGATGCCTACACTTCTGGCTTGCCTCACATGTAGCTCGGAGTTCATACAGAAGGAAGCACTCTGGGTTTTGGTCAACATTATGGGTAGGTTACTATCATGGTGGAGGGAGTGCTATTATATCTCTGACATGTAGTTTATTTATGTCATCATTACTTTTTGGCTGTGACATTTCGCTAAATACACTGCGACCCATTCGTTCCCGTCGCCCACCTGTAATTCTTAAACCTCTGATCTCATACAATGAAGTCTCGAACACTTTATCCCCGACACCAGTGTCTGCTATGGGATTACATTTATCTTAGATGTAGAAGAGGGCAGTGGTCCTATTTGTTCCTCTCCAGTAAGGGACTATGGTCCTCACATGAAATTTACTGTTTATATTTCAGTGGAGCCAAGCTGTCGTGTCTTGCTCATGTGCCAGCCCAGGTTTCTAAGCTTAGTCCTTCACCTTTGTCAAGCTGCTGATGTAGACACTGTATGGCATGTGAGTATCCATATTTTCGAACCTTACTGGCAATACTTTCTTGGAATCCTGATATTCAAACAAGCATGTCAATGTCTGTTGCCAGGTAGTAGGTAATTTTACAACTTCCTGCAGATTACTAGGCCTAGGGGAAGTTACAAATAATTTGGGTAGACTTTTAACTAAACTTTTTTGTCCAGGCAGTGGCCGTTATGTCTACTCTTTTCTATTTTAACTACCAAGGTATTTTAAACCCGCTCGACACTCAACACGGGAGTCCGATCTCACTGCCCAAAGATCAAGGGAATTTTTACCAGAAGGTCCATGTGAAAAAATCATGGTCCCCACAGTCATTTGAATCTGCGACCTCCGGCACTCGAGCGGATACCTTACCTTGAAACCACTGTGCCCCCCCTAAGAACTATCACGAGGGCGATTTGAAAAGTTTGACCTCCAGCGCAATAACTATGACATTAATTCTCAGAGCCACGAGACACCCATGTGAAAATAATGTTTAATGAAGTGACTATAGGGGCATGTAGAGGCATGTGTCTGAGACGTGATGCATGTGCACAGCAGAAAGTAAAATGGCGGCATACATGGAAATACGGTTGAATTCCTGTTGGCGGAATTATGTGTGCCCATCGAGATGTATTGAAGAATGCCTACGGTAAATAGTGCTGACTGTGTGGATGTCAGACGACAGTAAAAGGCGAGAATACAGCCACGAAGTACCTGCATGCCAAGGCTCGCAGCGGATGACCGATCACAGCTGGGGATAAACGGCACCAAGCTCGCGTGGACGAACTGATCCGTGTCAAGCAGAAAGATATCAATGCAATGGTTATTATTTTGATTACGTCAATCATATTATCCCTGCTCTACTTGTGTATAGTAAAGTGTGTGCGAGATGGGTTGCTCGCATACTGGCACCGGATATGAAACAGCGGCGACAGCAGAAAGACGTCTGATTTTTTTTTCCTCAACGGGATGCAAAAACTTGTCCGGCGTTGGCGTTTGTGGATCAGAAAGATGACTACATTGAAAAATAATGACGTATCACCGAAACAACATTCCAAACTTTAAGACAATGTATAGCTCATGTGTAGATTTTGCACATTAATGAAATTATCTCCTCAAAGACAAAACTTTTCAAATCGCTCTCAGACAAATTGGAACCATTAACAAATCACAACAAAAAACAAGGCTTGACGTAAGATGGATATACAATACTGTTTGAGTTGGCAGTCATTTCCAGGAAGTGGCCAGGAATGTGTGAGACTATGCCAGTTATGTAAAATAGTAGACCAAACCAGAAAGTGGCATGATTACATATAGAATGAATATAAATGAAAACATGCACACGTAGAATCAGTAGATAAAAACCATACATAAGTGATGCGGCAGCTTTGACTTTTTAACAATTTTTTACAAAATCTAGAAATTGAAGAAAAGTACGAGGCATGTTCAAATGACACCTAACCAAACTGCAACAATTGAACATATGTACGATGCGCATGATGACATCACTTCTGGTGTAAACAGCACATACCAACCGTCAAGTTTACAAAAATTCATTATCCTCTGCAGCAGACCATTGAAAACATGGTGAGTGTGATATGGAATCTGTCCAGAGTTGATCAACAACCCATGATCTGGTTTCTAACAACTGAAGGATGTCGATCAGTTGACATTCATCGCAGAATGCAGGCAGTGTATAGTGACAAAAGTGTGTAGAAGACAACAGTGAAGAACTGGACAACGATGTTTAAAGAAGGACGTGAGTTAACGCAACAATATGCGCCTGACCTGGTCTCGGAAGATCTTTTCTCTGAAAAATGTTTAAATTGCCACAGTGGACAGATAATGATCTTTCACGAGATCGACATATCTGGTAGTTTCTACTTACATACTAATACATCTACATAAACAAACTAAACAGATCTACCTCAGAAAAATATGTTGCAACACCTTAACTGCATCGCTCTCATCATCATCATGTGGCATGTCCTTTGTAGAACGTCGCTCCCATCACAGTCTGTCTGAAAGAAACTTTCTCTTGCCAAAACTCTAGCCTCCGCCACAGTCATACCCAGGCATTCCTGGATATCTTGGTACCATCGTCTTCTTGGTCTACCCCTTCCTCTTTTGCCTGGCACCATACCTTCCATCACCGTTCTCTCAAGACCGTTGTGTCTCTTGATGTGACCAAAGTATTTTCTAGCCAAAATGGAATTGATAAACCAGTTCTCCTCTATGCTCAACTCTTGCTGAATGTCTACATTTGTTTTTTTCTTCGTCCAGGGTATTTTGAGGATCTTTCTGAAACATTTTGACTCGCAGGATTCGATTCTTTGTCTAGAAGTTTTGGTAATCATCCATGATTCACAGCCATAAGCTGCCACAGGAAAAACACAGGCTCTCAAGACTTTTACTTTTATCATTTTGTTGGTGCTCTGCCATAATTTCTTCAGGTTGTTCAGTCTCTGCATTGCCATAGCTAGTCTTCTTCTGATTTCTTTCGAGCAATCGCCATTTTTGTCAATTCTGGAGCCCAGATATTCAAAATGTGTGACCTAATCTATTTCTTCACCACCCACTGCAAATTTATGCTGACATTGTGTTTTGTCGGTGGTCATTATCTTTGTTTTATTTATGTTTATGAACAGGTTTTGATCTTTACTATGTCCATTTACGGCTGAAAGTAGCTGCTCTTGTAACAAAGTTACAGAGGTCCAACGAGCCAGAACCAGGGAAGCCCTGAAAATACCGTTCATGGTTCCCGAACATAACTTGAGAACCCGGTCTGAGAGTTTCAGTTCATTGAACGAGGCATGGTCCTCAACTCTCAAACAATGCAAGTTGGGGCTGGCCGACCAAAATAGGTCGCGTTCTCGCGGTTTGAACTGGGAATCCCCGTCAACAAGCGGTCAGTCAGTAGTTTGGAAAATAAGGCAGCCTTTCTTTGGGACATGCGAGTTCAAATAAAGTTTGTGGGAAATGAACTCAAGAAAGTAGAAGTCATGGACTAAAGCGGGGGAAGCTTAGCATATAAGCTGGGGGGAGACAGAATAGAGGACAGATCAGGAACAGCAGACAAGGGTGGCCATAGGGCAGTATAGTGAGTAGCACGTTAGTCAAGAACAAGTAGCTAGATAAAACTACAGAACTTAGCCAGTGAGTGACAATAGTAGAGTCATAGAACCACCAAAGCAGACCAACACGGAAAGGCAACAAGAGACTACACACGTATAAGAATCTGTCTTTGTGGGATGTTTTGTTCGAGACGTCGTCGCTAACATCTTGCTCGAGTGACCTGACTTCATTCTCGTCAGACGGAGACATGTTGCTGCAATACGAAGCTGTCGTCCTAGACGACCGTGGTGATTTGTGGGTTTCCTCGTCCTGACAACTACAGTAACACAACCACTGTCGTCTGTTATAGACACGAGCACAGCTGCAGACAGAGCACAGATGCAGTCACCGACTGCCTGATGTAGAGACGAGGCAAGAGGTCCAGTAGACAGCTGCCTTACGTGAGACGAGACAAGAGGTCCAGCAGACATCTGCCTTACGTGAGATGAGACAAGAGGTCCAGTAGACATCTGCCTTACGTGAGATGAGACAAGAGGTCCAGTAGACATCTGCCTTACGTGAGATGAGACAAGAGGTCCAGTAGACATCTGCCTTACGTGAGATGAGACAAGAGGTCCAGTAGACATCTGCCTTACGTGAGACGAGACAAGAGGTCCAGTAGACATCTGCCTTATGTGAGACGAGACAGGAGGTCCAGTAGACAGCTGCCTTATGTGAGACGAGACAAGAGGTCCAGTAGACAGCTGCCTTACAAGAGACAAGGCAAGAGGTCCAGCAGACATCCATTTTTGTGTAAGCTGAGAGGACAGATAGATGAGGACTGAGAGATTGTAGATAGACATCCATTATATCAACGCACAGAGATAGACAGTGAATAGAACAATTGCTAGACTCCGACCACGCGATGAGAACCCTGGGTAAAGTTTAGTACTAGAGTAAGACCTGTGCTACTTGCACGAACCTTTAGAAGTAATCTTAGCCAGATAGAGAAGTGATGATAACCAACCTTTTGAGACACATTAGAAATAATTTATAACTGATGCACAATATGATATGATCAACGATCCTAGTGATTTGATTTGATGTGCATATTGTTTTACTTGTGAAAAATACATGCTTTGTTTTACTTGTGTTAAAAGAATTGTTAGTTATTAAATTTAGAGTGGGTTAAGGAGTGATAGTGGTTATGAAGATAGAATAGAGAATACGTTAACCCTGCTACATATTATATTAAATGATACCGTGACCTAGGATATAAAATTATTGTTAGGACTGCTACATAATATATTAAATGATACCGTGACTTAGGATATAAAAATAACGGTAGACCTGCTACATACTAGCCCTTCTGGACTTCCTGATAGTGTCACCTGCATATCGTAACTCTGGAATCACGTACCCCCCAATCGTAAATGGGTTGAAACTTTCAATGTTATCATCTTCTCGAACATTTCTCATTTCTCATTTCTCATATATGTTGCATCGCCCTCAATAATGGGAAAATCTTCAAATTTGAATTAAAAAGTCATTTCAAAATTCTCTTTAAAATCAAACGAGCCATTGGGATCAAGATGCTGCAGTGGTCAGTGACCATAGTTGACTACTAGTGTCAGGGCCAGCGAACCATAGCTGCCAAGACCCTTCTACACCTCCACGCGGTGATCCTGGATAACAAGCTGCAGCAGGGCAGACTGGCTAAGGAGAAGGGATCAAAGAGGGAATGCTAACCTGGTACTAAAAAAATGCTTGCTGAAGTCGGATGTGTTGGACCGAAAGGTGCAAATACCGCAGCCAAGCTGTAAAACTACGACACAACGCATTCCGTTCTCTGGACTACATTCTCCTACTTAAGCATTTTCAGGGTTTGGTAGTGGGAGATTGAGAACGAACGAAAAAGAAGAAAAAGAAGAAACGAGCTATTTCTCCAGTTCAAACAAGTGGTGGTTTTATTTGAGATTCTCCCTTCTTCTTCATTCGTTTTCAATATCCCACTACCAAGCCCTGAACAGGGCTTTGCAAATAGTAAGATGCAGTCCAGAAAACGGAATACATTGTGTTACTAGTCTACAGCTTGACTGCGATATTTGCACCTTTCGGTCTGACACATCCGTCTTTAGCATTTTTTAAGATTCTAATACCCGAATGTTCAGCTGTTTCTATAGCAGTAACTGTTGACAGTGCATAGACTATACACACGGGCAGTTTGATTGTCTAGCCAAAAAAACTGAAATTTTTTCAGGCTAAAAAGTTTTCTGAAAATGCAGTAAAGGTTAAACAACATTTGGCTTCCTGGCATCAGACACTTTTTTTTTGTCTGGTTGTATACCAGGATTACAGATTACATCAATTTTGTTCAATAATTATTTTTGTCTCCATTTCAGGCACTGTACCTCTTGGAAGCTACATCCAAAGTTTCCAGTTGGATGTGCTCGTACCTTGTTGAACATGACGTCGTGAGTGTGGTGGTCAGGTTGCTAGGTCATTGTGTGCTGGAAGTACAGGAAGCAGTTCTGGATCTCCTGATGGATCTTGTCACTACAACAGCACAGGTGTGTGGTGTCCGAACATTACGTTCTATTTTCTTTGCTCAGGCAATCTTTTTATTTATTAACTTTTAAAAATTATTTCGATTGTTGTATTTGTCTTTCTTCCATGGGTGGTAATGCATTGAACTGTTTTTTTGTGTGCACATAATGGTTCAGTGCATCTGACTTCAGCACTAATTTTAAAAATTGATTTACATCCCAGAATCCGATCTCTGTAAGTTCTGGGTTGTGAACCATTAACCTACCCCACTTCGCTGCACTGCCTCTACTTATTTTATTCTTCTCTGATCTAGTGTTCAATAAAACGAAAGGATGCATGGAGATTCTTCATTTTCTTTGATGTTTGACTAATGATTCATGAAGAAGTTAGGACTTAAGACACCTGATAGCTTCTTTTGTGCCAGCAACGATCTTCCCCCACTTACATCAGTGATGAAGACAATCCTTCATACAGCCGCCCCCCAACCCCCTGGTTCGCAATTTTAATTTAGACTTTATGACTCTCCGTTAAGATGCCCTGTTTGTTTCTCCTTCACCTGATAACCATAGCATGGCATTTTTTTCCACCTTCTTGTGCAGCATCCCAGCTCTTATAATAATTTATCAATCTGGTTTAATAATATTCGCTCACATGTTTAATAAAAATAATAATGTTCGCTTACATGTTTAATAATAATAATATTCGCCTACATGTTTAATAATAATATTTGCTTACATGTTTAATAATAATAATGTTCGCTTACATGTTTAATAATAATGTTCGGTTACATGTTTAATAATAATATTCGCTTACATGTTTAATAATAATAATGTTTGCTTACATGTTTAATAATGATAATATTTGCTTACATGTTTCTTCTTCTTCTTCTTCTTCTTACGCTGTCAGACGTCGACTTTTATTTTTTAGAAATAAGCAGCGGTCATCCTGAGACTGTCGACACTGCCATAGAGCTTGTCTAGTGTTGCCACTGGTGATGGCCACATCTGCTCTCTCTGATCCTCGTATGTCAGGCAGTTTTGCAGCAGATGTTCAGCGGTCATTTTCCCGGTACCACACGAGCATTCGTCAGTGCCACCTATCTTCAATTTGTTGAATAGGTGGTACCTCAGTCTATAGTGGCCAGTGCGAAGTCTGAAGACCACGACCTGCTCTCTTCTGTTCAACTGGTAATAGGCATCGTTTTTGGTGTAACCAGTATGTTCTGTTTCCCATTTGGTCATGTATCTAGCTCTAATATGCTGTTTTGACTCTTCGTATGTCATACTAGTATCTGGTTGTGGTAGTCTTGCACCTTCTTTTGCCAGTCTGTCTGCCTCCTCGTTGCCTTGGATGTTGCAGTGAGATGGAACCCACTGTACCACTACTCTTTTTGGTGCGGACTGCTGGCATAGTTGACAGAGTACTGCTCTTAAATCATTAAGTTCAGTATTTTTCTGGCTTTTTAGTGCTGTGACTACGGCCAGGGCATCTGTAAGCAGGACTATATGGCTTTCATTTCTTTTACCTGTCACCATTTCTTCCACTGCCGCCCTCAGTGCCTCTGCTCTGAAATTGCTTGTGTATTTTCCAGTTGCCAATGACAGTGTTATTTTTCTGCCATTTGGTAGGTTCAGGAATGCCCCTGCCCCTCCGTTCTGTGTTGTGTTTGTTACAGAACCATCGGTGTATGCATGGGTCCAGTCCATGCTTGGGTAGTTTTTCGTTATGTACCTCAGGGTTGTATCTCTTCTTTCTTTTTCAGTCTGGCAGTTTCTGTTTCCAATACCTGGTATATTTTCTACCACCTCTGGAAATATATGCTGCCTCCAGGTAGGTTTTCGTACAGTAGAGATGGGCTTTGGTGTTGTTAATGCATTCATAGGGTCTTCGTTCATCTTTGCTTTGCTCCTATGTTTAATATTCCTTTTTTATCATACCGAACATTGCCCTTTTTTCACTGCTCGTCCAACCATGCGAGCTGTCCCACCACCTGCACATGGTACAGGACCTATCTGTGGCTCATGATTTTCATTGCTGATGTAGTCGAGAGGTAAGGTACTCACCTCTCAAAGCTATGAACGGAAACAGTGGACAGTCTAATCCTGCAAGTTTCAAGCAAACGCTGGTTTCAAGGGAGGTAAGACCAGAGTTTCAGCATCATAAGTTACCTCCAGTTGGCACCTGATGGTCTTGCCACTGGTCCTAGATAGCTTGGGACGAGAGAGTAAGGTTGATTACCAGCGCATTTTCTTTCTCACTTTGATCCAAATACAGTGCAAGATACATCATCAGACACAAAAAAACCATCTGATGACGTTGACATCATTGCTTGTGGTGGGCGACTAATTTCAAATAAGTTGATATGTTCTTCGCCAAATTGTAATACGTCAGCCTCTCAATGACTTTGACTTTGGGGTTCACGGCATGCAGGTTCTGGTGGATGCATCGGGTTCTCTTCTAAGGATATGGTCGATACCTTTCCAATGTTCACCTTTTCCAATTCCCTCCCCTTTCCAATGTCCACCCCTTTCCAATTCCCTCCCCTTTCTAATGTCCACCGCTTTCCAATTCCCTCCCCTTTCCAATGTCCACCCTTTTCCAATTCCCTCTCCTTTCCAATATCCACCCCTTGCCAATGTCCACCCCTTTCCAATTCCCTCCCCTTTCCAATGTCCACCCCTTTCCAATTCCCTCCCCTTTCCAATGTCCACCCCTTTCCAATTCCCTCCCCTTTCCAATGTCCACCCCTTTCCAATTCCCTCCCCTTTCCAATGTCCACCCCTTTCCAATTCCCTCCCCTTTCCAATGTCCACCCCTTTCCAATTCCCTCTCCTTTCCAATGTCCACCCCTTTCCAATGTCCTCCACTTTCAAACCAATATCCTCCTCCTCTTTCCAATGGCCTCCCCTCCCAAGAATGGTATTGGGCTGCCAAGAGCAATCTTGCAGAGGAACCTCACATTGCACTACAGCCAGGAGGACTCCGGTCTACTTTTTCAGGAATGACTTGTGATGTAAGAAGAGCTACCAATGAGACATTAAAAAAACTCAACTTAACCCAAGTTGCTTTGAACAAAAACTGCTAAAAAAAAACCAAGTTAAATAAAACTGTTTTCTTTTTATTCCAGGGAATGACAGTATTGATAGACAGAGACGGATTGTCTCACCTTCGGACAGCGGCTGCTAATGAGAAATGCAATAAAGTCACAGAAAAGGCTAATTATCTCATTAACTTGATTGAGAATAAATAATCAATTTAAAAAAAGGCCACATAAAGATTGTTATTGAACTTTTTTTCACTTCAGTCGGAGCACATAACCATTGGCTGCTACAGTTGACCTCTTCTTCTTCTTCTGCGTTTGTTCTCAATCTCCAGCTACCAAGCCCTGAACAGGGCTTTGCTAGTAGTAGGATGTAGTCCGGAGAACGGTATGCGTTGTGTCGCTAGTCGGATTAAGATAAAATTCGAGAATGGTCTGTAATCTGGCAAATGGAGTTTAATGTAGATAAATGTACAGTCATCCACATGGGTTGATCCAATATGAAACATGATTACAGAATGGGAGAGAACAATATTAGAAAGATAGATAAGGAAAGGGACCTTGGGGTTATAATAGATCATACAGGAAAGATGAGGGAGTAAGTTAAAGTAGCAGTGAAAAAGGCAAATGCAATGTTAGGTATGATAAAGAGAAATATTAAATATAGGAGCAAGGAAGTGATAGTCAAACTGTATAAAGCATTAGTTAGACCTAGATTGGAGTACTGTGTACAGGTGTGGAGTCCTTATCATAGACGGGATATAAACATGCTGGAAAGAATACAAAAAAGAGCCACAAAGCTGATAGTGGGATTCCAGAATTACAGTTATGAGGAAAGACTAAAAAAAACCTGCCTACAGTGTCTAGAAGAGAGAAGAATTCGTGATGACTTAATACAGGGTTATAAGATGATCAGAGGAATGGATAAATTAGACTATAACAAGTTTTTTAAAATACAGCCACCCACAAGAACAAAAGGGCATAGCTACAACTTGACTAAGGAGAGGTCCAGATTAGATATTAGGAAGTATTTTTTTAAGTCAGAGAGTGGTGAATGCTTGGAATGTATTGCCACTGGAGGTAGTGGAGGCAGGGACAGTTAATGCATTTAAGAATAAATTTGATGCGCATAGCTTTTAGAGCAAGGTGATGTAAATGAAACTGATTTTATACAGACTATGCAGGGTCTTCTAAACCAGTATAAAGACGTTAAGTTAAGTTAAGTTTTTACAGCTTGACTACGATATTTGCATCTTTCGGTCTGACACATCTGTCTTCGGCAGAACAGTCGACCTCATATATGAAGCCTATGGTTGTTACAAGTTCCAGTGGAAGTTCATCAGCACACATTCTAGTATGAGATGACCTGAGCAACGTATTATGTTTGGGAATGTAACCCGGCCACGAGGTATTTCTAATGTTTTCATTTCATTCAGTGTTAAATATGGTAAAAAGAAATAATTAAACATAAGAGCAATGAAGTGGTAGTTGTTGAATGCCCACAATGGGGACGGCGTGGCCTAGTGGTTAAGTGAGCTCGGCTCACAATCCGAAGATGCTGGGTTCGATCCCCATAACAGCACCGGCCGTTGCCCCGGGGAAGCAAACCTTTAGAAAATGCAGGAGGAAGCAGGCCCTTACATAAAATGCATGCTGAAGTCGGATGCACTGGGCCGACAGGCGCAAAATAAAAACACAGTGCAACGCACACCGCCTTTGGGGATTAGAAAAATAAGGCGAACGCAAAAACAAACAAAAAAATGCCCACAATGTGTAGGATTACTCTTTTTGTGCGCTGTGAAAAGGACAATTAAGTGGCCGGTCGTTGTAGCTTTTGTCGCATCCTGAGCGTGCTGATGAAGGTGTACTGGAGTCCTCCAGGCGGTTGTGCTTTGCTTGGGTTACATGTTTCTTGCTTTTGCAGTGAAGGTTTCTGCATCAATTTTTTTTTTAACATGATGAGGTGAATCCAGGATGGGCTTCCCAAAGACAAGACAACATCAACCTCCTGAAAAGGAGAGACCAAAAGCACCATTTTCCAACATTGCACTCAACACATACAACTTAACAGTCACTTGAACAGAATCCAACCAGAACATACTCCGGAGTACCCGCAGCGCACACATCCTTATGAAACTGTTGAACATCATCTTTTTAAATGTCCGGCCCTTGCTGGTGTTAGGAAAGAGCTTCTTCCTCCGAGACAAATGGAATACTTTGTGCAGAACTAAACAACAGCTTACAAACACTTGCAGATAAAGCTATATGGCATTGGGCCAAAGGGCAGGAGCCCATAAGCCGCTGGATCAATAACCAGCCAAACAATCAACTAAATGCTCCTACGGGATATTTTACACACAACCTTTGTCTTCAAAATTCGTCTCCTGGCATTCCTATAGAGGAAACTTTTCGTACTAACAAGGATCGAGCTGATAAGCTGCTGCGGTCAGCAACCTATTGCGGATTGCAAGTGTCGGGACTCAAACACTAGAGAGGGATCAAGATGCTGAGCAGCGGATGATCTGCAGGGGTCAGCGACCCATAGCTGTCTGCTAGCATCAGGGCCAGTGAGCCTTAGCTGTCTAGACCCTTCACCTCCATGGGGTGATCCTGGATAACAGAGCAGACTGGCTAAGGAAAAGGGATCGAAGATGGCAGTCTAACTCAGCACTCAAAAATGCCTGTAGAAGTCGGATGTGTCGAATTTAAAGGTGCAAATATTGCAGTCAAGCATGGAAATTTTGCAGGCCACACAAAGAGGAACCACGAGATAGTGTGGGAACTGGTATGCCAGCTAAACAAACTCTCAGACCATAATAAAATCACCCTCCAGTGGATTCCAGCTCACTGCGGCATACCTGGGAATGAATGGGCGGACAGGCTAGCCAGGGAGGGAAGACAAAGAGAACAATTCACCCACACAGTGTCACTGCCAGAAGTCAAGGCACACATCGAAAAAAAATATAAACAACAGTGGATAGAAAGAACAAACGGCAAATACCCACAGGGCCTAATCAATAGACTGAATAGGAAACAGTATACCACAATTTTTCGCCTCAGAATAGGTCATTGCAGGCTAAATGCACACATGCATAAAATGAAAGCAGCACAGACTGCACAATGCACATGCCAGAGAGGAACCCCAGACTCCAGAACAAATCCTACAAACATATCCACTGCACCAAGGCTCACGTGAGAAGACCTGGCCCGAGGAAAGAAACATACAAGACAAACTGTGGGGAACCATTGAGGACCTGCAAATAGCGTGTCACTTCATGGAGGCAGCCCATCTGGTGGCATAAAACGAGCATACGAAACCGAACGCAAAGAAGAAGAAGATTTCTTTTCATCTCCATGTGGTGTTTAGTGTCAGGAACGCTATTCTTCTTGTCTTTCCAGTTCTGGTCTTCACATCTCTGATGTATCAAATATGATGCCCAAATAGGTCAACGCAGCCACCTCTATTCGAAAAGCTTTCCATCCAACATACTTGGTTCTTTGTTGATTCGGTTAATTTAAAAGTTCTCCTGGCGTTGATAATGCATTTTTCACACAGCCTCAGATATACAGCCACAGATATGACTTTGTTTGAGCCATTGATGGCCACATGGAATACGATCGAATACGTTGATAAGTCGCGTCACATCCGTTGCATACATTAGCTTTACTCTCCCACTTGGATCGTTACCGATTGCGTCACCGATTAAATACGGCGCAGATGAAAATAGTGATATGAACAACATGAATGTCGGTATAGAAGGAAGCGAAAATAAACGGCTTTTGGGGGGTTTGCTTTTCTGGGTTCTATGGACGAAGACATGCTACTTTCCACTTCTTACCGTAGTCCTGTGTGCGTATTGGCCAGTGTATTGATGCGTGTGTGTAATCTGTTTGTAATGCGTTTCACTATGCCAGTGACAGAATACCAAATGAAGACCGGATTAGGAGATCTTGCCAGTGGAAGTTTGAAGAGAAGTAGCTTTGTACATCGGTACAAAAAAATAATCAGAACATATAAGGATGAGTCTAATCATCATCATGTAGCATATCCTTTACAGAACGTCGCTCCCATCACAGTCTGTCTAAAAGAAACTCGTTCTCTTGCCAAAACTCCAGCTTCCGCCACTGTCATACTCAGGAACTCTTGGATATCTTGGTGCCATCGTCTTCTCGGTCTACCCCTTCCTCTTTTGCCTGGCACCATACCTTCCATCACTGTTCTATCGAGACCGTTGTGTCACTTGATGTGACCAAAGTATTTGCATTTTCTAGCCAAAATGGATTTGATAAACCAGTTCTCCTCTATGCTCAACTCTTGCCGAATGTCTACATTTGTCTTTTTCTCTGTCCATGGTATTCTGATGATTTTTCTGTAACATTTTGACTCGAAAGATTCGATTCTTTGTCTGGAAGTTTTGGTAATCGTCCATGATTCGCATTCATAAGCTGCCACAGGAAAAACACAGGCTCTCAAGACTTTTACTTTTGTCGTTTTGTTCAGGCTCTGCCATAATCTCTTCAGGCTGTTCAGTCTCTGCATTGCCATGGCTAGTCTTCTTCTAATTTCTTTCGGGCAGTCGCCATTTTTTGTCCATTCTAGAGCCCAGAGATTCAAAATGTGTGACCTGATTTATTTCCTCACCACCCACTGTAAATGTATGCTGACATTGTGTTTTGTCGGTGGTCATTATCTTTGTTTTATTTATGTTTATGAACAAGTTTTGATCTTTACTGTGTCCATTAACGGCTGAATCCAATACCGCTTTCCTACCCCACGGGAAAACCACCAAAACCTTAGGATAAAAACATTAATAACTGAAACCTACCCCATGGAAGACCAAAACTCTTTCCAAAAGAAAGCAGCACTATGCAACATGATGGGTAAACTATGCCATAGAGAGCCATGGATTCGGGCATATACTGATGGATCAGCAACAAGAGCAGTGAAGAATGGAGGGGCAGGATTCTATGTTGTCTACCCAGATAGAGAAAACGAAACCACTAATTCATCCACTGGAAAATTTTGTTCAAACTACATGGCTGAAGTACAGACATGGGGACGGCGTGGCCCAGTGGTTATGTGGCACGGCTCACAATCCGAGTTCGATCTCCATCACAGGACCGGCCATTACCCCGAGGAAGCAAACCCTTAGAAAATGCAGGAAAAAGCAGACCCTTACATAAAATGAATGCTGAAATCGGATGCACTGGGCTGATATGCGCAAAATAAAAACTACACTGCAACGCACACCACCTTGGGGATTAGAGAAATAAGGCGAACAAAAAAAAAAAAGAAACAAAAAGTACGGGCACTAATTATTGCTGCAGAAATAATTTACAAAACAGCAAATGAATTCCAGCAGGCTATTCCACAGAGATGCAATGTCAGTTCTGCAAGCCCTCAATATTGATAAACTGCCATAGCTTAAGAAAGCCTTGGGCGATCTCAAAGTCAAGAGAAAAGTATTGATACAGTGGATACCATCCAACGGTGGCATACCAGGAAATGAGGCAGCAGACAGGTCGGCAAAGGAGGGAGCAACACGAGAAGAAAACGAACAAACAATCACCTTCCAAGAAAAGAAGACACTTATCCAATGCATAAGGAAAGTTGACCAAACAAGAGACAACTATCACTGTCTTGATAGAACGGAACAAGTGATCCTGTTCTACAATAGAACAGGATATAACAGATTGAATAGCCATTTCCACTGGCGTCATCGCCAATGTGTACGTACCAGCAGGCAGCAGACATCCAAACATATCTTGTAAGACCGTTAAATACCAAGCCAATTGTGTACTGAGCACTGGTTAGTGGAGACGAATATCCACACAAAGCTATTTGGAAGCCTTGGCTTGGCTTGGCTTCGTTCGTTCTCAATCTCCCGCTACCAAACCCTGAAAGGGCTTAGGTAGCAGAATGTTGTCCAGAGAACGGAATGCGTCGTATCGTGGTTTACAGCTTGACTGCGATATTTACACCTTTCGGTCCAACACATCCGACTTCAGCAAGCATTTTTTGAGTACCGGGTTAGCATTCCCTCTTCGATCTCTTCTCCTTAGTCAGTCTGCCCTTCTGCAGCCTGTTATCCAGGATCACCGCGTGAAGGTGTAGACGGGTCTTGGCAGCTTTGGTTCGCTGGCCCTGACGCTAGCAGTCAGCTATGGGTCGCTGACCACTGCAGCTCATGCGCTGCTCAGCATCTTGATCCCAGCTATGGGTCGCTGACCACTGCAGCTCATGCGCTGCTCAGCATCTTGATCCAAACTGGACTTAACGTCTAGATATTATGAGGAAAAGCTTGGCGAACGAGAAGAAGAGGAAGAAGAAGAAGAAGAAGAAAAAGAAGACGAAAAAGAAGAAGAACAAGACGAAGAAGAAGAAGAGGAAGAAGTAGGAGGAGAAATGAGAAGAGGAAGTAAGAAGAAGACGACCATGGCAGTTGGTGCATCAAAGTGTGTTGCCAATTCTTTCTGAACGTGGAGATGTGGTCATACCGAGACAAATCCCCGACATGCACAGACAAACTGGACACAAGGTAATTTCATCCTCAGGAATGTTGGGATTGCAAACCACGCGTGCGGCAGACATACACTACAACACTATGCGCTCCAGAACCACGCTTGCGGCAGACATACACTACAGCACTATGCGCTCCAGAACCACGCTCGCGGCAGACATACACTACAGCACTATGCGCTCCAGAACCACGCTCGCGGCAGACATACACTACAGCACTATGCGCTCCAGAACCACGCTCGAGGCAGACATACACTACAGCACTATGCGCTCCAGAACGACGCTTGCGGCAGACATACACTGCAACACTATGCGCTCCAGAACCACGCTCGCGGCAGACATTCACTGCAACACTATGCGCTCCAGAACCACGCTCGCGGCAGACATTCACTGCAACACTATGCGCTCCAGAAAACATTTGGAAAAACTGAACGTGATATGATGAATGCGAACGGTGATTAAAAAACAGGTCACGTCAGGTCAGGTCATCCCGTAACCGGTGAGGTCGTTGGGGCACACATGAAGACATCCTCACAAAACCACGCCACCCTTCTCTGTCAGATGCCGCTGCCTGTGCCTCTTCTGGTCGGAGATTGGTCCATTTTTTATGTTGTCCTCCCATCTCTTTTTGGGACGGACTCTTCGTCGTCCGCCTTGCACCTTTGCATGGAGGATTATATTTGCAAGACCATTTGATCTCGATATGTGACCGTACCAAGCGAGTTTCCTACTTTTGACAGTTGCCAAGAGATCTTCAAAAGGTCCTATTGCTGTTGTAATTCTATCTCGTATTGCCTCATATGTAATTCGAACTTTGTACTTGACGGAAACATCTCATCTCCAAGACCTGTATCCTTCGCTGATGGTCAGCTGTAACTGTCCATGTCTCACAAGCGTAGAGGAATATTGACAGGACCAGTGTACGCCTTAATCTGATTTCCGTGCATAGTGCTAACCGTTTATCTTGCCAGATTTTGTAAAGCCGTGCAAGCCCCGCTATTGTCTGTGCTATTCTGGCCAACACCTCACATTTTGATCCTTCATCACTGACAATCGACCCCAGATATTTAAAACGGTCAACCACTTCGAGTTCCTGACCATTAGCTTTTATCCTGCTGTTGAAGCCGTCGGCGTTGTTGGTCATTAATTTTGTCTTTGCAGCGTTTATCTCCAAACCATAGTCAAGAGCTGTTTCATCGAGCCTTCTGACCCATTCCTGGAGTTCTGCTTCTGAAACCGCGAACCCGTCGATATCATCTGCAAGACGAAACGATTAAAAAACAAGGAAGTTTAATATGTTTACATTAGAGAAGGAACAAACTTAAACCGATGCTTACCAAGTCCCTGATAGGGAGAGGAGATTAACGTCCGGTTAGGCAAAACATACTGATAAAACACTTTCCTTTCATGCAAAACAATGTAAAGTGATAGAAAGAACACCCAAAGTATCACACAGATGACAGATTCGGCGAACTGTCCAGAAATGACCAAGCTATCGTCATACTACGTTTCTGAACTTGTCACAACAGAATTAGACACCAACCGTACACTAAATTCAGGATCGGTACCACCAGCCTGTGTTACAACGGCATGGCTATGGCAAACATAACAGCGGCACATGTACTCCAGGACTGGCCCCAACATTCAGATCGAAGGATGAGGCCTCCCCTCGAGGAGATACCGTACAGCGATAATGAGACCAACAAAAAGATAGTACCCTTTACCGAAGAATCGGGAGTCCCAGTCTAAATGAGAAATGGTCGCAGATGAAGTCTGGAACCCATTTACAGCTGCATAGACTGGGGCGTTTCTAGGCTTGGGACTGGACCCCGAACCATTAAAAGCTCTGCTACGCAGACGCTTAACATTTAAATGTAACTCCAGTGTGGTAACCTCTGTGGACGTGGTTGGGGATGAAGTGGTAAATATTTCCTTTTTATAACGTGTGTGGGGGGGGGGGGAGGGGGGGGGGTTGAAGATCAGTGTCCGTCCTGAAGTTGACTAACATAAACATTTATCTCCATGCCATAGCTCTGCTCCGCTCTGTCCAATCTACTAATCAGCTCATGGAGTTCCGTTTGCGTGCCTGTCAGACGATCTATTTCATCTGCAAATCGTAGGTTTGTAAACGTCTTGTCACCTATTCTGACCGTACCAACATGTCCCTCCAGGGCCGCCCCCATTATTCTTTACAAGAATAAATTGAAGGGTGATGGAGAGAGTATAGAACCTTGTCTCACCCCAACAGACGTACCCAGCCATTCTCCTAGTATTCAGTGTCCAGACACTGCACTTGACGCCTTCTCATAAAGCTTCTCAATTACCTTCACAATATTACTATTGATCTTGTAACGTTTCTTCTTCTTCATCGTACGCAGTCAGACATCAACCTTTATTTTTTCGAAAAAAGCAGCGGTCATCCTGAGGCTGTCGACACTGCCATAGAGCTTGTCTAGTGTTGCCATTGGTGATGGCCACATCTGCTCTCTCTGATCCTCGTATGTCGGGCAGTTTTGCAGCAAATGCTCAGCGGTCATTTTCCCGGTACCACACGGGCTTTCGTCAGTGCCACCTATCTTCAATTTGTTGAATAGGTGGTACCTCAGTCTATTGTGGCCAGTGCGAAGTCTGAAGACCACGACCTGCTCTCTTCTGTTCAACTGGTAATAGGCATCGTTTTTGGTGTAGCCAGTATGTTCGGTTTCCAGTTTGGTCATGTATCTAGCTCTAATAAGCCGTTTTGACTCTTCGTATGTTATGCTAGTATCTGGTTGTGGTAGTCTTGCACCTTCTTTTGCCAGTTTGTCTGCCTCCTCGTTGCCTTGGATGTTGCAGTGGGATGGAACCCACTGTACCACTACTCTTTTGGTGCGGACTGCTGGCATAGTTGACAGAGTTCTGCTCTAAAATCATTAAGTTCAGTATTTTTCTGGCTTTTTAGTGCTGTGACTACGGCCAAGGCATCTGTAAGCAGGACTATATGGTTTTCATTCCTTTTGTAATGTTTAATTGTTGTCGAACGACTTTTAAAAATAGATGAAGACATGACATATGTGTTGTTGATACTCTACGTATTTCTCATCTAATATCCGCAGATTAAATATATGTTCAGTGGTACTCCTTCCCGCTCGAAACCCTGCTTGCTCTTCGGTAATGATATTCTCTGCCTGTGGTTTTAATCTGTTGAGGATTATTCTTAAGAGAACTTTGCTAAGATGACTAATGAGGCTAATTGTTCTAAAGTATGGACACATCTTTAGGTTCCCTGCTTTAGGCAGCGGTAAAACCACTGTTTTACATCATGTAAGATGTGAAAACAGCATTCATATACCTTGTTAGTAGTATATACAAAGTAGAAGGTAGGGGGAGTGCGAAGTGGAGGTATAAATCGGCCGCATGTTGGTTTGCAATACAAACATACCGGATTCGAAACCAATTCGTTTACAATACCAACATACCGGATTCGAAACCAATTCGTTTACAATACCAACCGAAACCAATTTGTGCTCAATACCTCTTTTTCTTTGCGTTCAGCATCTTCTGGTCATGCTATATCTGCAGGCCAGTCGGAGCGGCTACTCACAGCTTTTGTTTCAGCTCCGCACCATCTTTCCAGGTCTGGCATGTCATTTCCCTATACATCGAGCATTCCTGTAGAATATGCTCAGGGTTCTGGCCTCCTGTTCCACATGGGCACTCATCGGTGTGTGAGATCTTCAGTCGGTATAGATGTTCTAGTAGTCTGCAGTGTCCAGTTCTCATGCGAAATAGGGTAGTTTGTTGATTTCTTTTGAGTTGGTGGATTGGGTCTGGTGTACTGCTTATATTTCTGTCTTCTCTTCGTTGGTGAATATACTGATTTCTGATGATGTTCTTGATTTCTCTGTATGGTACTCGATGAATAAATTGTGCCTTTTTGCTGCCATCTTTTGCCAGAGCGTCAGCTCTCTCGTTTCCCGTGGTTCCGCAATGGAAAGGTAGCCACTGGATAGCTATTGTTGAGGATCTCTGTAGTTTTCAATACCAACATACCCGATTCGAAACCAATTCGCGAAGACATCCTCACAACACCACGCCACCCTTGTCTGTCAGCGGCAGCTGCCTGTGCCTCTTCTGGTCGGAGACTGGTCCATTCTTTTATGTTGTCCTCCCATCTCTTTTTGAGACGGCCTCTTCGTCGTCTGCCTTGCACCTTTCCGTAGAGGATCGTATTTGCAAGACCATTTCATATCGATATGTGACCGTACCAAGCGAGTTTCCTTCTTTTGACAGTTGCCAAGAGGTCTTCAAAATGCCCTATTGCTGTTGTAATTCTATCTCGTATTTCCTCATTTGTAATTCGATCTTTGTACGTGACGTTTAAAAGTCTTCGGAAACATCTCATCTCCAAGGCTTGTATCCTTCGTTGAAGGTCAGCTGTAACTGTCCATGTCTCACAAGCATAGAGAAATATTAACAAGACCAGTGTACGCATTAATCTGATTTTCCTGCATTATGCTAACCGAATAACAGAAGATGAAAAGAGCTTGAGGCAAATATATAGGAAACAGAGAAGATGTTAACGTAATGAAATTGGAGACGGCGTGACCTAGTGGTTGAGTGGCACGGCTCGTAACCAGCTGGTGCTGGGTTCGATCCCCATCACAGCACCGGCCGTTACCCCGGGGAAGCAGATCCTTACATAAAATAAATGCTGAATTTGGATGCACTGAACCCACAGGCGCCAAAGAAAAACCACAGTGCAAAGCATACCGTCTTGGGGATTAGAGAAATAAGGCGAACGCAAAAAAAAATCAAAAAAATCCGATGAGCCATGAAAGAAAAAAAAATTGCGTGTTTTTTTATTTTTAGATCTGTGCTCCATTTTGACATGTATTTATTTGGTTGACCAGTTCGTTTTCTGGCAGTCTGATCTGCCTAACAGTAAGTCATTGTGTCACTTGACAGCTGGGTATATTGTGGTAGGAGCACAAAGACAAATATTGAAAATGATACAGCAACGAATATTTGGTTGGTTTGGACAAATATGCGCCATGAAAGTATTCTGCGGGAAGATATGTAAAGGAAAGATTTAAAGGACAAGAGAAAGGACCGACCAAAACTCACATTTACATCTTTGGCATGCAGAAACATTAACCTATAGTGAGTTGATGAGAGCTGGGGAGGATAGTGCCCAGTGAAGAGGCATGCTCAGACAACCTTACAACCAGTTTTAGGACTGATCAACCAGAGGATAGGGTCAAATAGACATGCTCAGACAACCTTACAACCAGTTTTAGGACTGATCAACCAGAGGATAGGGTCAAATAGACATGCTCAGACAACCTTACAACCAGTTTTAGGACTGATCAACCAGAGGATAGAGTCAAATGGAGAGACATGCTCAGACAACCTTGCAATTAGTCAGACTGATCAACCAGAGGATATGATGAAACTGAGAAACATGCTCAGACAACCTTGCAACCAGTCTTTGACTGATCAACCAGAGGATATGGTCAAACTGAGAAACATGCTCAGACAACCTTGCAACCAGTCTTTGACTGATCAACCAGAGGATGATGACACTAGACAATGACAATATCTGAAACTGAACACAGTACACTTGCCGTGTGAAGCAAGAGTACTACCCACCTGCATTAATTAATGTTGCCTGTGAAGCATATAGCCGCTAACTCAAAAATTTTACAAAAATACTTTCAGGGCATTTTCAATGACGGTTTAAACAGCAATAGTAGTGGGTGGTGAGTTTGCTAGCCACATGTACAAACCTCTTCAGTGATCTTTTACGACATGCATGGTCCTATACAACATGTACCATACATGAAAGGTTTTTTTTCTATTTTACGTGTTTGCCTCACTAGTTTCTACTGGCGGAGGCGCGCCTATTCCACCTCAAACCGTAGTCAACTGGGCGATATTAAGACGCATAAACCAGTGCTTGGATGTATGTGTGCGTCTGTATGTACCTATGCTAGGTTTGTGTGTTCGCTGAATCCATCCCAACCAAAGTGCAATGGAAGGGTCTCACCACGAGGGCACGTGTGAAAGTTGTGCAAGAGTGTTACTCTAGGTCAGGGTCAAATGAAACAAGAGTGAGGTAAGAAGAGAAAGGAAGGGGAACCACTCCAGAGTGTTCTGAGCTGAGTTACCCCAGAGTTACGTGTAAGGTCAGAGTATCCACTAGGCTTAGTAGGCTGAAGCCTAGGATTCTGGAGCTCTTGTGGACCGATGCAAAATCTATAACAAATTGGTGAATCTATTCTTTCACGCGTACAAGATGTGCCATTTTTGCAATCACCTTCTTAAATAAAATTAAGTAATGATCTACTTCTTCTTCATCTTCGTTCGTTCTCAAAACCCCGCTACCAAGTCCTGAAAAGGGGCACTGCATGTAGCAGAATGTAGTCCGGAGAACGGAATGAGCTGTGTCGTAGTTTGCAGTTTGACTGCGATATTTACATATTTTGGTCCGACACATTAGACCAGCGAGCATTTTTGTGTACCGGGTTAGCTAACCCTCTTCAAACCCTTCACCTGGGATCAAGATGCTGAGCAGCGCATGAGCTGCGGTGGTCAGCGACCCATAGCTGACTGCTAGCATAAGGGCCAGCGAACCAGAGCTGCCAAGACCCTTCTACGCCTCTATGTGGTGATCCTGGATAATAGGCTACAGCAGGGCAGACTGGCTAAGGAGAAGGGATCGAAGAGGGAATGCTAACCCGGTACTCAAAAAATGCTTAGTGAAGTCGGAAGTGTTGGACCGAAAGGTGCAAATATCGCAGTCAATCTGTAAACTACAACACAACGCATTCCGTTCTCTGGACTACATTCTGCTACTTAGACCCGTGTCAGGGTTTGGTAGCGGCAGATTGAGAATGAACGAAGCCAAGCTAAGCCAAGCCAAACCCTTCTCCTTAGCCAGTCTGCTCTGCTGCAGCCTGTTGTCCAGGATCACCACATGGATATGGAGAAGGGGCTTGGCAGCTCTGATTCGCTGACACTGACGCCATCAGTTATCTATCGGTTGCTGACCGTAACAGCACTTGCACCGTTCAGCATCTTGGTCGCAAAGTAAAGATTAAGTCTTCACGCCAATGTGGCATATTGGGAATATGTTGTTAGGCTCACATTTTCTTGACCAACGAAACACTAGGGGTTTTGCGGTCAGCATTACGCCGGCCGCCGTAATGTCCCAGATACCTCTTCTGCATCGATCAACTGATGATATGCTTCTAGTCCGGTGAGGTCCACAAAGAAAACTGTGCGTTTCAGGTTTCTGCCAGTCTCCCACAGCTTTTCAAGCATAGTCGCTACCCCAGGCCAGACTGGCCTTTCTTTGGTCTGCCGTATGTCAGGCAGTCCTGCAGAATATGTTCTGGTGTTTGCTTGGGCGCTACACAATCGCACTGTCTCGCACTGTCGCACTGTCTGAGATCCATTCTGTGTAGGTGGGCCTTGAGTCTGCAATGTCTCTTTCTGAGTCTGAAAATCTGTGTCTACCCATCTATGCCACGTTTGTCTATGCTGTCATTTTCTGGCTTGTAATCTTTGTGCTGGTCTCTCCATTATGTCCCTGTGGATCGCTTGATGAGTGTCTTTGCTTCTTTATAGCTCTGTAGATGGGGTGTCTATGTGCCTCTACTTCCGACTTTTCCGAGCTCATCTGCTTTTTCGTTTCCCGGGATCCCACAGTAGGCAGGAATCAACTGTAAGATTAAATCTGGTTGTTTTTTGTTTTGTTTTTTTTGCGATAGCAATCCTATGTATTGTATTTCAAACGATAGTCTATCTTGTTTGGGGCTTGAGATGGCTTTGAGTACACTCCTGGAGTTTATTAGAACACCGTTTTCCTTGCAGTTATGTTCTGGCTGATAAGACTCCGAGTTGCTGCACGGACAGATCCTGCTTCAGCTCTGAAATTGGTACAGGTATCTCCTGCTGGTATGGAGTGATTTTCTATGTTGTCATTGGAGTGTGCAATGTAGATTCCACTGCCTTTCATTTCATCGTTCACCGAGGCCAATCTATCTGTGTACACGAGTGTTCAAGAGTTGTTAGGGAACTGTCTCTTGAGCTTCTGTAGAACGTGTGTCCAAGAGTTGTTAGGGAACTGTCTCTTGAGCTTCTGCAGAACGTGTGTCCAAGAGTTGTTAGGGAACTGTCTCTTGAGCTTCTGTAGAACGTGTGTCCAAGAGTTGTTAGGGAACTGTCTCTTGAGCTTCTGTAGAACGTGTGTCCAAGAGTTGTTAGGGAACTGTCTCTTGAGCTTCTGTAGAACGTGTGTCCAAGAGTTGTTAGGGAACTGTCTCTTGAGCTTCTGTAGAACGTGTGTCCAAGAGTTGTTAGGGAACTGTCTCTTGAGCTTCTGTAGAACGTGTGTCCAAGAGTTGTTAGGGAACTGTCTCTTGAGCTTCTGTAGAACGTGTGTCCAAGAGTTGTTAGGGAACTGTCTCTTGAGCTTCTGTAGAACGTGTGTCCAAGAGTTGTTAGGGAACTGTCTCTTGAGCTTCTGTAGAACGTGTGTCCAAGAGTTGTTAGGGAACTGTCTCTTGAGCTTCTGTAGAACGTGTGTCCAAGAGTTGTTAGGGAACTGTCTCTTGAGCTTCTGTAGAACGTGGATTTTTTGTTCTGTTGCCGACTGCTCCCTTCTCTTCGTTAACCCTGGAACCTCCACGATTATTTTATACCGGTCCTGGCCTCGAGCCCAGGGTTCTGGAATTAGTGCTTCACACGTTTTGTTTTCAGCTTCAATGATGTCTGCGTGTTTTCTGTTGATTTCTCTGGCCAGATAGTTGGGGGATTTTCCTTAGTAGTCTGTTTTTTGTTCTTTCTTAGAATTTCTGGTACATATGATGATCAGATAGCCTTTAGTTTTTTTAAACTTAGTATGGAATTTGTATGTTCTCCTTAATTCTTCTTCTTCTTCTTCTTCTTCTTCTTCTTCTTCTTCTTCTTCTTCTTCTTTGCGTTCGGTTTTTTTATGCCACTAGATGGGCTGCATCTATGAAGTGACTCGTCAGTCGCAGGTCCTCAATGGTTCCCCATAGTTTGTTTTGTATGTTTCTCTCCTCGAGCCAGGTCTTCTCACGGGAGTCTTGGTGCAGTGGACATGTTTGCAGGATGTGTTCTGAAGTCTGGGGTCCTCTCTGACATGTGCATTGTGCAGTCTGTGCTGCTTTCATTTTATGCATGTGTGCATTTAGTCTGCAATGACCTGTTCTGAGTCGAAAAATTGTGGTATACTGTTTCCTATTTCAGTCTATTGATTGGGTCCTGTGGGTATTTACTGTTTGTTCTCTCTATCCACTGTTGTTTATATATATATTTTTTTATGTTTGCCTTGACTTCTGGCAGTGACACTGTGTGGGTGAATTGTTCTCTTTGTCTTCCCTCCCTTGCTAGCCTGTCCGCCCATTCATTCCCAGGTATGCCGCAGTGAGCTGGAATCCACTGGAGGGTGATTTTATTGTGGTCTGAGAGTTTGTTTAGCTGGCATATCAGTTCCCTTTCCATACTATCTCGTGCTTCTCTTTGTGTGGCCTGCAAAATGTCCATGCAGTCACACAAAAACTTAAAATAAGGGGTTCAGTATTTGTTGTTTTTTCCCAGTTCTGTAATTGGAGTGCTTTTCAATGCCCCAATGGTAATTTTGGGACTCATATTTTGGACTCGGTCTAGTTTCTTGTGTTTGTTTTAGCCGCTGTTGACCAAGTGCTAGAGGCATGATTGGTCTGATTGCACCAGTGTAGACTTGCTTGAGGATACCCCCCCCCCCTCCCCGAAGACCCCCACACACCCCACTCCTTTCCACCACGATGTGCCAGCCAGTTTTTTCATCACTGAGAGTTTATTTTATGGCAATTGTCTGGATTTTCTCTATAGTTGACTTCCAGGTAAGTCTCTAGCCAAATGAGACTCCAAGGAATGTATGTGTCCCACTAGGGTATTTGTTGGTTGCCTATCTTTATTGTAATTGTCTCTTTTTGGGGGGAGAGTGAAAGAAGAGTGGGGGAGGTATTGGTATGATTTATTTTCAGTCCCCACTCTGTTGTCCAGTTCTCCACCTTCTCTAAAAGTGGCCAATATTTAACCCACAGGGACAGGGCGAACGTTGACATTTGCCGATGACATCTTAACGTACAGGACTGGCTCAGACAGGCAAGAGTTAGTCAAAGATATGAAACTAGTATGACATACGAAGAGTCAAAACGGCTTATTAGAGCAAGATACATGACCAAATGGGAAACCGAACACACAGGATACACCAAAAACGATGCCTATTACCAGATGAACAGAAGAGAGCAGGTTGTTGTCTTCAGACTTCGCACTGGCCACAATAGACTTAGGTACCACCTATACAACAAATTGAAGATAGGTGGCATTGACGAATGCCCGTGTGGTACCGGGAAAATGACCGCTGAACATTTGCTGCAAAACTGCCCGACATACGAGGACCAGAGAGAGCAGATGTGGCCATTACCAGTGGCAACACTAGTCAAGCTCAATGGCAGTGTCGACAGCCTCAGGATGACGGCTGCTTTTTTCGAAAAAATAAAGGTTGATGTCTGACTGCGTACGATGAAGAAGAAGAAAAAGAAGTCAAAGACATCCAGGAAACCTTGCAAGCAATCTCACAGTGGTGCGGCGACTCAAGCTCTAAGATCAACCCGAACAAGACCTGCATGATGTGGTGCTCTTTGAATAATTCCATAGTAAAGGCTCAGCTCCCGGGCATCACTTTTGATGGTTGCACCATTGACAGGAGCGACAGGTTGTGAATACCTCGGAGTGACTTTTGATCGCAGTCTTTCCTATAACTGCCATGTTGACCACATCGAACAAAGATGCAAGAGAGGGTTAGGAGCACTCAAGACCATGGCTGCTGCCGACTTGGAACAACGCCTCATGTTCATCCTATTTCGTCAGGTCGTGTTGTCTGTCATCGATTACGGACTAAGCGTCCTCACACTACCGAGAACACAGTGTGAAAGGTTGGAACGCATCCAGAATGAAGGTATGCGACTGGTTCTGGGCTGCACTAGAGATACCCCGATTGTGATAATCCGGTACATGTTGGGATTGTTATCGGTGACAACCAGACATAAGCTGGCACAAGTCAAAGCCTATATGCGTGTCACCCCAGACACGCAGCACCTTCTATACAGTAGTATCTCAGACATATGGGGATCAAGAATCAAGAGAGGGGCGTCATAGATGGCACAGGCTGAGACAACAATCGGACACGTCACTCCAGCTGAGACGATATCCAAAATGGGAGAATGGGTCCACACTGGTGGTAGAATGATAGAGTACCAGAGAGTTATCATAATCTTAGGCACGAAATGCAGAGAACGGAACAGCGAGAGAGCAGAACTCGAGGTAAATCAGCTGATAACTGAGAACACCCGGGAGAGTGACGCTGTCATATACACCGACGGATCAGTCGTGCGCAGTGGGACAACAGGACGGGGTTTCTCGGCTAGAGTGAGAGGAGAGGTCGTTGCTGAGGGCAGTAGAGCATTCATGGATCTGTCAGTCTGACTGTCTTGCTGGTAGAGTTGTCCAATTGAACTCTGGCAGATCTTTGGAAGAGGCTCTGGTGCCAAATTTGTGAGACTGGATCAACCTTTGCCGCCGTTAGCGATCGAAAATGTCCCGCAGCAATTGGAGTTTGAATCTAGTTATTTGATTGCGTTAACCACTGCGCTACTGTGGCTTTCTAACTTTCTAAATGGATAGCTTAAAATGCATAATAATCCATAACAGCCATACACAAACAGTTCATTAAACATTTTATTGCCCATAAATTTACTGAAAACTGCACCGATATTTTGTTTTAATTGCTGTTTCTAACCCACGCTGTATGTGTCATACATATTATATGAATATTCCCGCAAACAAATAAAGAATAAAATACTATACGAGAACAACGCTGGGCTTAAAAACCAATTAAAAAGCAGTAACGTATTCAAAGTGACATCATAGCACGTCACGCGCTCTTGTGGGTGAGTGAACAAGTTAAGAGATTTGTAGGGTTCATCGAGATAAACCAAAAATAGCAACCTCAGAAAAACAACTGCAAGTACATATCAATAGTCTTAATGAGGCGTGTACGGATTTATTGGCTCTTTCCGTCTTGTCAGACGATAGTAATTGTGCTTTGAAAAAAAGCATGTTGGAATGTGACTCGTAAGACCAATCCGGACAGAGAAGCGTCTTCCACAGTGTGTGTGCAAGGAAAGCCAGGCCTGTTTGCTGCATCGCGTGGTGTGGCGTGTCTTCTCAAACTCTGAGTCTTTAGCCTATCAGCAATCAGTATCCCCTTTGTCTATATTCTGTGCTTAATCCTGCCCCTCCATGTAACACGATCCACGGCGTTCTGTTCCCATGATTCCAAATCGATGCCTGCATCATTCATATCCCGCTTGAATACCTCCTTGTACCGATTACAGTATGAACATCAACATTGAGAAAACCGAAGTTATGACGACGTAAGAAGAGAAACAAAAAGAATATATATATATTTATACAAAATTAACAAGTAAAACAGGTGAACATTTTCAAGTACCTGGATAATATAATCTCAGAAGATGGCAAAACAGACAGTGAAATCCTATGCAGCTGTAGTAAAGCAAGTCAAATCATTGAGCACATGTCTCCGATATTACAACGTAAACACGTGACAATGGATACAAAATGAACGTTATACAACACGATATTCCTACCCATATTGTGCTACCAGTGCCAAAATTGGACACTGACAAGCAAAGATAAAAGAAACATTGTAACAACAGAGATGAAATCCCTACACAGGATGCTTTTAGTAACAATAATGGATAGAATAAGAAACGATGAAAATAGGAAACAAGAAGGTTTAACACCAGTGCTAGACCTCATCAAGAGACAGCAAACCAAATGGTTTGGCCACTTGACACGTCAAACACCAGATAGTATCCATCAGAAAGCAATGCTATAGAGATACAATGGATACAAAGCCAAAGGCTGACCACGCAAATGAGGGACAGCGGAGATAACCGAAGGAGTAAAGCTCCCCGTGTACCAAGCAAATACTAGGGCCCGATCAAGAAACCTATATATAACCTGGCGCTGAAAGGCACAAACAGGACAAAGCGAAAAGAATAAGCATATCTATCAAGATAACGGGTCAGAGTGCTGCAGAGATGGCGCAAACTATTCTTTCCTTTTTTGGGGAAACGCACAGCGTACTCATGGGCTGGGCCGTCTTCAACTCGATAACGACAACAACAGACGCCAGGAAAGACACCAGACTACGCGAAGATCTATTCGATTCAGTGATCTTACCAGCGCTATACTATGGAGGTGTAACCTGGTCTCTGACAACGCACTCTGAGAACCAGCTAAGGACAACACATGCCTCGCTTGAGCTCCGTCTCCTGAGCCTATCACTTAGGTAGCAGCGTCAGATAGGCCTACACAGCAATTACATTCGGGCATTGTCACACGTCAAGGATCTCCTACAGCATGCCACCAATCCAAATCACCGCTGAAGCACAGCAGCCACGCTGCGGTACCCATATGGCAACAACGAAAAAAAAGAAGCGTTCTGAAAGTCAACTACCAAATTATCACTCATGAAGGACAATGAAATAAACAATTTGTCATTGTTGTAAATTCATAGACTGTTCTAAAAAAACATACTTTTGCCATGAATTGACAAAAATAAATTATTGAGAGAAAAACAGAAACATTTTTAAAATGTATTTTATTGTGTTTACGAACATGAGAATACTAAAAAAAAACATTATTGAAAATAATTATTATTAAGAAAAGATAAATCTAACTAACGAAATTACATGCATGTCTAAAAACGATGTACAGCAACAGTCCAGTTAAGAAAAAAAATGCCTGAGGAGTAAAATGGGACAGGGAACACATACACTAATCAGGCTACGGGCCCTACGCAGCTTAATCTGGTTCTGCATACATCATTTAAAGGGATGCCGTTGCGAGGTCGATCAATGACTGTCTCGTGGGTGTAAACACAGCAATCGATGAACTACTGACACTCTACTGACTGGACAATTTTGAAATCAATCGAGGATTGATTTTTAAAAAAAGAAAAAGAGTCAAAAGAGGACAGTCATGCAAATATACATGATGTTGCTGTTTAATGCTCACAATGAGTATGCTTACTCTTTTGTACGACATGAAAATGACTTTAAGTGGCGGGTTGTATTAGGTTTCCTCACACCCAAATCCTCACATCACGTGCTAATGAAGGTGGACAGTGGTCCTCCATGTGGTTGTGCTATGCTTGTTTAAATCTCCATGACGCTCACTACTATTGGGATCATGGCAGTCCACATCTCGTCACCCAGACTATCTTGAAAACAGCTAAGCTTGTTTCCATGGAACGCTGTAGCCTGCATGGAAGAGAGATAGTGGTCTTCGCAGTATATTACGCCCGACCCTGACTCAACGTTCTGGTCAGTATGTTGTGTTTGACCATACTAGCCTCTCAGCTCCCCGGTGAATATGTATACAGGGGGCTACTAAAACAATCAGTATCCTAACTCTTCGTCACATAGTTAGGAAGACCCAAAACCTATGAGTTTGTCTAGTGTGCAGTGACATATTAACAGAACAGAACGGCATTGAAACCCTTTGTTGTTTTTCAGTAGATGGAGATGCCGGAAGTTTACGGAATCGGCGCAGACGATTGATGGCGGCTGGCTGGTAGTGCTTCCGCATATGGGCATTGAATGAATCATCTAGGAGAAATAACTACAAGATTGTTCTGCCTAACATATAACCAACTATACTTCTTTGTGATATTCCTGATTCTACAGACTATTCTTCGTACGTGCATTCTACAACAGGGGCAACCATGACGGATACAAGACAGGTAAGTGATTTTATTTTCCAAATTCAAAAGGTGTTCCACTTCGCGCTTTGCTTTTATTTTTATTTGCTTTCTCCTGTTTGTTGGGTCGGCGTATTGATCACGCTTGCTTGTTTAGAAGATTTAAAGTTCGCGAAATAATAGTCTATACACCTTTTTGTGCTGATAAAGCTGAAATATTCTATAATTGCAAAGTTTGATGTGATAAATCAAATAGGGAAGGGATACCGCCGGTTCTGTCTATTGTCACCAACTAAAAGAACTATTGACTCGACGAACCGTTAACGCCGGTAACCGTTGCCTTGGCGTTGCGTTAGTCAATTCAACCAGACAGCGGTTTGTTTTGACTTTGTTTAGCAATAAAATAGTCGGAACCCAAAGCTTAAGCTTATCTCTTTCTAAGACAGCTTCTCGCAATTTGTCATGTGGAGGACCGATGTTCCTCAACTGCCTACGAATCAGTTGCTTCACTTTCTTTTCATTTAGTTAGGCGAAAATGTTTTCCGAGTGCTGGGAAATATGGTAGATAGATTTAGTCTATTAAATTAATAATAATTATACAGATCAATACTTTTCTAAGTCTTTTTTTAGTTCTGCAGCTGTTGACGATTGTCTCTTTAAAAATACTAGTAACCACGAACTATTACTTAGTATTACTTAACATCAACTCACACAACCTAGTGGTCAATGAGTTGAAAGGAGTAAGGACCAGTCTACTGAATCGGGAATGAATACTCAGACTGCAATCTTTGAATATACCAACTGACCAAACATCAATCAATCAAAATATTTAAAGTTTCAGTGGAGTGTACTGTAGGTCTTCAGCACGTACACAAGTCATCAACTTTTAACCTGTCCATATCTTTTGGAGGTTATAAAGACTAACTGATTCACTCACTCCTGTGACTCTATAACTATAGAACCGATAGGTCTATATACTACTGCATACTGGTTTGCAAATGTTCTTATGATGCTACGGAGTAGATATATTGGCTTGAACTATTGTTACACTTATATTTAAAAAAAATGTGCTTAGAAGTTCAAAATTCGGGAGTGAATCAATTAAAATTTCTTACTCAGCTTACTTTCTTACTCAGCTTACATTAAAATGCTCAAGTCGACCCTCTTTAGTCGCACACTACTGTATGACATGCTGGCAGATTGTAGTGTTGATCTCTCTGTTTTTCTTTGCGTTCAAGATCTTTGGTCATGGTATTTCTGACCAATCGCCATGATGAAGTCTGTAGTCTTCACCAGGTCGGAGTGGCTGCCCATAGCTTTTGTCTCTGGTCCGCATCATCTGACCTATTGTTCTATCTCATTTCCCTATAGAATGGACATTTGTGTAGAATGTGTTTAGGATTCTGGCCCTCTGTTCCACATGAGTGTCTGAGATCTTTAGTTGGTAAAGATGTTCTAGTAGCCTGCAGTGACCAGTTCTCAGGAGAAATAATATAATTTGTTAGTTTCTTTTGAGTTGGGGAATTGAGTCTGGTTTACCGCTTATGTTCATGTCTTCTCTCCATTAGTGTATATACTGATTTCTGATGATGTTCTTGATCTCTCTGTATGTTGATGGATGTTTTTGCTTCCCTTTCTGCTATAACAGGTAACCAAAGAGAACTCTAAGCATGTTGTATATGGGGTTTACAACATCATTATATAAAATAGAGATTCTCAACCTTTTAAAATTACGAGCACTGTTGACTTGTAATATTATAAGTGCACGAGCACCATGCAATCTAATGGGTTTGATTTTGGAAAAACAGTACATTTTTAAAACACTCACCAGATTAATGACATCATTGAGCTTGAAAGCCACTCAGAAGTTTAATGATGTCCAAAGAGAAGTTGCTTGTAGCTACATGTAAACAGAGTCTTGCAGATGTAAATCAGTTAATTGTGATCATGCTTTGTTCTTGAGGTATTTCATAAGTGAGAAAGTTTTTTTCACACTGGTAAGTCGTCCTGAACATAGTCAGACCTTTGAGAGAAACACTCCGCAATATTTGGAAGGTTATTGTACCTTCTAATCCCCTAAAAGTTATGAATTTTTCCTATTCAAACAAATATTTAAGCGCTAATGACTGGAGATCCTTCAATTCAAGTACCCATGATGAAGAAGAAGAAGTATACCTATGACGCAACATAATGTTGACCCTGACTAGCATCGGGGAAACCCCGAAAACAAGTGAGCAGTGCAAAATATTTCAGAACATTAGATGACTATTTCCCCCCTAAGTTTTGGCAAGAGAACGAGTTTCTTTCAGACAGATTGTGATGCTAGCAACGTTCTACAAAGGACATGCTACATGATGATAGTCCCCCCAGTGCAATGAAAGTTTCTTTCCCTTTTGCATTTTTATTTGGACATTAATCTGTACCTCCTACTTTGTTTATATTGCTACCAAGATATATGAAAATTCCACAGCATGGAATGTTACATTGGTCCTATTCTCCACTCAGGTGAAACTGAACAACCCACGTTACTGTCAAAAATGCTAGTTATTCTGATTTAGGTTTTTTTTTGTCAGAGATGAAGACTATTTGGTTGTAACATAGGTTGTTTTTGTGTTTGTGATCAATCGTAAATGACAACTACTTGATTATATATTATTATCGACATTTAATTATAAATTCTGCAGCAGTCGGTATAATTGTTATCGTCATTTATCCATGTGGTTCCACTTGAAATGTAGGGCTGCAACAGATGCTCTGGGAGTCGCGGTAGTGCACTGGTTTCCCAGTCAGACGGTGAGCGTTCGGTCGTCAGTTGGTGCATGGTTTTTTTTTTACTATCGCAAACCGGCTCCTGTGGTTGACCCAGCCACAGACATCGGTTACCATAAAAAAATCTGGGAAGTAAAGGTGACTGGTGTGATGCTGACCACATCATCCACTATGTGCCGTAAGCCACAAAATAATACAGTCCTAACACCATATTTTCTTTACGCCGCATGGCATGACGGGATCTTTACTTTTTACTCTTACTATCAGATGCACTCTGTTTCTTTCCTGTGCTGTCTTCTTGAGTTTGAAGAGACCCTGATTGAACTGACTTCCTTCTCGACCATTTGCTACAGGTGTTTGTTAGCCTTACCACTCATCTCTTTCCCTGTGGGTTTTTATTCAGTGCATGTCATGTTATACTGTCCAGCTTTTTTCTGAAAGCTTTATCCATCACAATTTCTCTTCCAATTCTCATTCTGCTCAACGACCGTAGCATCTTGTATGTTGTTAGGGCTTCAGAATGAGCTTTGGCGATGATATTCCGCTCAGCGTTCTGAGCACCTTTTATGACGTTCGCACGCCAGGTAGAATGGTTCTGTGCTAGTGTCTACCAGGTGGTGACATCGGTGTTGATCCTCCACAGAGACATTTAAAAGGAGTCTCTAGTGTTTTTTCTGTCTCCCTGACGAGTGTCCAACGGCTGTTCTTCTTCTTCTTCGTTCGTTCTCAATCTCCCACTACCTAAGTAGCAGAATGTAGTCCAGAGAACGGAATGCGTTGTGTCATAGTTTACAGCTTGGCTGCGATATTTGCACCTTTTGGTCCAACATTCCGACTTCAGCAAGCATTTTTTGAGTACCGGGTTAGCATTCCCTCTTCGATCCCTTCTCCTTAGCCAGTCTGCCCTGCTGCAGCCTGTTATCCAGGATCACCGCGTGGAGGTGTAGAAGGGGCTTGGCAGCTATGGTTCGCTGACGCTAGCAGTCAGCTATGGGTCGCTGATCACTGCAGCTCATGCGCTGCTCAGCATCTTCATCCCGATGACTGTTCTGGGCTCACTGTACAGCAGCTGCTCAGGGAGAGGCTCATCAGAAATATTGGACATGTCCCGCCCATCACAACTTTGGACTTTGGTGAAGCATGTTTAGTTTAGTCGAAGAATCAACATATGTTCTTCTCCATATTTTGGGGGGGGGGGGGAATTTCAGCACAATGCACGAACTCCATAGCACCGGTGAGGATCCTGTAATTTGTTAGCTAGATTTTTAACGTCATTTTGTGGAATTCTGTCCAGGCAACGGCCGTTAAGCCTACTCGATTTCCAACTGGCATAGGATTTTTAACATGCGGTGCATGCACACAGGCATCTGATCTCTACTGCTCAGATATCCGGGGAAATACCAGAATGTCCACGTGAAAAAAAATCCCAGTCTCCACCGTGATTTAAACCCACGGCCTCCAGCACCCGAGGCCACGTCTTACCTCGAGACTACTCAGTCCTTTGGGGAAGCATATGGATGTTTGACATGTTTGACCTGTTGAGGATTTCAGAGTTAGGTACTTATGCCCTAGCACCTAATTCTAAGCAACCTATAGGGACAGCTCAGTGGGCTGTACACTGTCTGTTTGTTCTATTGAGTGTTTCATTGGCTGAGTTGTTAGAGTATTCTTCTTTGTACGCTGTCAGACGTTAACTTGAATTAGTTCAATGAAAGCAGCGTCATCCTAAGGCTGTCAACGCTGCCATAGAGCTTATTAAGTATTAGCACTGGTGATGACCTCATTTGCTTTCACTGATCCTCGTATGTCAGGCAATTTTGCAGCAGATGTCCAGGGGTAATTTCCTCAGTACCACGGGTGTATTAGTCAGTAGCACCTATCTTCATTTTATTGAATAGGTGGTACACCTATTCAACAAATTGAAGATAGGTGGCACCGACGAATGCCCGTGTGGTACCGCGAAAATGACCGCTGAGCAGATGTGGCCATCACCAGTGGCAACACTAGACAAGCTCTATGGCAGTGTCGACAGCCTCAGGATGACGGCTGCTTTTTTCGAAAAAATAATGGTTACTGTCTGACCGCGTATGAAGAAGAAGAAGAAGAATAGGTGGTACCTCAGTCTGTTGTGATTTGTGCAGAATCTGAAGACTGCCACTTACTCTTCTCTGTTCACCTGGTGAAAAGCATCATTGTTGTGTGTGTAGCCAGTATGCTCTGTTTCCCATATCTGACCCTCATAAACCTTTTGGACTCTTCGTAGGTCACACTTGAATCAGGTTGTGGTAACCTTCCACCTTCTCTTGCGTCTGTCTGACTCCTTGAATGTTACATTGGGTATGACCCACTGTGCCATGACTCTTTTGGGTGTGGACTGCTGGCATAGTTGACAGAGTACTGATCTTAGGTCATTTAGATCTGAATTTTTCTGGCTCTTTAGCGCTGTAACCACAGGCAGTGCGGCTAGGGTATAAGTTCTTATTGCATAGGTACTAGGCTCAAGCCATGGATTTCTTCTTCGTACACTGTTAGACATTTGCTTGAATGTGACGTTAGCATACGGTGATTCGCATTGCACTGTTTTGTTAATCCTGTGGCCCAGTGCATCCGATTTCAACAGGTGTTTCTGTAGGGTTGCTCTCCTTAGCCATTGACTGTCCCTGGGCAGCAGTTGTTTGAGGTTGTCTTGTATGACTATCGGGTTCTCGCCACCCGGGTTTCTTTCAGGTTTACCATAAAAACCAGTACTATCATGCTCCATCTCCCAGGATTTGCTCCCTGGTTTTTCCACCACATTTGCTCACGTAGTTTAGCCACAGTCAAAGCTCTTTGGGCCATACGTGAGTTAGACATGAGCGTGGGAACCAAATACGTTTCAGGCCATCCTATGCTGCCCTACCACCCAATTCCTGACTTGCTTCAGTCTACCTTGTCTAAGTGCCTCACATACTATCAGGGAAGGCCTGACAATGGAACCTGTGACCCAGACACTGACAAGGGAACCTGTGACCCAAATACTGACAAGGGAGCCTGTGATCCCACTTTCAAAATAGAAAAGTCGTTCAGTTCAAGTCCCATCTCCGCTTCGAAGGTTGGCTGCAATGGATCTCCAGTGTACTCTTATCTCTTGCAGTAATAGTTCAATTTGAGATGCTTTTTCCAGTCCTCCTGATGTTATCCACCCACTTAAAATGTTGTCTGTCTCTTGAACGACTGCCTTCCACCCTACCCTCTAATGTGGTTTTCAGCAAAGGGTATGTCTTGTTATAGGGCAAAAATAACTTAACTGTCTAACCTTGATTTCGGTCAGAATTTATCTATTCACTCCCAACCCTTTCAATACCTCCACATTTCTCTTCTTCTCTCCAAGAAATGCGACCCAATCTTCTATATACCCACATTTTGAAGACTTAATACTCTTTTCCAGTTTGTAATTCATTGTTCATGTTTCTGCGCCATAAAGTAGTGATGAGTATACATAACCCCTGACAGTTCTCTTTTTCAATGTATATTTGTTTGGATGTCATTATGTGTCGCATGTTGATGAATACCATCTTGGCCATACCTGGTACAATGAAGTCACACTGCATCCTCGATAGCATTGCGTTCTTCAACAGTGCTTTCAAAACATTTTGGCGTGACGGATCGGCATATTTTTACTCATTACAGAATTGGCTGGTGTTAATTATTGATTGTCGTTCTAAGACGGCTTGTAAGGTTGTTTTGTGCATGTGAAACAGGCAAATGCAATTTTAGGTATGATAAAAAGAAATATTAAACATAGGAGCAAGGAAGTGATAGTCAAACTGTATAAAGGATTAGTTAGACCTAGATTGGAGTACTGTGTACAGGTGTGGAGTCCTTATCATAGAGGGGACATAAACATGCTAGAAAGAATACAAAAAAGAGCGACAAAGATGATAGTGGGATTCCAGAATTACAGTTATGAGGAACGACTCAGAAAAACCGGCCTACAGTGTCTCGAAGAGAGAAGAATTTGTGGTGACAATACAGGTTTATAAGATGATCAGAGGAATCGATAAATTAGACTATAACAAGTTTTTAAAAAATACAGCCACCCACAATAACAAGAGGGCATAGCTACAAGTTGACTAAAGAGAGGTCCAGATTAGATATTAGGAAATATTTTTTTAGTCAGAGAGTGGGGAATTCTTGGAATGCATTGCCAGAGGAGGTAGTTGAGGCAGGGACATTTAATGCATTTAAGAATAAATTGGATGCGCATAGCTTTTAGAGCAAGGTGATGTAAATGAAACTGGTTGTATACAGACTATGCATGGTCTTCTAAACCAGTATAAAGACGTTAAGTTCAGTTATGTCTCTCCATTTGACCCTATCCTCTGCAGCTCTTTAATGTTACCATATGATGATACGTTGTCTTTGCATGCCTGAGATGTAAAGGTGAGTCTTGGTCGCCTTTTTCCCCTTGAATCCTGCCCTACAGTATCTTATGTTGAAGACTTCCATGTCACATATTGTGGCTCAGCCAACTCAATCTTCGTTTCTGTATCATTTTCAATAATTGTTTTTGTGTGTCTACGCCAGTGAGGACATTGTCATTGTATCTTCTTTCTGCCCAACCCACTCCTTCCATTTTGCTGTATCACCATATTTCAAATAGAAAATAGGAAAGTGATCGTCAAACTGAATAAAGCTTTAGTTAGACCTAGATTGGAGTACTGTGTACAGGTGTGGAGTCCTTATCATAGAGGGGACATAAACATGCTAGAAAGAATACAAAAAAGAGCGACAAAGATGATAGTGGGATTCCAGAATTACAGTTATAAGGAACGACTCAGAAAAACCGGCTTACAGTGTCTCGAAGAGAGAAGAATTCGTGGTGACTTAATACAGGTTTATAAGATGATCAGAGGAATCGATAAATTAGACTATAACAAGTTTTTTTTTTAAATACAGCCACCTACAATAACACGAGGGCATAGCTACAAGCTGACTAAAGAGAGGTCCAGGTTAGATATTAGGAAATATTTTTTTAGTCAGAGAGTGGTGTCTGCTTGGAATGCATTGCCAGGGGAGGTAGTGGAGGCAGGGACAGTTAATGCATTTAAGAATAAACTAGATGCACATAGCTTTTAGAGCAAGGTGATGTAAATGTAACTGGTTGTATACAGACTCCGCAGGGTCTTCTAAACCAGTATAAAGACGTTAAGTTAAGTTAAATTCTACCAAGCTTTTTTCATTCGTCTTTGCTAAAGTCCATGTTTCATCCCCATACATTACAATTTGGCACACATTAGTAGTGTTCATTACTTTCTTCATTTCTATCATGCTATTCTTTGGTATTAGCTATTTCTGTTTTTCTCTGAAGGCTTTTTGTTCCCAATGCAATCCTCAATCATAATATCCTGGCATCTTTGGGATCTTCTTCTCCATGGCTCCTATCCTACGCTTATGACACATCTGTGGACGGTGTTTATCTGCGCACCGGGTCAGATAGGCGGCTGTTTAACCTGTTCCGACTGCGTGCGAGGACCAAGGTGATGGCGGTGCTCATTAGAGATGCTATTTGGGGATGATGCAGTTCTGGTGACCAATAATGAGGAGACCCTGCAGAAACTGGGAGACAGATTCGCCGAGGGTTGCAAGCAGTTTCTCACCATTAGTCTTGAAAAGACAACGGTCTGCGCACAGGACATTACCACTACGTCATCCATAAAGATTGATGACGTCACTCTGGAGGTCGTCAACAGTTTCACTTATCTGGGGTCTGCCACCAGCAACTCGCTCGAGAAGGAGATAGACAGTCGGCGTGGCAGGGCAAGTACAGTCATGGCCCGCCTGACGAAGAGAGTCTGGGAAAACACTGCGCTGTCTCACTACACCAAGGTCCGGGTCTATTAGACCTGTGTTCTTGGCACTCTCGTGTATGGAAGCGAGATTTGAAGCACTTACACTAAACTGAGACGGCGGCTGAACACCTTTCACATGAGGTGTCTACGGCGTATATTGGGGATTGGGTTTCAAGAGAGAGTGTCACATAATACGGTCTAACAGAGAGCTAACAGAGAGCAAACACTCACAGCATGTACTCGATGTTGAGCCAGCGGCGTCTACGGTGGTTGGGACATGTTTATCGCATGGAAGACGAGAGGCTGCCAAAGGATATCCTTTATAGACAGCTAACGATTGGTGTTTGAAGAATCAGCCGTCCCACACTGCGATTCAAGGACGCATGCAAGAGGGACATGAAGTCATGTGACATCACATCCGAGGGCTGGGAAGAAATTTCTCAGGATCGAGCTATCCGGAGACAGTCAGTTGGAGTGGCCATAGTGGCTGCTCATGCTCGTAGAGGTCTTCTGGTTGTAATGAAATTTACCTATCAGTCCGGGGAGGAAACCTGTCTGGTCAAGGCAAAACATTCTGATCAGACATGTTAGTCAGGTTCAGGAAAAATATACAGGCTAAGACCCTTACCATGGCAGACTGGCTAACTATGTGAGGGATCGATATGATCCCCGCAGTAGTGAGCGACACGGAGATGACGTCAAGCATAGAACAGCCGATTGGAGGACCCCGGTCCACCTACATCAGCATCACTTAACGCCCTTTTCAGAGTGCACAAAAGAGTAAACCTGCTCATTTTGGCATTCGAAACAACAACCTGTCAGTCCAGATGATGGAGTAAAGGTACATCACTGTCCCAGGATAACAGGCTGCGACAGAGCAGACTGGCTAAGGAGAAGGTTAAAATATGGAATGCTACTTGCAAAGCCCTTTTTTGGGTTTGGTAGCGAGATATTGAGAATGAACGAAGAAGCGGAGGTATTGAATTATGAATTCATTTGTTTCTAGTGCGTATCAGGCTTTAACGTGGCGAGGTTGCTAGCCCTATGCACACCCTTACACATAGTGGCTTGTGACAGCCGACACGGAAAGTAGCAGAGGCCCTTTGGGGTAGGGGGGAGGGGTGGGGCGGTGAGACGGACTGTTGAATGTTACATGATTCTGTTGTCGACATACTATAGGGGAAAGAACTGCCATTAGACAAAACGTCAGGGGACGTATAATATGGGTTACTTACCCCTTGCCATTTATTCTGAAGTTCTAGCATCAATGTCTATAACACCTCATCACCACATAGCACTATCTGCTATAAACCCGCCTGTACCTTTTACGAATTTTCAGAGGAGTGGTAGAAATACATTTTTCTTATATCCCCTATTCCAGGGGGTGTCAACTGTTTTGTACCATGCTCCATTTTCACAATATATTTTCAGAATGTCATTCACCTGTTTCCAAGATTATCCGACTCAAGCTAGCGCTTCTCTCCTCTCGTCTTACCTCGCACCCTGTTTCATTTGACTCTGTCCAACAATAACACTCTTACACAGCTTTCACACGGGGCCCTCAGGGTGAGGCCCTTCTACTTCGGTGGGTAGGTTGACCTTTGAGAGCGCCCAAACCAGCATAGGTTTGACGCATCCAATCACTGGTTAATACGTCCTGATATCACCTAAAAGGCTGCGGCCGGGGTCGAAAATAGTGGACAAAATAATTTCACATATGCCAGTAGATTACAGAGAGGCAAACGCTTTACAAAACAAACAAACAACCGGCTCAAATGGTGCATTTTTCTTTGCCGTCTATTTGTCCTTAAAATGCACAGTGCGTCGTAATATACATCGAGGCTGCCCTATCTGTGATTTTCGGTCTGACACATCCGATTTCAGCACATCATTTTTTATCACCGTCTTTGTGTTCCCTTTGCGAGCCCTATTCTCTGTCAGGTTACACTAGTGCAGTCCGTTACCAGGGTCGTCACGAATTGGGTCTTGGTCAGCTGTGGCTCTCCGACCCTGGTGCAAGCAGCCAGCTATGAGTCGATTACTTCAAATTGAAGAGGAGAGGCAAACCGTCCCATAAATGGCGCGCTCTAACCTGGTGTATCTGACCTAAAGGCGCTGATGCCACAGCCTCGCTGTAAACTATAAGACAATGCCATTTCCAGTCTCGAGTCAATGATTTCAGAAAGAGAAATTGACAATAAACAATATAATGTTCGTCCATCACATGTGATGAATACCATTCTCTTTGTTCACCCGTGTGGGCAGTCTTTTCTTTTGCTGTGTCCGCTAAAATGGACGACTTAGGCTGTGATTTGGATTAAAATGAGGAAGAGAGGGGACGGCGTGGGCTAGTGGTTAGGTGGCATGGCTCACAAGCCGAAGGTGCTGGGTTCGATCGACATCACAGCACCGGCCGTTACCCCGGGGAAGCAAACCCTTAGAAAATGCAGGAGGAAGCAGGCCCTTACATAAAATGAATGTTGGAAGTCGGATGCACTGGGCCGACAGGCGCAAAATAAAAACCACAGTGCAACGCACACCACCTTGGTGATTAGAGAAATAAGGCCGGCGCAAAAACAAAAAAAAAAAAGAAACAAGTGAGCAAGAAACTTTTGTAACCTCACTCTCTGGTCCCGAGTTACCTTTGGTCAGTGGCAAGATTTTGTCGAGGCGGCTTGAGAAAGCACATGATGCATATTTTTCCTCAGGGTTTACTCCCGAATCCCTTTTCGTAAACAGGTATCTCACAAAGCAGCGGAGGACGGATGCCATATATCGTTATGTGTCGTGCCTTTTTTCATAACCACAAGAGGTCTTAAGGACATCTCTCCCATGCCGTGTTCTAGTCGAGTTTAGTCGTGTCTAAATTTCAGTTACACCAAAACCGACGCTGTCTGAAGCTAGGGTGAAGGGCGCCAATCTCGTGAAATTCAGCCGTGTGAACTAGACCCTGAAAATACGACACAGGTTTAAGCGTAGTGCTAATTCATATAGACGATGTCCAGGCCAAGATAATCGGAAGTAAGAAAGAAAACACACACACACACAAAAACGTACGGATATAAGGACCATTCTATTGCATAAAGAGGGGTGTGATGTAAGGCAGATGGCATGCACAACGTATTGACCATACCCCGATCTCACGTCCGCAGGCTGTGTTAAAGCAGCCTGGCCATCGAGGTGGCGATCAATTCTGTGAGGAGCCTACTAAGAAGCCTAACATTGGCGTTCAGTAAGGCCCGTTTACGGCCTTATTCAACCCAACCAGAGGTCACCGCCAAGTGTTAAGTTAACGTAACAAGACACCACCCTGCCTGTTCTACCCGACGGAATGTGAGACGACTGGTCCTGGCCAGGAAAAGATGACAACATGACACAGCCTTAGGTAGGGGTGTTCAAATTGGGATAAGGCCTCGGGACATGACACGATATAGCCTACTCGGCAGTGAAGAAGTACTTGATTGACATTTAGAGAAGGCATAGCAGGCACATGAGTGGTTCCCAAGACAAACAAAATAGGACTACAGTTCCCTTCCGTGCATGTGTTTAAAAGGCTACTAAAGAAGGCTGTCTTTGGGGTTGGCAACCACATCAGGTACGAGGAGTGGTCAACGAGTTTTACACTTTAGTATGGAGAAGTCAATGCACTTACCTGGAAATTGGTTTCTTAGATTGATTTACATTATAAGTTTATACAACATCACGTGGTAAGTCCGCTTGACTAATAGCTTATACAACATTATGTGGTACATCCGCTTGACTAATAGCTTATACAACAACATTATGTGGTAAGTCCGCTTGACTAATAGCTTATACAACAACATCATGTGGTAAGTCCGCTTGACTAATAGCTTATACAACAACATCATGTGGTACGTCCGCTTGACTAATAGCTTATACAACAACCCCCTTATTGAAGGCTACAGAGGTCCTATTTGTTTTCTCCCTAGCACAACTTAACAAAGAAAACAAAAAACAACTGCGATTAAAAGCATTTAAAAGCAGTAGGATTATTGGTATGAGGAATAAATGCCTCTTGTTCATACAGACAACACACAGTGTACGATTTTTTTAAAACGCGTTAGCGTTTCGCACTGTGTGTCCCCTTGGTTAAAAGATCGATATATTCGTCGGAACAGAAACACGCCCGATTCCGTAAACACTTTAATCAACATATATCAGCGATTCTCAGCTTGTGTGGGACTAGGTCCACTCGGAGAAGAGGCAGAGGGAAATACAGGAGAGATATAAGCTGCCTCACGAATGTTTGTCCCAGATGCTTTCTCGCTGGTTCAATTATTCTTTAGTGAAACGAACGGGAGGTGTAAACGTTAATGTAAGTTTAGCTTCCGAGTTCGTTGTCTATGGAGTCTGGTGGCCATTATAAGAGATCTAAATGCGTCCCTTGCTCTATGGTAGACGGGGCCAGAAAAGGGAACATAGAGTAGTGACATTGTACAGTTGTAAGAAGGTCTGGGCATTGGGCTGGCTACCACATCGTGTAGGTTCGAGGAGGCTTCAAATAAAATCCTTAAAAGTGGACGGCGTGGCCTAGGGGTTAAGTGGCACGGCTCACAATCCGAGGGTGCTGGGTTCGATCTCCATCACAGCACTGGTCGTTACCCCGGGGAAACAAAACCCTTAAAAATGCAGGAGGAAGCAGACCCTTACATAAAATGCATGCTGAAGTCGGACGCACTGGGCCGACAGGCACAACATAAAAACCACAGTGCCTTGGGGATTAAAGAAATAAGGCGAACGACAACAAAATCCTTAAAAGTGGAAGAGAAATGGGAAAAACCATGCCCTTGTATTGTAGCTTTTTAATATGGTTGCTAAGTATGTAAAGAGTGTCCTGCACGCGCCATCATGGTGCAGACGGACAACATGATGTCATCATTGCAGTTAAAAGATGTCCGCCCCACTATTGACGTGCAACAAAGTGGGGCAGCGAAGGGTTGAAATCTATAGAAATTCATTGGCAAATGAAGGTCCAGTACAGTGATACATGCCTTTCACTTCATCAAGTGTATGAGTGAAGTAGGAAGTTCCAAAACGGCTTGCATATGTGACAGACTGTTCATGACCAGGTCAGACACACCGAGTTTTGTAACTTCCCACTTCACTCATACACTTGATGGAGTAAAAGGCATGCATCACCATACTGGACCTACATTCACTGTTGAATTTCTATAGGTATCACCCCTTTGCTGCTAAAAAAACAATAAAAAACACGGATAACAGAACACTGATCCTCTTTTGCGTATGTCAGTAATGGGGTGGCCATCTTTTAACTGATCCTTAGCTACCACATTGACAAGTTACAATACAAAGACATAGTTTTTCTAATTTCCATTCCACTTTTAAGGTTTTCATTTGAAGCATACACAATACAACAAATGTGGACAAGTCAACTTATAAGGAAAAACAAATAATTCAACCTCCAAGATTCTGCGTTAAGACGCGATTCAGAGCAAATCCACAAGAATTCTGCACGGCTGACTTATCCTTTTAATTTATCTATGGAAAAGTCTGCGCGGTGACCATACAGAGATCGACAATTGAACCCTGTCCCTGTTATGTTGTCTGTTCTGTCAACCAGACACAGTATGGTTCTGTTAATCTTCAGTCCACTTGTGTCGTTAGACGTCATGGTGTGGCACTTCTTTGTTTCATATTCTTTGGGAGACGAAAATCCGCTGGTGACTTGCCAGTAATTTTTTTATATTTTTTAAATTCTGAGATGGACTGTCAAGTTAATGAGATAAATAGAGATGGTTATTTGAAGAATAAACTGTTTTGTGATGAGAGAGATTGTAAAGTTTATGAGATAAATAGAGATGGTCTGGTTTTTATTTAAAAAAAAAATTTTTTTGCGTCGCCTCATTTCTCAATTTTCCCAAGGCTTTGCGCTACGGTTTTTATTTTGCGTCTGTCTGCCCAGTGCATTCGACTTTAACCTGTATTTTATGAAAGGTGTGCTTCCTCCTGCATTTTCTAAGGGTTTGCTTCCCCGGGGTAACAGCCAGTGCTGTGATGGGGAACGAACCCAGCACTTTGGCCGTTAAGCCTACTCTTTTCGATTACCAACTGCCAAAGTATTTTTACCGTGCGCTCCACTGCACACGGATGTCCAATCTCACTACTTAGAGATCATGATAAATCTTTACCTGACGATCTACGTAAACAAAATCCCGTGATTTGAATCCGCGATCTACAGCACACGAGGCGAACACCTTACCTCGAGACCACTGGGTCTCCCTTCCCACCCCACAGTTATAGTTGACAGGGACAAACTGCTACCCGAACAAAGTACAGATGACAGAGACACTACCGATGAGCTAATTCCCGAACACAGTACAGATGACAGAGACACTACCGATGAGCTAATTCCCGAACACAGTACAGATGACAGAGACACTACCGATGAGCTAATTCCCGAACACAGTACAGATGACAGAGACACTACCGATGAGCTAATTCCCGAACACAGTACAGATGACAGAGACACTACCGATGAGCTAATTCCCGAACACAGTACAGATGACAGAGACACTACCGATGAGCTAATTCCCGAACACAGTACAGATGACAGAGACACTACCGATGAGCTAATTCCCGAACACAGTACAGATGACAGAGACACTACCGATGAGCTAATTCCCGAACACAGTACAGATGACAGAGACACTACCGATGAGCTAATTCCCGAACACAGTACAGATGACAGAGACACTACCGATGAGCTAATTCCCGAACACAGTACAGTTGACAGGGACACTACCGATGAGCTAATTCCCGAACACAGTACAGATGACAGAGACACTACCGATGAGCTAATTCCCGAACACAGTACAGATGACAGAGACACTACCGATGAGCTAATTCCCGAACACAGTACAGATGACAGAGACACTACCGATGAGCTAATTCCCGAACACAGTACAGATGACAGAGACACTACCGATGAGCTAATTCCCGAACACAGTACAGATGACAGAGACACTACCGATGAGCTAATTCCCGAACACAGTACAGATGACAGAGACACTACCGATGAGCTAATTCCCGAACACAGTACAGATGACAGAGACACTACCGATGAGCTAATTCCCGAACACAGTACAGATGACAGAGACACTACCGATGAGCTAATTCCCGAACACAGTACAGATGACAGAGACACTACCGATGATTAATTCCCGAACACAGTACAGATGACAGAGACACTACCGATGAGCTAATTCCCGAACACAGTACAGATGACAGAGACACTACCGATGAGCTAATTCCCGAACACAGTACAGATGACAGATACACTACCGATGAGCTAATTCCCGAACACAGTACAGATGACAGAGACACTACCGATGAGCTAATTCCCGAACACAGTACAGTTGACAGGGACACTACCGATGAGCTAATTCCCGAACACAGTACAGATGACAGAGACACTACCGATGAGCTAATTCCCGAACACAGTACAGTTGACAGGGAGAAGACCAAAGATAACAAGACCCAAGGTATATTAATGTGTCAATCATATGTCTGAACTCCATAGATTTGCAGTTACGGAGTTTAAGCAGAATACAGATAATTATTTTTATAGTCTTGGAAGTCCAAAGGGCATTGGATATCCTAGGGGTCCCCAACCCGTGGACTGACTCGTATCCATGTTGATAGGATAAGAAGACTTTGTTATATTTAAGGCCGCGTCAACTTGTAATTTTGTAAATATTTTGTTTTATTATGTATTGTTGTTACTTGATACACCTTTCTGTTTGTGTCATAAGGACGTCCTTATTCTATTTCATATTTTGCCACACCTGACATGTGGCTATGAATACACCTGGCTAAGAACCCCTGGACTAGACAAATAAACGGGGCCCAACATTCACAGTATGACATTCAATGGGTACAAGCGACAGGGAAGGTTGTTGTGCTCTCCAGTGCTCATTAAATTGTCTAAATCACACCAGTAGACAGGAACGGTCGTAGTTGCACAAACCTTGAGCAATGATTCTCAACTTCTGGTAAAGGCGCTGACCCTGTTGAAAAGTATATCGCAAATTCGTCCATGAATGAGACACATTTTTACGAGGGTATTCAAGTTAAACCAGGACTTATTTTTGTAAGGACAATTTTTTGTTTTCTAAGTGTTCTTCTTCTTCTTCGTTCATTCTCAATCTCCCACTACCAAACCCTGAAAAGGCTTAAGTAGCAGAATGTAGTCCAGAGAACGGAATGCGTTGTGTCGTAGTTTACAGCTTGGCTGCGATATTTGCACCTTTCGGTCTAACACATCCGACTTCAGCAAGCATTTTTTTAGTACCGGGTTAGCATTCCTTCTTCGATCCCTTCTCCTTAGCCAGTCTGCCCTGCTGCAGCCTGTTATCCAGGATCACCGCGTGGAGGTGTAGAAGGGTCTTGGCAGCTATGGTTCGCTGGCCCTGACGCTAGCAGTCCGCTATGGGTCACTGATCACTGCAGCTCATGCGCTGCTCAGCATCTTGATCCCTTCTAAGTGATCAAAATGCCATACATTTTTTAATATAACTCTCTGCAACATTTATGTACTTATCCCAGCGTTTAAGTAATGCATGAAAAGTTTCAGCATAGAAAGGTTTGTCAGTATGTCTGAACAAATCCAAGACAGCCGGTTCTACTTTGTCATCAGTGATAAAATGCTGAACTCCCAGGAATTCTTTTAAGGGCCCAAACACATGGAAATCACTTGGAACAGGATCTGGGCTGTAAGGTGGATATAGCAATACCTCCCAGTCGAGTTGCTGCAGATGGTACATAGTGCAGTGAGCCGTATGATGTCGAGCAGGCTTGAACTTTTCTCAGCCGGTCAAAAGCAGAAAGCTGTCTTGGCACTCAACGTGCACTAACCTTCTGAAAATGCAAATGTTCATTAAAATATGAGTATTTGCCTATTGTGATTGCAATCTTCTGTCAATTTTCACAGGTTTCACACCATCTTTCACAACACGCTGTTTCATGCAAGCACTAACAGTGTTGTCAGTCATTTTTATTTATGTCACATGACTGGCCTATGGCAAGTTGGCCACCTAGATGTAATAGGACGCAAGTGCCCCTAACTAATGATAGTAGTTCCAACATGCCATAACCCATTCAGGTAGAGTTAGAACAAAAAGTCCCGGTTTGATTTGAACACCCCTCATATGTTAGCAAAGGGGAACTAAGATACTAGTTTGGTTAGGCAGAACATACTGACCAGGGTGTCGCGTCAGGGTCATGCATAACATACTTACCAAGACCTCTGTCTTTTTTACATGTAGTGTTCCCTGGAAACATGCTGTTTTCAAGGCATTCTGACTGACGAGATGTGGATCTATATGATCCCTGTAGTAGTGAACATCTCGCAGATGGAGCTAAGCATAGCTACATTCCCTTCTCTAATAGTAAGCCAGGTGCCTATTTACAGCTGGTTAGGCTAGGGCGTGCTGGTAACAGGTGTTGAACCTTATACCTTTGCAGTGAAAAGGTAGACCTTATACCTTTGCAGTGAAAAGGTAGTAATAATAAACCATAATGATCACCGAGTGGTCCGCCGGGGTCTTTGTGTATGGCGAGGACAAGAATAGCACCACTGCCCACAACCAATTCTGTTCTCCAGACAACATTTTGCTACTTGCAAAGCCCTATTCAGGGTTTGGTAGTGGGAGATTGAGAACGAACGCAGAAGAAGAAGGTACAGAAAGGTCAGTCCCATCGCAACAATTGCCGTCGCGGATGACGATAACTCTTCATGTTCTAAGCCGCAGCATATAGGGGTATTATATTGTGTGACCAATTGCCTTCCTTGCAATTGTTACCTTCCCAAACTCGTACATCAGGTACCGAATTTCAACTGGGTCGATTGGAGGAGCGATCGTACATAGCACAAACCAAGGCCCGGATTTATTTCTGTCCGTCCGTGAATCTGAGCCACCCGCATGATGTAATTCCAGTGCTCTTGAATTATTTTGTGTATTATACCTCAATTTAACAGCATCGCTAATGTCTGGTCAGGCACAACATACTGATCAGACATGTTAGTCGGGGTCAGGCAAAATATACTGGCCAAGACTCTCACCTCGGCTTCTCGTAGCCCTCCATGGAAACGGGCTGTTTTCATGGCAGCCTGGCTGTCGATGTGAAGGATCAACGTGATCCCCATAGTAGTGAGCTACATGCAAATGAAGCCAAACACAGCATAACCGCCTGGAGGACCCCGGTCCACCCTCATCAGCACGCTCGGGATGTGTGGAAAGCTGCAACCCGTCACGTAATACCATTTTAAGGGCGCACAAAAGAGTAATCCTACTCATCAGGGGCATTCAACAACAGCAGCAGCAAGCGTAGCGACTGAAAACTATCTACGAAAACCAGTCACAGCTTTATCATTCCAAGCACCCCCGACCATCTCCTGTTTGAGAAACACTGGTGTATGGAGAATTTCTTAGCAAGGGATTAAAACGTACATCCCTGACTCTTATAATAATTGAAGCTGAGATGTTCTGTCAGTGAATTCATATATCAACAGTGAGAACCAGTCGTGTCACTTAGCCTATGTAGAAGATATGCAAGTCACTTTGGACATAAGTAGACCAACGTATGTACGGTTTGTAAATGTCGGTTACAATAGGGTTTTCGTGAACTGAACGTGAAACAATATTTCGAAATCTGTGGTGTTAATTTTCCATCCATTTGTGTTTTTTCTGTTAGCATCGAAGTGAAATTAAGTCTTTTGCATTACACATGTCGCGGTAACCTATGTCGATGCAGGTTGTTTTTTTGTTTTGTTTGGTTGCTTTTGCGTTATTTCTCTAATCCTCAAGGCGGTGTGCGTTGCACTGTAGTTTTTATTTTTCGCCTGTCGGCCCAGTGCATCCGACTTCAGCATGCATTTTCTAAGGGTTTGTTTCCCCGGGGTAACGGCCGGTGCTGTCATGGGGATCGAACCCAGCACCTTCCGGTTGTGATAGTGCCACTAAACCACTAGGCCACGCCGTCTCCTGCACGATCTCCCTAGTGCCGGAGCCATATATTCTTGAAATGTAAACCATCAGTGGAAGCTGATGATGTCAAATGGTGTATGCGCATCGAAGGTTGTCTGGAGTGGACCTCCAACATCGCCTTGACACTACACTCCATCAAACTGTTGTCAGTCCAGGTCAGGTCATCCCGTAACTAGTGAGGTCGTTGGGGCACACATGAAGACATCTCCACAACCCAACGCCATCCTTCTCTGTCAGCGGCCGCTGCCTGTGCCTCTTCTGGTCGGAGATTGGTCCATTCTTTTATGTTGTCCTCCATCTGATTTTTGGGACGGTCTCTTTGTAGTCTGCATTGCACCTATCCGTGGAGGATCGTATTGAATATATGAGATGCGCATATTTATTTTTAGATTAAGTGAAATAATATAAACTGGTTGTACACAGAGTCTTCTAGACCAGTATGTTAAGTTTTGTTCGCAATCTACCTGTCCTTGTGACACCGATGATCTTCCTCCAACACTTTTGTTTTGTTTTGTATTGCGTTCGTCTTATTTTTATAATTCCCAAGGCGGTGTGCTTTGCACTGTGGTTTTTTATTTTGCGCCTGTCCTGCCACTGCATCCGACGTCAGCATGCATTTTTATGTAAAGGGTTTACTTCCACCCGGGGTAACGACCGGTGCTGTGTTGGGGATCGAAACCAGCACTTTTTTGGTTGTGAGCCGTGTCACTTAACCACTAGCCCACGCCGTCCCCCTTCTCGAACACTTCATTTTACAAGCAGAAATTCGACTCCCACGCGTCTTGAACAAAGAAAAACTGGTTTGGCACAGGTATCAAAAGTCGATATAAATATACTGTTTATCAACACCGCTGTACGCTAAGAGTGATCAGGGTAAGTTAAAACATACAATCAAGGCCCACCCTACTCCCTCGTTCCTGCTCCTGGAAAGTGTGAAATAGCAATCTAGAATAAAGATGCTGAGCAGCGCATGAGCTGCAGCGGTCAGAGACCCATAGCTGACTGCTAGCGCCAGGACCAGCGAAACAGAGCCAAGACCCTTCTACATCTCCACGCGGTGTTCCTCGATAACAGACTGCAACAGAGCAGGCTGGCTAAGGAAAAAGGACCGAAGAGGGAAGTCTATCCCGTTACTCAAAAACGCCCGCTGAAGTCGGATGTGTCAGACTGAAAGGTGCAAATATCGCAGTCAAGCTGTAAACTACGACACAACGCATTCCGTTCTGTGGACTACATTCTGCTACTTACAAAGCTCTTTTCATGGCGTGGTAGCGGTTTGAGGTGAATTAAGACGCAAGTACAGGGGATCAGCACTCTATACACCATATTAGTGAAATTTACATAGGCGCGATCGCATTGCACTACAACCAAGAAGACCTCGTTCCAAGTTCTCAATTATGCATCGGGATGTAAAAGAAGCAACTGTAACTTGCTAACAAAGTACCATTAAGAGTTACCCCAACCTCAGGTCTAGCAGGGAGCAATAACTGTTGCTGTATCTCCAAGCGGTTGTCCAGATACTTACAACCTGATGAATTGTTGGTTTTGTTGTTATTTCTTCCCGGTGGCACTGCTTCTTCTGCGTTCATCATGAGAAGGTCGTTTGTAAAGTTATGTCGTAATGTACAGCAAGGCTGCGATGTTTGTGTCTTTTGTCCGAACACATCCGATTTCAGCATGGCACTTTTGGAACATGATTCACCTTCCCTTCTCTATCCTAAATCTCTTAGACTGCATGGTTGCAGAGCCTGTTTCCAGGGCCGTCACTTGTAGACTGAAAAGGGTATTGGTTAGTTATGGGTCACTGACGTTAATGCAAACAACCAGCTATGAGTCGCTGGCTGCTGTCAGCTCATTCACTGCTATATATCCCCGCCGCTGGGGAGGAAGACTAACGTCTGGTCAGTCACACCACGCTGATCAGACATGTTAGACAGGGTTAGGCAATACATACTATCCAAGAACTCCACAGCTTCCTAGTAGCCCTCTCTGAAAACGGGCTGTTCTCATGGCAGCCTGGCAAACGGAATGAGGGATCCATGTGATCCCCGTAGTAATGAGCCACACGCAGGTGAAGCCAAGCATATCACAACCGCCTAGAGGACCCGGTCCACCTTCATCAGCAAACTCGGGATGTGATGAAAGCTACTGCAACTAGCCACTGAACGTCCTTTGCATTGCGCACAAAATAGTAACTTACTCATTGTGGACGTTTGCGAACAAGAATCTTTGCCGCTGACAAATACTAGCTATATTTCTATGTTTGTCCTTTTGTTAAGATAGATGATGTGTCATAGTTTACAGTGAGGCTGCAATACTTGCGCATTTCGGCCGGACACATCCTTCTTCTTCGTTCGTTCTCAATCTCCCGCTACCAAACCCTGAAAGGGCTTAAGTAGCAGAATATAGTCCAGAGAATGGAATGCGTTCTGTCGTAGTTTACAGCTTGACTGCGATATTTGCACCTTTCGGTCCAACACATCCGACTTCAGCAAGCATTTTTTTGAGTACCGGGTTAGCATTCCCTCTTCGATTCCTTCTCCTTAGACAGTCTGTCCTGCTGCAGCCTGTTATCTAGGATCACCGCGTGGAGGTGTAGAAGGGTCTTGGCAGCTCTGGTTCGCTGGCCCTGACGCTAGCAGTCAGCTATGGGTCGCTAACCACTGCAGTTCATGCGCTACTCGGCGTCTTGATCCCGGCCGGACACATCCGATTTCAGCATTACATTTTTGGAACAGGATATACTTTCCCTCTTTTATCCTCATTCTCTTAGCCAGTTTGCATGAGTGCAGTCTTTTTCCAGGGCCGTCACTTGTAGGCGGACTTGGGTATTGGTTAGTTATGGGTCACTCACCCTGATGCAAACAATAAGCTATAAGTCGCTGGCTGCTGTCAGTTCATTCACTGGTACATATTCACTGACCCCACCCCGGTGACAAATACTAGCCTTACTTCTATGTGTGTCTTACTGTTATGTTAGTAATTTAATAGAAGAGGGGATAACCAAACGGCTTCAGTGTCTGCTTTCCAACCATGAACACCAGCAAACCGCAAGAAGCCATGTCGGGAGAATAGCGAGCATGACGAACCAGAGTAAGGTTGTGTTTGGCCAAAGAACGTGGAATCAGATACGCAAAATGAGCGAGTGCATAGTCATGATGGAGATGCCAAGCTCCGGTTCTCCACAGGTCCGATAGTTTGTGTCTCACAACATCACTGTGGCCAAACACAACTTAATTATGTATCGGCAAGCTTCCTCGTTCCCCAACATGGCTCCTTGTGATGTGTTACTGTTCAAAGTTGAAAATACAGCTGAAGGGGACCCGATTTGAGACACGAGAAGACATTTTTACTCCATTCCCAACATGTGCCTTCCTGAACAGCTTCCAACAATGGCGGGACCACTGGGAGAAGTGTATGATGTCTCAAAGGGGATTCCAGTTTCAAACCTCCATATGGGATCAAGATGCTGAGCAGCGCATGAGCTGCAGTGGTCAGTGACCCACAGCTGACTGCTAGCGTCAGGGCCAGCGAACCATAGCTGTCAAGACCCTTGTACACCTCCACGCGGTGATTCTGGATAACAGGCAGCAGCAGGGCAGACTGGCTAAGGAGAAGGGATCGAAGAAGGAATGCTAACTCGGTACTCAAAAAGTGCTTGCTGAAGTCGGATGTGTTAGACCGAAAGGTGCAAATATCACAGTCAAGCTGTGAACTACGACACAGCGCATTCCGTTTTCTGGACTACATTCTGCTACTTAAGCCCTTTCAGGGTTTGGTAGCGGGAGATTGAGAACGAACGAAGAAGAAGAAACCTCCAGATGAGTAATTGTATTCTTCCGGCCCAAAGGTCGGATACTTTTTGAACACACATCGAATACCATTTTTATCATCATCATCATGTAACCATACCCTCTATAACCACTCTTTCCAGTGACCATACCCTCTATAACCACTCTTTCCAGTGACCATACCCTCTATAACCACTTTCCAGTGACCATACCCTCTATAACCACTTTCCAGTGACCATACCCTCTATAACCACTTTCCAGTGACCATACCCTCTATAACCACTTTCCAGTGACCATACCCTCTATAACCACTCTTTCCAGTGACCATACCCTCTATAACCACTTTCCAGTGACCATACCCTCTATAACCACTCTTTCCAGTGACCATACCCTCTATAACCACTCTTTCCAGTCCGTTGTGTCGGTTGAAGTGTCCAAAAAAACCTCAGTTTTCGGGTCATTATATCATTTATTAGCCAATTCGCCTTCACATCCAGGTCTTGTTGGATGGATTTCTTTCTTTCTTTCTTTGTCCGCGGATATTTCCGGACGTTTCTGTAGCACTGTGTCTCAAAAGCACCGATGTTCTCTCTTATTACTTTTGTAATCGTCCATGTTTCACACTCATAGATTGGCCCAGGATCAATGCATGATGTTAGGATCTTTAGTTATAGTGCCTTGTTTGTAGTGACATGTATATACATACACATAAAAACATGGTGTCAATGCTGACATTTGAATCCCCAACTACGTTAACTGATATTGGTGCAACCTTGACCTTCACTCTTGACTATCAACTCGCCTGTGTTGTACAACCGTGTTCGTTTTTCCTCCATGTATTCTAGGATAAGCAAATACAACTGCGTTACAGCGCAGCTATGTTATAAACCTACATCGTCATTGAGAAACGCTGAGAATTCTGAAAGCGTTAGTTTATTTTACCGCCTAGTGTGCTTAAGTGTGTGTGTGTGTGTATAGTCTAACTTACAGCGAACGACCAATGGAAAGTGTGTGTTGTGTGATCCATTCTAGAAATGTCATTTGTTCATTTTTGTGGTTTTCAGTGTGTGATTCAGAGCAGTTAGGGCAGGGGATCTCACACTGTCGACCTGCTGGGCATATGAAGCCCGCAAATAATTTATGTGGCCAGCGATGTACGTGTACCATCACGCGACGAGGTGGTACATACGTCTTAATTCACCCCTGAGTTCTCGTCGGACGTAATCCGCAGTTGATTATTGTAGCGGGACATTCCATTTCGGGTTTAGGGGAAGACAGATCGAAATACTTTTATTTTAAATACATAACAGCTTAGATACAGATAGCCTGCCGAAGACGGATGTGTCGGACCGAAAGGTGCATATATCGCAGTCATGTTGTAAACTAGCAACACAGCGCATTCCGTTCTCCGGACTACATCCTGCTACTTGCAAAGTCCTGTTCAGGTCTTGGTAGCTGGAGTTTGTTTGTTTGTTTTTTCGTTCGCCTTATTTCTCTAATACCCTAGGCGGTGTGCTTTGTATTGTAGTTTGTTTATTTTGCGCCTGTCGGCCCAGTGCATCCGACTTCAGCATGCATTTTATGTAAGGGTCTGCTTCCTCCTGTATTTTCTAAGGGTTTGGTTCCCCGGGGTAACGACCGATGCTGTGATGGGGATTGAACCCAGCACCTTCTGCTTGTGAGCCGTGTCACTCAACCACTAGCCCACGCCGTCCCTAGCAGGAGTTTGAGAACGAACGCAGAAGAAGATGAAAATAAATGGTTATACTCAGTTTTGCGACCAGTATTCTGGAATAATCTATAGCACTAAAAAGGACCAGAAGGAGATTTCGTGGCAGGCAGATTGAAATAATTGGACGACCAATCACCCAAAAAAAAAAAAAAAGGTAAAGGCCGCCGTCCATCGAAGACGATGATGGCGTAATTAATTTTGCTAGTACTATTTTTAGCAAGGTTTAACTGCGCTACTTTTTATCCTCACTCTCTCGTCTCGAGCCGCCCGACCCCAGTAGCAAGTCAAGGACAACCAACCACCACAATTTTAATTATTGAGATGGCCAGATGTGAACAATATCGGCAAGAGGAATGTCGAAAACGACCAAACTATTTACTTTGATGCGTCGAAGCCACATAAACTCGCACATGTGCGAATCAAACATATGCCATATTTGCGTTTGTTTATCCTCGTTGCTGTTTTCCAAGAACGTTCGATGCTTTGAGTATGTGCACCTGTGGACGGGTCAACAAAGTTGACTGAGTCATTTACTGTTTGGTGGTTAAATCTAGGTTTATTGACAATCCCGTTATAGGCGCCATGTTTTACATCCCTACAGTTAAAAAGTGCATTATTCTGTTACGTCATTACCCCAAATCCGGTGCTAAATATATATTTTCGGGAGTTTGGGGTGAATGCAAGTACCGAGGTTCCGTTTCTTGGGCCAGGTCAGTTCGTGTGTCATATGTGCAGGGGGTGAGACTTTTGCTTAGGGTGTAGTAGGTAAAGGCAGACACATCATACACCTCCGTCGGGGGTGAAGTGTTAGAACCTTCATTGTGCTACGCCACAGCTTTGTCAGGTGGTGTGGCCAGTTCCCTTCCTCGTTGCCTCATTCCTTCCCTAGCCGTCAGCCAGATATCCATTTACAGATGGGTCAACTGGAGCTGTTGGTAACGGGAGTTGAACCTCGTACCTTTGCCATGAAAAGCGAGTGCCCTACCACAGCGCTAATGTAGACCACGGGATAAATATGTCGGAGTCAAGAAATCGACTTAGCTGGATAACACAGACGATATCGTCGCTGGGTCTCCCTGTGAAGACTTGACAGAGCAGATAGCGATTTGGAGAAGCAACAGAACGGAAATGACATAGCCATGAGGCCGAACTGTATAGGTGAATTGTCTTCAAAACCCAAATTCTAAACGTGCAAAGTTTATTGTCAAAGTAACGCTGATCTATTTCTGCTAATTCCTTATTTGTGTTATACCCCAGGAACATGGCGAAACATTCTGGTCTTAAAGGTCAGCGGAAAGAGAGGAAATTACACCGGGACATATTGATTTGGGTGTCTTTAAAACCGAGCGGAGATATACGCTAATAAGGAAAATTGGAGTAGCGCAGTACATTTATTTCAAGATGCTGAGCAGCGCATGAGCTGCAGGGGTCAGCGACCCATAGCTGACTGCTAGCGTCAGGGCTGCAGCAGGGCAGACTGGCTAAGGAGAAGGGAGCGAAGAGGGAATGCTAACCCGGTACTAAAAAAATTCTTGCTGAAGTCGGATGTGTCGGACCGAAGGGTGCAAATATCGCAGTCAAGCTGTAAACTACGACACAACGCGTTCCGTTCTCTGGACTACATCCTGCTACTTGCAAAGCCCTGTTCAGAGCTTGTTAGCGGGAGATTGAGAACGAACGCAGAAGAAGATGAGGAATACCGGTTTATAAGATAATGAACAAAAATGATAAATTAGACTATAACAATATTTTAATATTTTTCCAAAATATTTAGCCGCCTTCAAGAACAAGAGGGCACAGCTACAAATTAGTTAAAGTAAAGTGCAGATTAGATATTAGGAAATATTTTGTTAGTCAGAGAGTAGTTAATGCATAGAATGCAGTGCAACATGAAATAGTGAAGGCAGGGTCAATTGATGCATTCAAGAATAAATTGGATGCACAGTTATTTTTAGATCAAGTGAATGTAGAAGAAGCTGGTTGTGTACATACTCTGCAGAGTCTTCTAAACCAGTATAAAAACGTTAATTTATATCGCCTACTTAGGCAGCAAAATGGAACAGGACGGAAACTGGAATCTTCACTCTATTCGCCTTGGCCTCATTTGCATTTCGCCAATTAACAAATGTATGGAGGTCGAAAACACTAAACAAATGCATCAAATTCATACTTTTCCACAACGCAATATCAGTAATAACACATGGACTAGAATGCTGGAAAATGACAAGAATCCTTGGAAATATACTGAATGCATTTATGTATATTTAAAAAAAATGCCGTATTTGCCCGATTATAGAAGAAAGGTTTTTTTTTTCTTGAGTTTGCGTCCTAAAAAAAATCGGGGGTTCGTTTTATATTTGCGCTCGTCGATGCAAGATCAAGATCTTTCTGTTTTACGATACTGGTTAGTTAATTATATGTCCACTTGGGCCGTGGGGGAACTTCAGTCGTCTATCCTGCACAAGTGCTTTGCGTCGGTTAATGTGAGCCCGTGTCGCTGCACAATCACCTACCTCGCGGCCGTCCCCTTGCCCTGTTTCCAGATCTACCAGCGCTGTAAGCCATCAGTGGAAATTGGTGAGCGTGTATTCTCATGAGTTGACCAAACCAGCTTATTTTCTGCCTGGAAAGGTATTCGGCACAAGGCGTAGTGCCGACCATACTTTGATTGTCGTCGTTCCGCATTCTGTCTATCTCTTATAACACCGATGACCTTCCTGAAACACTTCATTTTTACTCGTCGCAATTCAGCTCTCACGCGATCTGGACAGATGCCATGTTTAGGGCTGGTAGCACATAGTTGGCAGAAATATACTATCTGTCAGCTGTTGCTTTGTTGCTAAACTAATGCCCGGGTGCCTAAGCAGAGAAAGAGGGGGGGGGGGGGGGTGGACAGCTGATACTGGTATATGTTTATTTTACAAAAAAAGCATGCATTTGTTTAAATTGTAACCGATGAAGATTGAGGAGTCTATTGCAGACTAAGGAATGGTGAAGAAATAAACTCGAGTATTAACAACGGGAACATACTCTAAAAACTTCCGCGCAGAAGCAGAGGCACTGAAGGCTGGAGCTGAGCTTGTAATCCAAGGTAAAGATATCCACCAAGAAAACATAGTATTCCTGACTGATGCCGCGTCAGTATTAGCAGAGCTAAACCAACACATACAGAAGATCTCGAGTAATGTATGTTCTCCCTGACACAGCTCTTAACTGAGAACACCCACGATTGGTCATGCAGTGGATCCCATCCCACTGCAATATTGAAGGCAATGAAACTGTAGACAGACTAGCAAAGTGTGGAGGAGCATCCCCACAAACAGACTTGAGTATCACATATAATGAGGCCAAGACCATAATTAAAGCCAACTTCAGGGTAAAATGGGCTGATCAACACCCCGACTTCCGAAAAGAAGACAGCTACTTTAACTTAACTAGAGAAGAGTAAGTCATCATCTTCAGACTGAGAACTGGGCATAACATACTCAAGGGTCATCTTTACAACAAGATGAGGATTGGGACAGATGACAAGTGTCCATGTAGAGAGCATATCATTACCTTCGACACACATCCTGCAAAGCTGCACGCTCACGTAGGATACGAGAGAACAATACTGACCTCGCGAAACAGATTTGAGACAAACCTGTATGGAGATAAAATAGCATTACAAACAACGGTGTCCTTTGTAAGAGAAACCGGTACCTTGATCTGAGGATGAAGAAAGAAGAAGAAATTGTGACACGACCCCACATTTTTTCATGCCAAAGCATGTCTGTTTTTTTTCCAGCTATTTCAATGTATTGTGCTAAGAAATTCATGTCATGTTGGCGACTTTCGTGGAGTCAGGTCAGGTCACCCCGTAACCGGTGAGGTCGTTGGGGTACACATGAAGACATCCTCACAACACCACGCCATCCCTCTCTGTCAGCGACCGCTGCCTGTGCCTTTCCTGGTCGGAGACTGGTCCATTCTTTTATGTTGTCCTCCCACCTCTTTTTGGGACGGCCTCTTGGTCATCTGCCTTGCACCTTTCCGTGCGTGGAGGATCGTATTTGCAAGACCATTTTTCTTTTGACATTTGTCAAGAGGTCTTCAAAAGGCCCAATTGCTGTTGTAATTCTATCTCGTATTTCCTCATTTGTAACACGATCTTTGTACGTGACGTTTAAAAGTCTTGGGAACCATCTCATCTGCAAGGCCTGTATCATTCGTTGTAACTGTCCATGTCTCACAAGCATAGAGGAATATTGACAGGATCAGTGTACGTATTAATCTGATTTCCGTGCATAGTGCTAACCGTTTATCTTGCCAGATTTTTTTAAGCCGTGCAAGCGCCGCTATTGTCTGTGCTATTCTGGCCAACACCTCACATTTTGATCCTTCATCACTGACAATCGACCCTAGATATTTAAAACGGTCAACCACTTCGAGTTCCTGACCATTAGCTTTTATCCTTCTGTTGAAGCCCTCGGCGTTGTTGGTCATTAATTTGGTCTTTTCAGCGTTTATCTCCAAACCATAGTCGAGAGCTGTTTCATCAAGCCTTCTGGTCCATTCCTGGCGTTCTGCTTCTGAATTAGATTACTTCCTTCTTACATTAGAATCATTGGCTGTTGACTAAATACGTACAACTCTAAAAATGTATAACAACAATACCCCCCCCCCCCCCCCCCCCCCCCCCCCTGAATTTCAAATGGTCGTCCTGTATTCGGAAAAATATGGTAATCTGTTTGACGGCCAAACTCCGATCCCCACCGCAAAGCATGCGAACGCCCCTGTAACCGAAATCTACCGTTTTCAAAGCGGAATGCACAGTATTAGCTTTGTGACTCACTTGCAATTCGTGTTGCTAAGGTATGCCACGATTTCACCGTCATTCAGTGATGTAGATACCAGACCTCAGACGAAAAGCGGAATATAGCGTCTTCTTCACTTACTACTACTCGGTACTTGCCTCTTAATTCACCCCAAACAAAAAATGTTCCCCACCGAATTTGAGGTATGACTTCACAGAATAGTCCACTTTTTAACTGTTGGGGGTGTCAAAATATTCTGCGAGAGTAGACAAGAATTCTTGAATCTCTGAACCGGATCAAGATGCTGAGCAGCGCATGAGCTGCAGTGGTCAGCGACCCATAGCTGACTGCTAGCGTCAGGGCCAGCGAACCATAGCTGCCAAGACCATTCTACACCTCCACGCGGTGATCCTGGATAACAGGCTGCAGCAGGACAGACTGGCTAAGGAGAAGGGATCGAAGAGGGAATGCTAACCCGGTCCTAAAAAAATACTTGCTGAAGTCGGATGTGTCGGACCGAAATGTGCAAATATCGCAGCCAAGCTGTAAACTATGACACAACGCATTCCGTTCTCTGGACTACATTTTGCTAGTTACCCTTTTAGGGTTTGGTAGTGGGAGATTGAGAACGAACGAAGAAGAAGAAGAAGAATCTCTGAACGTTGGTCTACGATAAGGAGAGTAGCATCTAAATTTTTACCCTTCATGACATTATCCGTCCTGTCAGGTGACGTAATAACAAACGTTCTTAGTACTTCTACAGGGGCAAATGTCCCTGTGCAGGTCCCAGCTTTGGTAGGAGCTGGATGTAGCCGGGAGAAAGATTTTCTGCTTAGAGGGCTAGGATCGAGCAGCTTAATACTCCGCTGCGTTGGGACAATCGCTTACGGAAAGTTAACCGATGTGCGAGTTCCTCTTAATAGACTTAAACACTAGAGCAAAGTAGACCCAAAGCCTGTTAGGCGCCATCTAATCTGTTCTAAATAAACCAAATCACAATGGCCGGTGTTATGCCATGTCGCACAATTAGCCGTCTCTTACGACATGCTCTCCGTAAAGCAGTCGTGCTATTCTTGTCCTTGTCATACACAAAGACCCCGGCACACCATGTTATCTAACCATAATCCTAACCCTAACAATAATCCTAATCTTAACTCAGTAATCCTTACCACAACCCTTCACAAAACTGAATAAAACCAGCTTTTCTGCACTTCTATCTTTATCTAAGTCTTTACATATTTATATTAAAAAAAATATCATCAACCTGTCCTCCCCTTAACCCGAAATGGAATGTTCCGATCTGAACCCAAGGTGGATTATGACGCAACTACTATTATTCTGACACAATCTGATCAGTATGTTTTGCCTGACCCTGACTAACATTGCCTGATCAGTATGTTTTACCTAACCGTGAATAACATCGTCTGATCAGTATGTTTTGCCCTTCCCCAAACCTGACTAACATAATAAGACCAGTATGTTTCGCCTGACCCTGACTAACATAGTCTGGTCTGACCAGTATGTTGTGCCTGACCAGTATATTGTTCCTGACCAGTATGTTGTGCCTGACCAGTATATTGTTCCTGACCAGTATGTTGTGCCTGGCCCTGACTAATATAATCTGACCAGTATGTTGTGCATGACCTTTACTAACATGATCTGACCAGTATGTTGTGCCTGACCCTGACTAACATAATCTGACCAGTATGTTGTGCCTGACCCTGACTAGCATAATCTGACCAGTATGTTGTGCCTGGCCAGTATGTTGTTTCTGACCAGTAAGTTGTTCCTGACCAGTATGTTGTGCCTGACCAGTATGTTGTGCGTGACCAGTATGTTTTGACGGACCAGTATGTTGTACCTGGCCAGTATGTTGTGCCTGACCAGTATGTTTGTTTTGCCTGATCAGTATGTTGTGCGTGACCAGTATGTTTTGTCTGACCAGTATGTTGTGCGTGACCAGTATGTTGTGCCTGATCAGTCATTTAAGTCTCCTCTCCCAGATCGTACATTTAACATTACGTGCTCCAAGCAACAAGAACGGTCAAGGGCCGCAATCAGACAATACGTACGTCACGATCCAGAAACCAATCCCCTTCAATCTAGTGGATCAATCTCAATCTCGGTGGTCGGCTAGCACAACAATCATGAGGAAGTCAAGTCGGAGAAGTCATCTTCTCCCCCCTTCTCTCTTCCTCTCCACTTCCCAATCAAGGCCACTCAGTCCAATGGAATACAGAAGACTTGACTGAACTAGGTCAAGAAAGAAGGTACCAGATAGAACATTCTGTCGTTCTCACTGGTGATCCTGAACGCTGCAGGATAGAGGGGCAATGTACAAGAGAATGCGCTTGAGAGAGGAAGAGAAACATCGTTGGGAGAAGAGGCAGAATGAGAGATAAATCGAATGAGAGATAAATCGAATGAGAGATACATCGAATGAGAGATACATCGAATGAGAGATAAATCGAATGAGAGACGACGTGACACTAAAATGGGGACAGTGAGAGAGAGACACATATTACGTGAGATGAACACAGAGTAGGAAAGGTCGAGTGAGGGGAAAGAGTGGATGAAAGAGATACTTTGAGTGAAAGACACGTATAAAGATAAGGAGGATAGATGGACATATATGTGGGTTGGTTAGATAGATAGATAGACAGACAGATAGATAGATAGATAGATAGATATATAGATAGATATATAGATAGATATATAGATAGATAGATAGATAGATAGATAGATAGATAGATAGATAGATAGATAGATAGATAGATAGAATTAAGTGATAGAGATACACAACGAGGGTGTCAGAGGGACATATAGATAGTGCTGGAGACACATACATATACACAAAGAGAGTGTCAGAGGGGCATATAGATAATGCCAGAGACACATACAGATACACATAGAGAGTGTCAGAGATACACGTGTATATATAGTGCAGAGACATACAGATACACATAGAGAGTATCAGATATACACATATATATACATATATATAGAGCAGAGTCATACAGATACACAGAGAGTGTCAGAGATACACACATATAGATAGGGCAGAGACATACATATACACATAGAGAGTGTCAGCGATACACATAAATAGATAATGCAGAGACATGCAGATACACATATATAGATAGTGCCAGAGACACATACATATACACATAGAGATAGTGCCATAGACACATAGAGAATGTCAGAGAGACACATATATAGATAGATCGAGAGACACGGTGAGTAAAACGGAGACCTTACCCGGAATTCTAACATTAGACATACCAGAGGTTGGCAAACTCTGATCTAACTTATTGGATGAATGGTGGCCAGGTCGTCTATCCTGCCAGAACAGAACCTATTATCCAGATTGTTATCAGTTGCTCTCGGACAATTTCTCGGAAGAGTTAATATCCGACTAATATGATGTAAACTTGTCATATTAGGAAATTAGTCACAATCAGCGGGAGTCTAGCCTGGAGACGCCGGCAGACCGATTGTTTGTTTAAGTTTCCTTTCTTTCGATGGATATATTAGCCGTCCATTACAAGCGATGATAGTTAGTTTTCTTTCCACTTGTGCCGTTTAGCGTCGTGGGGAGCTTAAGTCGGTTATCCTGCGTCAAGTGCGTTGCGTCGGTCAATGTGAGCCCTTGTTGTTGCACAATCACTCTGTCATCTATCCACCTACATCGCGGCCGCCCCCTTGCCCTGTAGCCAGATCTACCAGCATTGTAAGCCATCAGTGGAAGATGATGAGGGTGCATTCTCCTGAGATGACCAAACCAACTTATTTTCTGCCTGGAAATGTATTCGACACAAGAAGTAGTGCCGACCATACTTCGAATGTCGCCATTTCACATTCTGTCTCGTCTGGTAACACAGATGACTTTCCTCAAACACTTCATTTCACAAGTCGAAATTCTGCTCTCGCACGCTCTTGACAAGAGGCCATGTTTGGCACTGGTAGCACAGAGTCGACATAAATATACTGTTTATCAGCTGTTGCTTTGTTGCCAAACTAATGCTCGGGTGTCCAAGCAGTGGGGACATCTGATAAGTCACCGTAGATGCTTTCTGGCACCTTGTCTCAGCTATGATGACAAGAACAATCAGATATATTGTGTTGCAACTCATCGGTAAGTCCGGAGGTAACTGTTTAGTCCAATTCTGGCACGGAAACCCCTTCTAAACATCTAGCATTGAAGGTAAAAAATTGGATATGTGTGTTTCAGTTGTTTTGTCTTTTCGCAAAGTCAGTTTTTTTCTGTGCTTCGGAGGCCCGGCGTTTCTCAGCAATGGAGGTGCCTCTGATGGTGGTTCCACGCCATGCCTGGCGGTCATGTGCGAGGCATTTCCACGAGTTTGCATCGATTTTGAAGCGCTTCTTTTGGCCACTGATCAGACACAGGCACTCCTTCAGCTCACCATACATTAGTTGTTTGGGGATACGGCTGTCTGGCATTCGCGCGACCTGACCCGCCCACATAATCTGGGTCGTCTGCAGCAATGTGTGGATGCTCGATATTTTGGTTGTATGTATGTTGTTTTGTCTTTTCGTAAAGCCCACTTTCTTCTGTGCTCCGGAGGCCGGACGTTTCTCAGCAATGGATGTGCCTCTGATGGTGGTTCCACGGCGTGGCTGGCCCACCTAATCTGGGTCGTCTGCAGCAATGTATGAATGCTCGATATTTTTGTTGTGGGTATGTTGTTTTGTCTTTTCGCAAAGTCCGCTTTGTGCTGTGCTTCGGAGGCCCGACGTTTCTCAGCAATGGTGGTTCCACGGCGTGGCTGGCCCACCTAATCTGGGTCGTCTGCAGCAATGTATGAATGCTCGATATTTTTGTTGTGGGTATGTTGTTTTGTCTTTTCGCAAAGTCCGCTTTGTGCTGTGCTTCGGAGGCCCGACGTTTCTCAGCAATGGTGGTTCCACGGCGTGGCTGGCCCACCTAATCTGGGTCGTCTGCAGCAATGTGTTGATGCTCGATACTTTTATCTCCGTGAGGATCTCGGTGTTTGGTATCCTATACTGCCACTGTATTTTGAAGAACTTCGATGGAGATACATCTTTTCCAGCATCAGTCTTTTTAGTTACATCAGGAAATCTGGGTTTGGAAAGAAGCTGGAGATGCCAAGTTCCCGTTGTCCACAGATCCTATCGTTTGCGTCGAACATCATCCCCCAAGGCGACGGATGACCTCCAGATGGTACTCTTTGGTAATGTTTTAATTTGGTGTGCATCCTCGTGATGCACAACCCCACGGGGGTCAGGGGAAAACGGTCAACATGACTTTGACATTGCTGCGCACCTGGTGTTAGAAAATATAACGTATGCTCGGTGCACTCACCACTGAAAGGTTGCCGGACGCAATCTGCTGGCGGGAACATGCACGCATGCGCCCTATACACCCCTGCCGAAGGACAACATCCATACTTGATTTGTTTCCGTGATAAAAAAATCATAATTAAGGTATTATACTTTTTGAACACACCTCGTACAAACCCTCTGTAATCGCCATCTTCCCCTACAAAGAAAGAAACAGTGGTGCTATTCTGTCTGCGCCCCCCCCCCCCCCCACCCTGGAATCACTCCGGTGAAGTAACATCCAAGTGCATCCTCCAGAAGTTCATAGTTTAACGGACGCTTCGTTAGTGCATGATTTCATCGGTATTTATAGCACATGCCTGCTATCGATTGTGACAGCTCCTCCGTGGCTTGGTGTTTCTCACATTCTCTCGGCCCGCTCTGTGGGCCTGTCTGTCTGCAGTCGCGTCTAAAGTACGTTAGAACACAGGACACTTGCTAACACTAGGCGCAGGTGCGTAGTTTCAGTGTTCCAGGGTTGATGAATTTATTTCTCATCGGGAAAGGCTGGTCTGGTAAATACATTTATGCGAGTTTTACGTTCAGACATTCTGGATTGATAAAATAATGTGAACTTTGTGGTTCCGAAATCCTGGTTTGATAAAATGTAAGTTGTATGTTCTGAAATCCTGGATTGATAAAATGTGAGTTTATGTTCTGTAATGCTGAATTGATGAAAATAATGTGAGTTTTATACTCATAAATCCTGGATTGATAAAATGGAAGTTTTATGTTCTGACATCCTGGATTGATAAAATGTGAGTTTTGTATTCTGTAATGCTGAATTAATGAAAATAACGTGTTTTATGTTCATAAAACCTGGTTGGATAAAATAATACGAGTTTTATGTAAAGAAATTTTGAATTGATAAAATAGTATTTGTGTTCAGACATCCTGGATTAATAAAATAATATGAGTTTTATGTTCAGAAATCCTGGATTGATTCACTCATTCTTATTTGAGGAAGTGTGGTCTAATTATTATAGTAATGTACATTTTATGTCAAACATCCTGAATTGATGACATGCGAGTTTTATGTTAAGAATTCCTGGATGGATTGATAAAATAATGTGAGTTTTATGTTGATAAATCCTGGATTGATAAATACAAATAATGTGAGTTTATATTGATAAATCCTGGATTGATAAATACAAATAATGTGAGTTTATGTGGAGAAATCCTGGATTGATTGATACAAATAATATGAGTTTTATGTTCAGAAATCCTGGATTGATGAACTCACTTCTGATTACTTACTTAATCGCTCCTCTTCTACACTGGAGCGTAGAGGTTTACCAGAAATGCAGACTATTCTATCCGCTCTCTTCATCTTGGAGTGGGCCAAGCCCAGTCCTCGGTCTCTTGTAGATTGTGACAATCCAAGGGTTGCTATGAATATGGGTTCTTATCTTTCTTTTCGCCTGTGTCATGCTTGTGCCTTTCAGTGTCAGATTATTTAAAAATTAAAAAAAAAATATTTTGCTTTCGCTTTATTTCTCAAATCCACAAGGCGGTGTGCGTTACACTGTGAATTTTATTTTGCACCTGTCGGCCCAGTGCATCCGACTTCAACATGTATTTTATGTTATGGGGATCAAACTCAGCACCTTGGAGTCGTGAACCTTGTCACTTAACCACTAGACCACGCCGTCCCCAGTGTCAGGTTATGAAGATGGTTCTTGACCAGGCACTAGTATGTGCTTCGTTCACGTGGAGATTTACTGCTTCTGCTATTTCTGCTATCCATCTTTTACCTGGTCGGCCCTTGGCTTTGAATCCATTGTGTCTGTCTGTATAGCATTGCTTTCTCAGGGATACTATCTAGTGTTTGTCGCGTCATGTGGCCGAACCATTTGGTTTGCTGTCTCTTGATGAGGTCTAGCACTGGTGTTATACCTACTTGTTTCCTAATATCTTTGTTTGTGATTCTATCCATTATTGTTACTCTTAGCATTCTGCGTAGGGATTTCATCTGTTGTTACAATATTTCTTTTTATCTTTGCTTGTCAGTGTCCAATTTTGGCACTGATAGTACAGCTTGGGTATTTCTTTTTGTATCCATTGTCACGTGTTTACATAGAAATATCAGGGGACATTTGCCCATTAATTTGACTTGCTTTATCACATCTGTTCTGGATTTCAGTGTCCCCTTTGTCATCTGCTGAGATTATGTTAGAATATGGGTTAAATAGATTCAATAATGAATTTATGTGCTTCAAATGACATGAGAGGAGACTAGCGTCTGACCAACAAAACGTACTGATATGACATGTTAGACCCAGGCAAAGCGTACTGCTATGACATGTTAGACCCAGGCAAAGCGTACTGATATGACATGTTAGACCCAGGCAAAGCGTACTGATATGACATGTTAGACCCAGGCAAAGCGTACTGATATGACATGTTAGACCCAGGCAAAGCGTACTGATATGACATGTTAGACCCAGGCAAAGCGTACTGATATGACATGTTAGACCCAGGCAAAACGTACTGATATGACATGTTAGACCCAGGCAAAGCGTACTGATAGGGAATGTAGCTCAGTTACCTATCTAATCCCCCTCGTGATAGAGGCTCTTTCTGAGTTGACATATTTCCCCCCAGTGGCCGATCCTACTGCTGTTAGCATTTGAGGAAGTCATTTTCTGAGGTCTCCACAAGACATTTCGTCGCATTTGTCTAGATTTCTTCTATATCCTGAAATCTTTTCCATTTGAGGAAGTCATTTTCTGAGGTCTCCACAAGACATTTCGTCGCATTTGTCTTGATTTCTTCTATATCCTGAAATCTTTTCCATTTGAGGAAGTCATTTTCTGAGGTCTTCACAAGACATTTCGTCGCATTTGTCTTGATTTCTTCTATATCCTGAAATCTTTTCCATTTGAGGAAGTCATTTTCTGAGGTCTTCACAAGACATTTCGTCGCATTTGTCTTGATTTCTTCTATATCCTGAAATCTTGTCCATTTAAGGAAGTCATTTTCTGAGGTCTCCACAAGACATTTCGTCGCATTTGTCTAGATTTCTTTTATATCCTGAAATCTTGTCCATTTAAGGAAGTCATTTTCTGAGGTCTCCACAAGACATTTCGTCGCATTTGTCTAGATTTCTTTTATATCCTGAAATCTTGTCCATTTGAGGAAGTCCTTTTCTGAGGTCTCCACAAGACATTTCGTCACATTTGTCTAGATTTCTTTTATATCTTGAAATCTTGTCCATTTGAGGAAGTCATTTTCTGAGGTCTCCACACGACATTTCGTCGCATTTGTCTAGATTTCTTTTATATCCTGAAATCTTGTCTATTTAAGGAAGTCATTTTCTGAGGTCTCCACAAGACATTTCGTCGCATTTGTCTAGGTTTCTTTTATATCCTGAAATCTTGTCCATTTGAATAAGTCATTTTCTGAGGACTCCACAAGACATTTCGTCGCATTTGTCTAGATTTCTTTAATATCCTGAAATCTTGTCTATTTAAGGAAGTCATTTTCTGAGGTCTCCACAAGACATTTCGTCGCATTTTTCTAGATTTCTTTTATATCCTGAAATCTTGTCTATTTGAGGAAGTCATTTTCTGAGGTCTCCACAAGACATTTCGTCGCATTTGTCTAGATTTCTTTTATATCCTGAAATCTTGTCTATTTGAGGAAGTCATTTTCTGAGGTCTCCACAAGACATTTCGTCGCATTTGTCTTGATTTCTTCTATATCCTGAAATCTTGTCTATTTAAGGAAGTCATTTTCTGAGGTCTCCACAAGACATTTCGTCGCATTTGTCTAGATTTCTTTTATATCCTGAAATCTTGTCTATTTGAGGAAGTCATTTTCTGAGGTCTCCACAAGACATTTCGTCGCATTTGTCTTGATTTCTTCTATATCCTGAAATCTTGTCTATTTAAGGAAGTCATTTTCTGAGGTCTCCACAAGATATTTCGTCGCATTTGTCTAGATTTCTTTTATATCCTGAAATCTTGTCTGTTTGAGGAAGTCATTTTCTGAGGTCTCCACAAGACATTTCGTCGCATTTGTCTAGATTTCTTTTATATCCTGAAATCTTGTCCATTTGAGGAAGTCATTTTCTGAGGTCTCCACAAGACATTTCGTCGCATTTGTCTTGATTTCTTCTATATCCTGAAATCTTGTCTATTTAAGGAAGTCATTTTCTGAGGTCTCCACAAGACATTTCGTCGCATTTGTCTAGATTTCTTCTATATCCTGAAATCTTGTCTATTTAAGGAAGTCATTTTCTGAGGTCTCCACAAGACATTTCGTCGCATTTGTCTAGATTTCTTTTATATCCTGAAATCTTGTCTGTTTGAGGAAGTCATTTTCTGAGGTCTCCACAAGACATTTCGTCGCATTTGTCTAGATTTCTTTTATATCCTGAAATCTTGTCTATTTGAGTGGCTTGAATTTGAGTCTTGGAAATAGGGAACAGTCGCAGCAACAAGCCATGTCTGGAGAGGGTGGGGGACGACTGTCAATCGTATCATTACATTTCTGAGGTTTGCAGGGATGATTTATATGGATGATGGATAAAGGTCGCTTGACTTCACAGTCGCCACTCACTCTTCTTTTTAGTTCATTCGTTTTCAAACTTCCACTACCAAACCTTGAAAAGGGATGTCCGAAGAATGGAATGCGTAGTGATAAACACCAGACTGATGTGGCATCTGGAAGAAAAACGAATACTAATTCCACAGCAAGCCGGCTTTAGACAGCACAGATCCACTGAGGACCAGGTCATCCTCATAGCCCAGGAGATAAAAGATGCCTACCAGGCACAGAAACACACAGTAGCTGTTTGGGTGGATCTGGAAAAGGCATTTGACAAAGTCTGGAAAAATGGACTTAGAGTCAAGCTAAGAAGAAGTGATGTCTGTGGGAAGATGTACAAGTGGATCAACCACTACCTCAAACAAAGAACGGCCAGAGTCCAAGTACAAGGGCAGATGAGCAAAAAGGTGACACTCGAGCAGGGAGTACCCCAAGGGGGAATATTGTCACCCACACTCTTCCTGGTATATATAAACGATATTACAGAGAATATACCAAGAAGAGTCCATAGCTCAATGTTTGCAGACGATCTGGCTATGTGGACCTCTGAAAAGAATCTCACCATAGCAAGAAATCGGATGCAGACGGCCCTAACATCGCTGGAAGAGTGGGCGAACTCATGGCTGGTCAAAATAAACGAGGAGAAAACCACATGCACAATATTCTCGCTTTCATTAAAACTCCAAAGTACCAAATTAAATCTAAATGGCAAAATCCTGCAGCCAAACGACAACCCAACCTATCTGGGAGTCACATTTGATCGGCGCATGACATGGAAAAGTCAGATTGAGAGAAACCGAATGAAAGCCAGAGAAAGAATGGCAATCATGAGGAAACTTGCTGGCACAAGCTGGGGAGCAGACGAAGGCATACTAAAGAAACTGTACACTGGAAGAGTGAGACCAGTTCTCGAGTATGGCATTGCGGCATGGACAACAGCAGCGAAGGCGAACTTCGATAAAGTTAACAAACTTCAAAACCAAGCCATGAGAATTATAACAGGTGGCATGAAGTCAACGCCAATTGTAGAACTTGAAAAGATTACAAAACTGCAATCCATGACCGATAGAAGAGACTGCAGAGCCCAGCTGCAGTCAGAGAAACTCCGAAGACTGACTGACCATCCAATGCACCAGAGACTAAACAATTTGGGAAATGGGAAACTAAAGCGGAGAAACTTTGCAGAAATAGCCAAAGCAAAGTTGCACGAAGATCCCATAAACGCACTAACAACACCAAAACCCATCACTACTGTACGAAAACCTACCTGGAGGCAGGATATATTTCCAGAGGTGGTAGAAAATATACCAGGTATTGCAAACAAAAACTGCCAGACTGAAAAAGAAAGGAGAGATACTACCCTAAGCTTCATAAAGAAAAGCTACCCAAGCATGGACTGGACCCATGCATACACCGACGGTTCTGTAACAAACACTACACAGAACGGAGGGGCAGGAGCATTCCTGAACCTACCAAATGGCAGAAAAATAACACTGTCATTCGCTACTGGTAAGTACACAGGCAATTTCAGAGCGGAGGCAGAGGCACTGAGGGCGGCAGTGGAAGAAATGGTGACACACAGTGAAAATGAGAGCCATATAGTCCTGCTGACAGATGCTCTCGCCGTAGTCACAGCGCTAAAAAGCCAGAAAAACACTGAGCTAAATGACTTAAGAGCAGCACTCTGCAAACTGTGCCAGCAGTCCGCACCAAAAAGGGTAGTGGTACAGTGGGTTCCGTCACACTGCAACATCCAAGGCAACGAGGAGGCAGACAGACTGGCAAAAGAAGGTGCAAGACTACCACAAACAGATACCAGTATGACGTACGAAGAGTCAAAACGGCTTATCAACGCCAGATACATGACCAAATGGGAAACCGAACATACTGGTTACACCAAAAACGATGCCTATTACCAGTTGAACCGAAGAGAGCAGGTCGTTGTCTTCAGACTTCGCACTGGCCACAACAGACTGAGGTACCACCTATTCAACAAATTGAAGATAGGGTGTACCGACGAATGCCCGTGCGGTACTGGTAAAATGACCTCTGAACATCTGCTGCAGAACTGCCCGACATACGAGGATCAGAGAGAGCAGATGTGGCCATTACCAGTGGAACTGCAAGACAAGCTCTATGGCAGTGCGAGAGCCTCAGGATGACCGCCGCTTTTTTCGAAAAAATAATGGTTACTGTCTGACTGCGTACGCAGAAGAAGAAGAAGAAGAAGAAGAAGAATGCGTAGTGTCGTAGTTTACAGCTTGACTTGGGTACTACCACCTTTCGCTCCGACACATCCGACTTCAGCAAGCATTTTTTAGTACCGGGTTGCCTTCCCTCTTGGACCCCTTCTCCTTACCCAGTCTGCCCTGTTGGAGCCTGTTATCTAGGATCACCGCGTGGATGTGTAGAAGGGTCTTGGAAGCGTCGAAGTCGCTGGCCATATCGCGATCTATGTGTTGCTGACCACTACAACTAATGCTGACACCACTCTAGGTGTAGGCTGTTTTTTTTGTAGGTAGGTAGTCAGCGTTGCAGTACAGCCATGAGAACCTCTGTCCACCTTCTCAAGTACGCCTGTGGATGTAAGAAGATTCTCTGTAACCTGCTACCAAATAAACGTCAAGAGCTCAATCAGCGCTAGTGGTTTCGAACAGTTCCCTCCTTCTCTTTCTCCATCTAGTTGGTCTATATCACTCCATCTCTCTCTTTTCCTCTCTTTCTCTCACGCTCCCCCTCTTTCTCTATCCCTCTCTTTCCCTCACTATCCCTCTCTTATTCCTTCTCTTTATGTTCCTCACTATCCTTTTCTCTCTCATTCTTTCTCTCTCCTTCCCTCTTTCACTCTCTCTCTTTCACTCTCTCTTAATACGTGTATCACTATCTCTCCTTCTTTCTCACTCTCTATCTCTATCACTGTCCCTCTCTCTCTTTCACTCTCTCATTCTCTCTCTCTCCTTTCTCACTCTCCCTCTATCTCTCCTCACTCTGCCTCTATCTCTCCTCACTCTCTCCTCTCACTCTCTCTTTCACTCCCCCTCTCTCTCTTTCACTCACACTCTCTATCACTCTATTTCTCCTCACTCTCCCCTTTCTCACTCTCCCTCTGTCTTTCACTCTCTATCACTCCACCTCTCTCTCCCTGTCTCTCTCTCTCCCCCTGTCTCTCTCTCTCCCCCCCTCTCTCTCTCCCCCTCTCTCTCTCTCTTTCACTCTCTCTCCCTGGCTCTTTGCCATCACACACAGAATGACGCAGCAATAATATTAGAATTTTGTAGATGCGAAATGTCGATAACGCTACTTCTGATATGATACCACCGTTATGGTAATACAGCGACGACTCTCTTCTTTTATCATTGCTTACTTAGACTGGGACTGGATTCTTCCAGAAATTCAGCTTTATTTCCTCACCTTTCTTTTTTTTTTTTTACAAGATTGAGTGTATAGTGGGCATACGTCGGGTTTCCAATCACCAGGTGTGCAGCGATTTCAAAGTCACGTTGGAGACGGCGTGGGCTAGAGGTTAAGTGGCACGGCTCACAATCCGAAGGCGCTGGGTTCGATCCCCATCACAGCACCGGCCAGGGAAGCAAACCTTTAGAAAATACAGGCGGAAGCAGACCCGTACATAAAATGCATGCTGAAGTCGGATGCACTGGGCCGACAGGCGCAAAATAAAAACCACAGTGCAACGCACACTGCCTTGGAAATGAGAGAAATAAAGCAAATGCCAAAAAAATAAAAAATCGTGTTGACCGTTTTCGTTAACTCCTGTCGGGTTGTGCATAACGAGTACACACCACAAATCAAAACATTGCCAAAGAGTACCACCTGGAGGCATTTGGTTGCCTTCGTGATGCTGTTCGACGCAAACGACCGGGATCTGAGGACAACGGGAATTCGGCACCTACATCATTCCAGATCTCCGCACCTGATTCCGATGTTCTTGGCCAAACACAACCCTCCTCTGGTTTGCATGGCCCCCTTTCGATTGCTTCTCAATGCAAGTCGGCGTAGGACACATCCATTCACCCCTTGTAGACAGGTGAAAATAGGAAACATTTTTGTGTTTTAACATCTTAACAGCAGTGTTTCCCAACCCAAACTTTTCACGCCTGAAGACTGGTGAAAATAGGAAACATTTTTGTATTTAACATCTTTACAGCAGTGTTTCCCAAATTTTTCCATCCAGTAGACCGGTGACAATAGGAAATATTTTTGTGTTTAACATCTTTACAGCAGTGTTTCTCAAACTTTTCAAGTCTGTAGACCGGTGAAAATAGGAAACATTTTTCGCTAACTACTCTCGACAGAATTGAATCGTCTTTTTGTTTTTTAACTTCAATCTAAAATTATGACACAAAAATTCTACATAGTTATTTAAATAACCAGAAAGTTCATTCTCTCCCTCTCCCCCTCCCCCCCCCCCCAATCTCCCCACCCTAGCTCCTCCCTCATTAACAAACAAAAAACAAAAAAAAACATTCTTTGACAAAAAAAACATTACAGATGAGCTCTTGTGTCCGTAAAGTACGGATACTTGTGTAGCTGACGTCATTTGAGGTATAAAATGAGCCAATCAGAGGTTAGATCCATCAAGGCGAACTTCACAGCTAATGGGTTAAGCCGCAATAACTTTTCCGTGGGCCGGCAGGAAATTACTGCAGACATGCGGTTGGGAAACACTCTTCTATGGGGTGAGCTGCCATCGATAGAAAGAAAGCAGTAGTAAAGATCCCGTTTTGAAACATATGTGGCATATTGAGAATGTGTTGTTAGATCCATATGGTACTTGCGTCTTTATTCACCCCAAACAATTCCCCGGGTTTACATTGTGAGTATTTGACAGCTGATGACTGCAGTGGGACATTTCATTTCGAGTTAAGGGGAGAACAGATCCATATAATTTTAATTTTTTGAAAATAAATAAAAACGTAATAAAGATCGATATTTAGAGAAGATGGCTATATTCAATTTTGCGACCAATTTTCTGGGATAATGTTGGGCCCTTGAACTGAGTAGAAGGACACTGTCTGGCAGACATATTTAAATATTTGGACGACCAAACACCACCGTTTTAATTATTTAGGTGACCAGATTTGACCAATGTCGGCAAGAATGGCTCTGAAAACGTCCACTCCATTTACTTTCATTCGTCGACCCCACATGAGCTCGCATATGTATGGCTTGGCTTGATTCGTTCTCAATCTCCCGCTACCAAACCATGAAAGGACTTAAGTAGCAGAATGTAGTCCAGAGAACAGAATGCGTTGTCTCGTAGTTTACAGCTTGATTTACACCTTTCGGTCCAACACATCCGACTTCAGCAAACATTTTTTGTGTACCGGGTTAGCATTCCCTCTTCGATCCCTTCTCCTTAGCCAGTCTGCCTGCTGCAGCCTGTTATCCAGGATCACCGCGTGGAGGTGTAGAAGGGTCTTGGCAGCTCTGGTTCGTTGGCCCTGACGCTATCAGTCGGCTATGGGTCGCTGACCACTGCAGCTCATGCGCTGCTCATCATCTTGAACCCGCATATGTGTGAATCAAGCATACGCATGTGTGGGCGCCATACTTGCGTTTGTTTCTCTTCTTTGCTGTTTCCCAAGAACCTTCGTTGCATTGAGTATGTGGGAGGGTCAACAAAGTTGACAAGTCTTTTACTGTTTGATGGTTAAATCTAGGTTTATTGGCAATCCCGTTATAGGCGCGATGTTTGCTACCCCCACAGTTGAAAAGTGGACCATTCTGTGATGTCACTACTACCAAATCAGGTGCTAAAAATGAATATCCGGTGCTTTAAAAATATTTTTTTTGTTTGACGTGAATTAAAACGCAAGCGCGGCTTCCCCCCCCCCCCCCCCATATTGTGGTTGACCGTTTTAAATATCTTGGGTCGATTGTCAGTAATGAAGGATCAAAACTTTAGGTGTTGGCCAGAAAAGCACAGGCAATAGTGGCGCTGGCACGGCCTAACATAACCTGGCAAGATAAACGGTTAGCACTATGCACGAAAATCAGATTAATGCGTACACCGGCCCTGTCAATATTCCTCTATGATTGTGAGACATGGACAGTTACAGCTGATCTTCAACGAAGAATACAGGACTTGGAGATAAGATGTTTCCGAAGACTTTTAAACGCCACGTACAACGATCGAGTTACAAATGAGGAAATACGAGATCGAATTACAACAGCAATAAGCAATTACAACTGTCAAAAGAAGGAAACTCGCTTGGTACGGTCACATATCGAGATCAAATGGTCTTGCAAATACGATCCTCCACGGAAAGGTGCAAGGCAGACGACAAAGAGGCCGTCTCAAAAAGATGTGGGAGGACAACATAAAAGACTTCACCAATCTCCGACCAGAATAAGCACAGGCAGCGACCGATGACAGAGCAGGGTGCCGTAGGGTTGTGAGAATGTCTTCATGTGTGCCCAAACGACCTCACCGGTTACGGGATGACCTAACCTGACCCTATATTATCTTGACCACACGCACGCTAGGCATGTGGTCAGCATCACGCCGGCCGTATTTCCTTCACAAATTGTTCTAGCAGCTACTTTTTGAGACTGGGGCGACCCAGAGGGAACCGTTTTCACAGCGGAATAAAAATTCCGGAGACATAACACGGAAATAAAAACGCGAAACGAATCGGGTCCCACCTTCTTTAGTCGTCTCTTACGACATACTTTACAGTGTTGTTATTGGTTGCTTCCCTTGTGGACCCCGGAAGCACTAGGGCGAATCCACTTTATGGGTGGAGGAATTATGAAGTTTATTTTAGAGGTCATATCCCATTCATCGCATCATTAATTAATTATCCAGTCGCGTTGCGTATTTAACAGATGAAATATAATGGGTATTAAGTGGAATGACGTGGTGAGGAATGAAGACCTTATGGGAAAGGAGCCAACAACAGCCGTTGGAATAACTCCATTACCAAAAGGCCTGAACACACAAGAAGGTCTGTGTAAGGGGCAGGTGTACAGAGCCATGTGTTAGAAGTGCTTGCCAATCAATGTCCTTGAAGTGCCATACACGGCTCACAAGACAGAAACCAGTGCTCTCCAGTTTGATCTGTGTGACGCCACCCTTCTCAGTTCATGAATGTTGCTCGTCCATAGTGGATCTTCCTATTTCCCTGCTGCCAGATGGAGACCACATAAACGCTTGCAGGTGGAGTCTCTTGCTGTCCTTTCTTAGAACATGGCCGATGTATGACAAGTCTTTTCCTTAGTAATGAAACATTTTATTGATTGGTGACTTCGCTAGTTGTTATGTTGGCTATGAATTCCTCCCAGCCAGCGTTTAACAGTTTTCTAAGACACTTATTCTCGAATACATATAGTCTATTTGTTAATTTCCATCATTCACATCCATAGGTCAGTATTGGTAATACCTTGGAGTTAAACGTGTTATTTTCCATCATTCACATCCGTAGGTCAGTATTGGTAATACCTTGGAGTTAAACGTGTTATTTTCCATCATTCACATCCGTAGGTCAGTATTGGTAATACCTTGGAGTTAAACGTGTTATTTTCCATTAGTCGCATCCAAAGGTCAGTATTGGTAATACCTTGGAGTTAAAGGTGTTATTTTCCATCATTCACATCCGTAGGTCAGTATTGGTAATACCTTGGAGTTAAACGTGTTATTTTCGATTAGTCGCATCCATAGATCAGTATTGGTAATATCTTGGAGTTAAACGTGTTATTTTCCATTAGTCGCATCCATAGGTCAGTATTGGTAATACCTTGGAGTTAAACGACCTGAGCTCGGTGTGCTCATTCGGTGATTTTGATTTCCAAATGTTGGTTAAAGTGGCCTGCGGCTAGAGCAATGCGAGGGAACATGTCCTTAGAGGTATCCCCATCTTGAGTGATCTTTCTTCCCAGATAGATTAGTTCCCCATCTTGAGTGATCTTTCTTCCCAGATAGATTAGTTCCCCATCTTGAGTGATCTTTCTTCCCAGATAGATTAGTTCCCCATCTTGAGTGATCTTTCTTCCCAGATAGATTAGTTCCCCATCTTGAGTGATCTTTCTTCCCAGATAGATTAGTTCCCCATCTTGAGTGATCTTTCTTCCCAGATAGATTAGTTCCCCATCTTGAGTGATCTTTCTTCCGAGATAGATTAGTTCCCCATCTTGAGTGATCTTTCTTCCCAGATAGATTAGTTCCCCATCTTGAGTGATCTTTCTTCCCAGATAGATTAGTTCCCCATCTTGAGTGATCTTTCTTCCCAGATGGATTAGTTCCCCATCTTGAGTGATCTTTCTTCCCAGATAGATTAGTTCCCCATCTTGAGTGATCTTTCTTCCCAGATAGATTAGTTCCCAATCTTGAATGATCTTTCTTCCCAGATAGATTAGTTCCCCATCTTGAGTGATCTTTCTTCCCAGATAGATTAGTTCCCCATCTTGAGTGATCTTTCTTCCCAGATAGATAGATTAGTTCCCCATCTTGAGTGATCTTTCTTCCCAGATAGATAGATTAGTTCCCCATCTTGAGTGATCTTTCTTCCCAGATAGATTAGTTCCCCATCTTGAGTGATCTTTCTTCCCAGATAGATTAGTTCCCCATCTTGAGTGATCTTTCTTCCCAGATAGATTAGTTCCCCATCTTGAGTGATCTTTCTTCCCAGATAGATTAGTTCCCCATCTTGAGTGATCTTTCTTCCCAGATAGATTAGTTCCCCATCTTGAGTGATCTTTCTTCCCAGATAGATTAGTTCCCCATCTTGAGTGATCTTTCTTCCCAGATAGATTAGTTCCCCATCTTGAGTGATCTTTCTTCCCAGATAGATTAGTTCCCCATCTTGAGTGATCTTTCTTCCCAGATAGATTAGTTCCCCATCTTGAGTGATCTTTCTTCCCAGATAGATTAGTTCCCCATCTTGAGTGATCTTTCTTCCCAGATAGATTAGTTCCCCATCTTGAGTGATCTTTCTTCCCAGATAGATTAGTTCCCCATCTTGAGTGATCTTTCTTCCCAGATAGATTAGTTCCCCATCTTGAGTGATCTTTCTTCCCAGATAGATTAGTTCCCCATCTTGAGTGATCTTTCTTCCCAGATAGATTAGTTCCCCATCTTGAGTGATCTTTCTTCCCAGATAGATTAGTTCCCCATCTTGAGTGATCTTTCTTCCCAGATAGATTAGTTCCCCATCTTGAGTGATCTTTCTTCCCAGATAGATTAGTTCCCCATCTTGAGTGATCTTTCTTCCCAGATAGATTAGTTCCCCATCTTGAGTGATCTTTCTTCCCAGATAGATTAGTTCCCCATCTTGAGTGATCTTTCTTCCCAGATAGATTAGTTCCCCATCTTGAGTGATCTTTCTTCCCAGATAGATTAGTTCCCAATCTTGAGTGATCTTTCTTCCCAGATAGATTAGTTCCCCATCTTGAGTGATCTTTCTTCCCAGATAGATTAGTTCCCCATCTTGAGTGATCTTTCTTCCCAGATAGATTAGTTCCCCATCTTGAGTGATCTTTCTTCCGAGATAGATTAGTTCCCCATCTTGAGTGATCTTTCTTCCCATATAGATTAGTTCCCCATCTTGAGTGATCTTTCTTCCCAGATAGATTAGTTCCCCATCTTGAGTGATCTTTCTTCCCAGATAGATTAGTTCCCCATCGCAAGCGATGATGGCGACATCATCAGGTGGTTGTCTCGATGATGTAACCTCCGCTGTATTTGGATTATAGTGAGGAAGAGACTGCGCTGGTCACCAACCTCACTCTCTGTTCCCAAACTAACTTGGACCAATGGCAAGACATAAGTCAAGACAACTGGAGATAATTCAGGATGCATTCCCAGATAGATACTTTATTCGGAGCGACGGGGGTGGTTAGTCACTGCCCCCTGGATAGTGAGATCGGACTCCCGTGTGCAGTGTCAAGCACGTTAAAAATCAATTGGCAGTTAGAACTCGAATCGAGTAGGCTTAAAAGCAGCCCAAATAGAATTCAAGGTAAAACTCTCCCCAAATTAGTTGTACCTACCCCAGGCCTACTAAGCCGCACGAAGTTCTAAAATACCTACTATGGATAGTCTATAGCCTTCGGCTACCTGGCAATAGACATTAACATGCCTGTTTGAATACCAGGATTCGGGATCAAGACGCTGAGCAGCGCATAAACTGCAGCGAGCCATGGCTCTGACTAACTTCCATAGTTTGTTCCCGTCTTAATCTAAATAGGGGCTTTCTGTTTTGTTTTTCCAGCTGTCTCTTGTTATTTGGTTTAGAGTGTATTTGTATTTCGCCGTGGTGGCCTTGAGGGCGATATTTGCCTCCATAGATTGTTCTCTCTCTGTTATGTTCCTAGCATTTGAGACTTCGTCTTCCGCTTTTTGCAATTCATCATTCCAATAATGCTTGTAGTTTTTCCTTGCCCTTCTTGTGATGGTTTCGGTAGCTGCCTGCATTATTGCTTTGCTTAGGCTTTCCACCATGGGTTTCATGTTGTTATTCCGTGTGTTGATGGTTTCGCTCAGCCCATCTGTCAGGATTGCAAATCTGTCCCAGTCGGCTCGTTTATAGTTCCAACGTGGGAGCGGTTTTGTTTCCTTGTGGGCCTACTTCCATATCAACTTCTAGCCTAATTGGCTTGTGGTCGCTACCTGCCAATTGGTTGAGCATCTGGCGGTATATTTTGTTATGAATATCCACCGTGGAAAAGGCCAAGTCTGGAATAGAGGTGGTATGCCATGCTCTAGAATAGAAACTAGGGCTATCCTCCGGCCTATTGATAAGATGGAGATTTGTGTTTATCTCCCAGTCTACCACTTCATCACCTCTGTTGTCTGTGTCCGAGTATCCCCATCTCTTCGAGTGGCTGTTGAAGTCTCCAACTACTATGCAGCTAGAGTCCTTGACTTCCATACTCGAGAGCGACAGGTCTTTGTTTGGTGGGCTGCTGGGTTCGATCCCCATCACAGCACCGGATGTTACCCCGGGGAAGCAAACCCTTAGAAAATGCAGGAGGAAGCAGAGCCTTACATAACATACATGCTGAAGTCGGATGCACTGGACCGACAGGCGCAAAATAAAAACTACAGTGCAACGCACACCGCCTTGGGGATTAGAGAAATAAGGCGAACGCAACAATAGTGACTGCTCACAACCCAAACATGCATAAGTTCGAATCCAGCAAGGTAGCACCACACTGCGAAAGAAACCCATAACAAAAATGCGTGCTGAAGTAGTATGTACTGGACCGTAAGGCGTAAAACACAGTGCAAAGTACTCTCGCCTTAGGAAGACGGGCAGACGAAGAGACAAAATGAAGTTGATGGCGGCTACCTGCTAGCTTGCGCATAGCACGCGGCTCCAATCCACGTGCTGACATTTGGGGTCAGTAGTGGAACGTGCAGACGCCGGAGTTTAGTCATTCCACCCACGCCCATCTCGTCTGTCAACACGGGCGGTTTACAGAGGCAGTCTGAATACTGTCAGTGTATAATTAAGTGTGCTCTCTAAGGCAGCTGTTCTCTTTCTTGTTGTAGATGCAAACGCTATAATAAAAGAACTATAGGTACTGGTCCCTTAATTCACCCTAAACAGAGTTCTCTGAGTTCCCATCACACGTATTTGGCTCGGCTTCGTTTGTTCTCAATCTCCCGCTACCAAACACTGAAAAGATTTAAGTACCAGAATGTAGTCCAGAGAACGGAATGCGTTGTATGGTAGTTTACAGCTTGATTGCTATATTTGCACCTTTCGGTCCAACACATCCGATTTCAGCAAGCATTTTTTTAAGTACCGGGTTAGCATTCCCTCTTCGGTCCCTTCTCCTTAGCCAGTCTGCCCTGCTGCAACCTGTTATCCAGGATCACCGCGTGGAGGTGTAGAAGGGTCTTGGCAGCCATGGTTCGCTGGCCCTGACGCTAGCGGTCAGCCATGGGTCGCTGACCGCTGCAGCTCATACGCTGCTCAGCATCTTGATCCCACACGTATTTGACAGATGGTACCTAGTTCTTAGTCGACCTGTACTTCTACAGTGGCAGATGCCCCCGTGCAGGTCCCAGCTCTGGTATGAGCTGCGTGTTGCCGGGAGAAGAGTTTCCTGCTTAGCGGGCTAGGCTCGAGCAGCTTAATACTCCGCTGCGCTGGGAAAAGCGCCTACGGAGGGTAGTTAACCGATGTGGGAGTCCATATTAATAGACTCAAACACTAGAGCAAAGTAGACCTGCCGCCCGTTAGACGCCTTCTATGTTGCTCTTAACAAACCACCTAACCATGACCAGTGTTATGCCATGTCACACAGTTAGCCGTCGCTTCCGACATGTTCTCTGTGAAGCAGTGGTGCTATTCTTGTCATTGGCATACACAAAGACCCCGACTGACCACTCGGGCAGGACTAGTGGAACATTCTATTTCGGGTTACGGGTAGGACAGGTCGATATAATCTTACTTTAAATAAATATGCGGGGAACTGACACACTAGTCTAGTCAGGCACATAAGACTGACCAGGACATCGCGTCAGGGGTCAATACACTGACCAAGACCACAATCTTGCTTCCGTGTAGCGTTCCCTGAAAACAAGATGTTTTCAACGCGGTCTGATTGACGAGATGTGGATCGATGGGATCCCCATAGTAGTGAGCGCCACTCAGATGAAGCCAAGCATAGCACAACCGCCTGGAGGACTACGGTCCACCTTCATCAGCAAGCTCGGGATGTGAGGAAAGCTACTATAACCCGCTATTTAATGTAATTTTCAGGGCGCACAAAAGAGTAAACCTACTCATTGTGGGCTTTTTTGTTTTATTTTGCGTTCGGCTTATTTCTCTAATCCCAAAGGCGGTGTGCGTTGCACTGTGATTTTTATTTTGCGCCTGTCGGCCCAGTGCATCCGACTTCAGCATTCATTTTATGCAAGGGATCGAACCCAGAACCTTCTAGTTGTGAGCCGTGTCACTTAACCACTAGCCCACGCCGTCCCCTCATTGTGGTCATTAAGCAACAAATAAACATGTGGGCTCAGTGGTCTCGGGGTAATGTGTCCGCCTCGGGTGCCGGAGATCGCGTGTTCAAATCACGGTGGAGATGGGTATTTGTTCATGTGAATCTTCTGGTAAAAATTCCCCTGGTCTCTGGATAGTGAGATCGGCCTCCCGTAGTCAGTGCCGAGCACATAGAAAATTCCTTCCCAGTTAGAACACAAAAAAGTAGGCTTAAAAGCTGCCGGAACAAAATTCAAGTTTAAAATCTCCATCCAATTTATGTGTACCTTCCCCAGGCCTACTGAGGCGCAGGCAGTTCTAAAATACCTACTACGTATAGTCGATAACCTTCGGCTACCTGGCAACAGACATTAACATGCCTGTTTGAATACCAGAATTCCAAGTATGTGACAACTTAGATATGGGTTCATATGCGTCTGTCTTTGCAGGCCATGCGTGTAGCACCCTGTGAGTAACCTCTTAGGGCACAAGCCTTGGCGCTGAATAGGGAGACCCTGGGCTGCCCAAACTGCAGGATCGCCCTGTCGGCCTCGCTGGTGTAATCCAAAGAAATGCAAAGCATGACGACTTGGCACCAGCTCAGCTGTAGGAACTGCTGGAATGAGTTCGCAATATTGAAACCATCCGCCCTAGGTGCTACCACTCCGGATTTCCTGTCTGGGTTTACTCCCGTAGCCCTAGCCTCTCCCGATGTTTCCACAATGCAGTGTAGTCGTTGCCCGCAGATGCTAGTTAATCGAGACATCCGATGATACTCTCATCATACCAAGACTAGCCAGCACTCTCTGAGACTTGCTTGTGGGTTTAAAATCAGAGTTCCTTCTCTCCTAGGCGAACTGCCCGAACAGGCTAAAGATATAGGTAGATGTGTAGAAAAGATGGTTAGTTATATTCAGTTGTAAAAATGGATGCCTGTCATCTCTTGAGACAGGGGACAACGTGTCAAGTGACACGGCTCACAACCCAAAGGTCATGGGCTCGCTCGCCAATCATAGCACCGGCGGTTACCAAGGAGACGCAAACTCTTAAATAATGCAAGAGGAAGCAGACCCTTACATAAAATGAATGACGAAGTCGGATGCACTGGACCGACAGGCGCAAAATGAAAACACAGTGCAACGCACACCGCCTTGTGGGATAGACAAATAAGGAGAACTTAAAACACACACCCCCCCCCCCCCCCCCCCCCCCCCAAATCTCTTGAGACCAGCAGTATACAAACAGAATAATCCGCACGTAGGCCATGCTTGAGCCTTGTAGCCAAGCGCCTTATCTGACAGGGTCGTCTTGCCGACATTGTGTCTGTTGACATATCCATCTTTCCCGTCGTTCAGTCAAAGACAACACCATAACATGGATGTTATCGCATCGTCTGACAGTATGGATAATGAATGACATGCTGCTGTAAAAATTGGATGCTACTCTTCTAATCATGTACCAACGTTGACATATTCAACAAATTAATCGCTGATTCCTTCTTCTTCGTTCGTTCTCGATCTCCCACTAGCAAACTATGAAAGGGCTTAAGTAGCAGAATGTAGTCCAGAGAAAGGAATGCGTTGTGTCGTAGTTTACAGCTTGGCTGCGATATTTGCACTTTTCTGTCCAATACATTCGACTTCAGCAAGCATTTTTTGAGTACCAGGTTGCATTCCCTCTTCAATCCCTTCTCCTTAGCCAGTCTTCCCTGTTGCACCCTGTTATCCAGGATCACCACGTGGAGGTGTTGAAGGGTCTTGACAGCTCTGGTTCGCTGGCCCTGACGCTAATAGTCAGCTATGAGTCGCTGACCACTGCAGCTCATGCGCTTCTCAGCATCTTGATCCACAGCTCTATCAATCGCTGATTTTAAATAAGATGGAATGAACAAGCGGAATCAGAAATTTGTGGATGTAGAATGTTTGACACACCCAACATTTGAAATGTGGACTAATCTATCCAAATCCAGTTCTTAAACTAGATATGAAAAGTAAGTCGCATGTCCTTTTACAGAACGTAACTTCTTACAAACGCCACCTATTTGGCTGTTATAAGTTTCTTAACAACGGTAGGTTGTCATTACTTTCCCGAGAAAAAAAATAGTGTCTGTCACTTCGAAGCAACTGCGAACCGAACCCAGAACGTTGGGATTGTGATAACCGAGCAAGTATCACTCCTAAACTAGATATCATTAGCTCTTTCCGTCTTGTCAGACGATAGTAATTATGCTTTGAAAAGGTATGCAACTACAGTCCATGACGGTAACGATTGTGACTCGTAAGACCAATCCGGGCAGAGAAGCATCTTCCACAGTGTGTGCAAGAAAAATTAGGACCGTTTGCGGCATCGCATTGTGTGGCGTGTCTTCACAAACTCTGAGTCTTTAGCCTATCATAAATCAGAATCTCCTTTGTCTGTATTCCATGCTTGATCCCGCCCCCTCCATGTAACACGATCCATGACGTCCTATTCCCATGATTCCAAATCGATGCCTGCGTCATTCATATTCCGCTTGCATACATCCTTGTACCCAGGTAGTGGCAGGCCCCGACACCTTTTCCCCAACTGTAATTCCCCATAGAGAAGATATTTTGGTATTCTGCCATCATCCATCCTCCGAGTGTGTCCCAGCCAGCGGAGCCTTCGATAACTAAGCATGGAAACAATTGTGACAGCGCCTAGATTAGATAACCGATGCTAAAAATAGATATTTAATTTATTTGGGGTGAATTAAGGGACTTGTACCGGGCTATACAATGCACTGAGTTTGATCTGGCAAAAAGTCTCAACAACAAAATTCCACTCAGACAAGAAGTAGATGTCACGCCCTCTTAACATCCATAATTATGAATTGTCAGAAGTGCATCAATTGGCATACCTGGGGTTTCTCATCAGTGACAAGCTATATCCAGACCCACAAATTGACAATCGAATTGGCAACGTTTCTGCTACACGGCACGTGTTCGGGAAAACCAGAAACTTGCAATTAAACCCAAAGCCATATTTTACAGTGCGTGTGTCGTTAGTACGTTCCTGTCTTTGTTCTTCTTTTGTCATCTCACTTTCTACAGGAAGTGTCTCCTATGGAATCTTATTTTTGCAAATTTATTTTACATAGCTGAACATGATCGTTGGACGTTTGCGGGGACTTCTATTTCTCATATTTTAATCAACTTCCTTCTAGCCTAGAGAGATTAAATTGTGGGTACCTGTCCCTTAATTCACCCCCTCCTGCCGAAGACGGATGTGTCGGACCGAAAGGTGCAAATTTCGCAGTCAAACTGTAAACTAGCGACACAACGCGATCTGTTCTCCGGACTACATCCTGCTACTTGCAAAGCCCTGTTCAGGACTTCGTAGCAGGAGATTGAGAACGAACGCAGAAGAAGAAAAAGAAGAATTCACTCCAAACAAATATTAGTATATATTTTTAGCACCGGGTATTTATTATTAGCACTGGATTTTGCGGTAGTGACTTCAGAGAATAATCCACTTTTTTAACTGTGTGTGTGTGTGTTTCTCTCTCTCTCTCTCTCTCTTTGTCAAACATCGCGCCTATAACATGATTGCCAATAAACCCAGATTTAATCAATAAACTGTAAATGACAAGCACACAAATGGCACAGGCACATGCTTGATTGGTGCATGTGCGAGTCCATGTGCCGTCGACACATCAAAGTGAGTGGTTGGGACGTGTTCAGCGCCGTTCTTACCAACATTGTTCTATCCTGGCCACCTCAAGTTACAATTGTGGTGTTAAGTAGTTGGCTTGGCTTCGTTCGTTCTCAATCTCCCGCTACCAAACAATGAAAGGGCTTACGTAGCAGAATGTAGTCCAGAGGACGGAATGCGTTGTGTTGTAGTTTACAGCTTGACTGCTATATTTGCACCTTTCGATCCAACACATCCGACTTCAGCAAGCATTTTTTTAGTACCGGGTTACCATTTCCTCTTCGATCCCTTCTCTTTAGCCAGTCTGCTCTGTTGGAGCCTATTATTCAGGATCACCCTGTGGAGGTGTAGGAAGGAACCGAGGGAGCTCTGTTCGGGGTGAATAAAGAGACAAATACCAAATTGAGTACACAGCGTCTGCTAGTGTGACATGTTATGCAATCTGAACAGGACGACCAGGTCCGACTTCACCAGCAATTTTTGAGCGTCCTTCAGAAAATGTGTCGACCCAATTAAACTATTCTCACCGTAAACAGGAAACATTTCCTTGTGGATATCCTTTGCAGAAAGTTATTTTGTCCCAAATAGATTCACACCAGCACGCTGTTCTTTGATCATGGATACCTTGCTGCGCACGTCCATGCGACACATAGCGTCTGATGCATACAGTAATCACAAAACTGGATGTTGCTGCCACATTAAGTAAGAAAGTTGCCCATCGCAAGCGAAGATGGCAACATGATCAGACTGTCTTCTTCCTGAAGATATAACGTGCGAATTTAGATTTTAGTGAGTAAGAAGCTGCGCTGGACATCAATCTCACTCTCTCGTTCTGAGTTACTGGGAATCAGTGGCAAGACATACAATCAAGACGACTGGATGTAGCCCGAGACACAGACATTCGGGTCGTACAATCCCTGAGACCAGGGGTCGCTTGAAACTTGGAGTCGATCGTCCACCGTTTCCTTGACGATTTGAGAGGCGAATGTCGTACCTCTCGACAGCAAAAGCCCCACCGCGTAGATTAGAAGACTGCTGCCGACCAGCGCCCACATCTGTAGGTCTAGGTGAGGGACCATTAACCCATCACTGAGGGGAGATTCCGGTCGTGGCACGCAATGAAAATTGACGCAACTTCCAAGTAGGTCGTGCACACCAACCAAGGACGGTGCGCAATCTGTAGTGACGTTCAATCCAACAACGTGTATTCTATAAGACATGAAGAACAGATCGTGTTTTCTCCGAATTCCAAGGAAAATTACACACATACTTCCTGTGGGACGTGCTAGAAAATGATCACCACACACCACTGCTCTCCATACATTAATTGGAACGAACAAACCACATGAAAATCGCAGACCACGAGAGCAGCCGTTGCTTGGTCGCTATCTTCAATTCAATGCTGCATCCTAATGACACCTTTAGCATCTACCAACTACATTTTTTAGCTATCCCACATCAGTTTGCATCCAACCTACTGACATTCGCGCACACCCATCAATTCAACCATATATCCATTCACACAGTGCTTCTGTAGCTAGCCAACTTCTCTTCTCCCCCTTTCCCACTGACATAATAGAACAACGATCACAACCACCGTCTTCTATTTTATCAAGATACGGGCAGGGAAACCTTGACCTTGCCCTCTCACCATGAGTGTAGCGATATCATCAACTGAGAATCTGTAACCCCGCCCGCAGACGAAACCAGGCGCTTCATGGAATACTCACAGCCTTCACACTATGTTCGCCTACATATTGAAGTATAGCGTTGGCGGTGGTAATGATAGATGTAGTCTGGTGTCTTTTTTATAGTAGGGTTAACTTGACTTTTCTGCCGTTGTGGACTTGGATCTATCATGTGGGATTTGTGTGTTAATTCGATGATTGTTTTTGACGTAGCAATGTTTTGGTGGATAGCTCTTGTTTATTCGTTGGCCGGCTAGGGGCAAGTAATGGCTTCTGTCTGACGCACAGGCATTGTTTGTGTTTCTTCTCACACGCCAGATACTCTTCTTCTTCTTCTTCTTCGTCTTCTTTTATTATCATGTTGTACTACTACTACTACTACTGCTGCTGCTGCTGCTACTACCACCACTACCACTACTACTACTACTACTACTACTTCATCATCTTCTTCTTGTTCTACTTTTGTTCTCCTTCTACATCCTCTTCGTCTTCATCATCTTCTTCTCCTTCTGTTCTTCTACTGCTTCTTCTTCTTCGTGTTCTTCTCCTTTTGTTCTTCTACTACCTCTTCTTCTTCTTCTTCTTCGTCTTCTTCTTCTTCTTCTTCTACTACTACGACTACTACTACCACTTCTACAACCACTATTACTACTACTACTTCGTCTTCTTCTTGTTCTTCTTCCTCTTATTTTTTTTCTAATCGCCGCCCTTTTTCTTCCTCATTTCCTTTTTTAAATTCTTTTTTTCATCTTCTCCCTCTTCATCATCATTCTTCTTCCTCTTCTCCTCATTTGTCTTCTTCTCCTTTCTCGCATTCGTCTTCTACTACTTTTCTCTCTCCGTCTATTTATTTCCTTTTCCGTATCATCACCCAGTCACACGTCAACTTGAATATATCCAAAGAATGCAGTCGTCAGTCGTGAGGTTTGTGGGCAAACTGGCTAAGGAGAAGGGATCGAAGAGAGAATGCTTACCCGGTACTCAAAAATGCTTGCTGAAGTCGGATGTGTTGAACGGAAAGTGCAAATATCGCAGTCAAGCTGTAAACTACGACACAACGCATTCCTTTCTCTGGGCTACATTCTGCTACTTAAGCCCTTTCAGTGTTTGGTAGTGGGAGATTGAGAACGAACGAAGCCTAGCCAATCAGTCATGCATTACCCTTTAGGGTAATAAACCACATAATAGAATAGTACGCTTAGTCGATCAGGGCCTGTCTCGTGAAATGACTATGTTGGCCGCATCCCAGGCGGCTTGCAGTTCTGTTAGGGAGGTGGCGATCTGTTTTTGCCAGGTGTTGCTAGGGCGGTCCCGATGATGTCTCTGGGATGAGAACAAAAAATGTAAAAGTTGATTAAGGTTGAGTTTAATCAAAATTTAAAACTGGGTATGGTCAGATACCGCACCGAGACGAGAACACAAACAAAACCTAAGTTACGACCAATAGGCCTTCATCAGAGACACCAAATAACAACAATACTGAACTAACAAATCAACATATACGGAAAAAATGGTCTACTTATCTGATAGTAGACACAGTCTGTCTAAGCGACTGGTTGGGTCTGATGCTTGACTAAATATGAAGATGGCGGTGAAATAAGGTGGCCAGGAGAGCGTAAGAAGTGAGGGGTAATGCGCCGGATAAGCCAGTGGTGGCCAAATATTGAAACGGCCAAATAGTGATCCAAGTGGGAGAACAAAAAGAAGGTGATATAAGGAGGGAGGTTGAGATTAATATGGGGGGGGGGGGGGACTGATAGAAGAAAGAGGGGGTGGGGAAGACAAATAGATGGGGGTCAGTATGAGGTTTTAAGAATAGGTATGGAAGATATTAATGCCATGCAGTTGGAGACAACCCATGCTGGAGATAAGTCTATTCTCAAGGGCGAATCGATGACGATCGTCAGAGAAGCAAGAAACTAGACCAGTGACACTAACGTCAGCCCTATCCCGGTGCTCAGGACCATTGAAGTGGCTGGCAATTGGGGAACCAGTGCGGTTACAGACATCATTGATTTGTTGGCGGAAATACTCACGCAGTTCTATACCAGTTTCTCCAATGTATGTAATACCACACTGGCGGCAGATGATAGAATAGATGAGGTTACGGGAATTACATGTGAATCCCTTTTTGATGACGAATTTTGATTCCACAGCCTGCCTGATCATCTCATGAGCTGGGACTTCCCGGGAAAGGCGAAGAACGTGACCGAAGAAAGCGAGGCGACGGCGATCAATCGCTGAGGCAATGCCTGCAAGTTAAGCACGTCGAACTACTGCACTGTTGGAAATCATGACATGCCAGACGATCCCGAGATGGAAGGTGGAAGGCCTCAGCATGCTGCCGGTTTCCTAGTAATAGTGTCTATATCTCGGAGCCGTATAGTAAAATGGGGACGAGCAGGAGGAATAAATATGGAGCCTGGACTCCAGGGAGAACCTTTGCTGGGGCCAGACTCTGTGAACATCATATTGCAGTTGTTACACTGCCTATCGTTATATGCTCGAATTATATCTCCCACACGCTCGAATTATCTTCCACACGCTCGAGTTATCTTCCCCATGCTCCTATTATCTCCCCCCACGCTCGAATTTTATCCCCCACGCTCGAATTATCTCCCCCACTCTCAAATTATCTCCCCACGCTCGAATTATCTCCCCACGCTCGAATTATCTCCCCATCTCTCGAATAATCTCCCCATCTCTCGAATTATCTCTCCACGCTCGAAGTATCTCCCCCACGCTCGAATTATCTCCACGTGCTCGAATTATCTTTTCCACTCTCGAATTATCTCCCCCACGCTCGAATTATCTCCCCGACTCGAATTATCTCCCCACTCTCGAATTATCTCTCCCACTTGCCGCTCAGGTGAATATGTTGTAATCTGAACAGGACGAACAGGTCGTGCATCGTCATCAACGTTTGAGTATCCTTGAAAAAATTTATCGGCCAGTTATGTTTAGCTTTATGTGACACACACATCTTCCTGTAAACAGGAAGCATTTCCTTATGAATATCCTTTGAAGAAAGTATGTTATGCACCCCACTTCATGTCTCAGGATGGCCTCATCTATTCTTGATGCTTCATGTCTCTGGATAGCCTCATCTATTCTTCATGTCTCAGGATGGCCTCATCTATTCTTGATGTCTCAGGATGGCCTCATCTATTCTTCATGTCTCAGGATGGCCTCATCTATTCTTCATGTCTCTGGATGGCCTCATCTATTCTTCATGCTTCATGTCTCTGGATGGCCTCATCTATTCTTCATGTCTCAGGATGGCCTCATCTATTCTTGATGCTTCATGTCTCAGGATGGCCTCATCTATTCTTGATGCTTCATGTCTCAGGATGGCCTCATCTATTCTTCATGTCTCTGGATGGCCTCATCTATTCTTGATGCTTCATGTCTCAGGATGGCCTCATCTATTCTTCATGTCTCTGGATGGCCTCATCTATTCTTGATGTTTCATGTCTCAGGATGGCCTCATCTATTCTTCATGTCTCTTGATGGCCTCATCTATTCTTCATGTCTCAGGATGGCCTCATCTATTCTTCATGTCTCAGGATGGCCTCATCTATTCTTCATGTCTCAGGATGGCCTCATCTATTCTTCATGTCTCAGGATGGCCTCATCTATTCTTCATGTCTCAGGATGGCCTCATCTATTCTTCATGTCTCAGGATGGCCTCATCTATTCTTCATGTCTCAGGATGGCCTCATCTATTCTTCATGTCTCAGGATGGCCTCATCTATTCTTCATGTCTCAGGATGGCCTCATCTATTCTTCATGTCTCAGGATGGCCTCATCTATTCTTCATGCTTCATGTCTCAGGATGGCCTCATCTATTCTTCATGTCTCAGGATGGCCTCATCTATTCTTGATGCTTCATGTCTCAGGATGGCCTCATCTATTCTTCATGTCTCAGGATGGCCTCATCTATTCTTCATGTCTCTGAACACCCTCAGCAATAGTTGCTGTGGTAGTCTGTGCGATTGGTGGCGATTCTTACCCAGTCGTCGTGGTTAATACCCCACTGGATCAGTGGTCTCTTTAGTGTGTCATTGTACCGTTTCTACTGCCCACCGCTTGCTGTCTTGTCATTTTGGAGTTCACCATAGAGCAGCTCTTTTGGTAGACGTTTATCCGACATACGTACTACATGACCATCTCAGCTGTGCTGCCTGTCTCAGCTGTTCTGCACATATCATGCTGTGTATACTGGACTTGGGCTCCAAGTATAGAAAGGCTGACAAACCCTGACATAGGGCGTGTCCTGGAATGGTACTGACGATTGCCATATGCTTTCTTCCCGAACTCTTTCTTTGTGTGAATAACATTTCGCATTAAAAATGACATTTCTAACACTTCTCGCCGACTGTAGTGTCTGCTATGGGGTCTATGCTTACATAGTCAATTCCCTCGGCAATATTTTATATTAATACATTCATTCCCGAACACAGCTCATCCAACCCAAAGCGCAAGAACCTCTGTAATATATTTCAATGCACAATGAAGTCAAGTTTTATTGGGTGTTCTTCTTCTTCTTCTTCATCGTACGCAGTCAGACATCAACCTTTATTTTTTTTCGAAAAAAGCAGCAGTCATCCTGAGGCTGTCGACACTGCCATAGAGCTTGTCTAGTGTTGCCACTGGTGATTGCTACATCTGCTTTCTCTGATCCTCGTATGTCGGGCAGTTTTGTAGCAAATGCTCAGCGGTCATTTTCGCGGTACCACACGAGCATTCGTCAGTGCCACCTATCTTCAATCTGTTGAATAGGTGGTACCTCAGTCTATTGTGACCAGTGCGAAGTCTGAAGACCACGACCTGCTCTCTTCTGTTCAACTGGTAATAGGCATCATTTTTGTGTGTTCGAAAACATTCTCAGTGGCAGAGTGGCAAAGCCCTCGCTTATAACCGCAAAGAAACCGTACTCGATCCAAGTTATCGACTCGCGCTAATCTTACTGCAATGGATGGTCAGACAAGCAAGGAAAAGAATGGAGGTTTCCGTCTCATTTATTTCTCTCGTTCGCATTGATCCCTAAGCGGAGTGCGTCGTACCGTGATTTTGTGCCTTACAGGTCAGTGCACCCGACTTCAGCACCAATTGTTTAGTGTGCTTACTTCATATAGGGACAATCATCATCATCATCATCATCATCATCATGAAGCATGTCCTTTGTAAAACGTCGCTCCCATCACAGTCTGTCTGAAAGAAACTCGTTCTCTTGCCAAAACTCCAGCCTCCGCCACAGTCATACCCAGGTATTTCTGGATATCTTGGTGCCATCGTCTTCTTGGTCTACCCCCTTCCTCTTTAGCCTGGCACCATACCTTCCATCACCGTTCTCTCAAGACCGTTGTGTCTCTTGATGTGACCAAATTATTTACATTTTCTAGCCAAAATGGAATTGATAAACCAGTTCTCCTCTATGCTCAACTCTTGCCGAATGTCTACATTTGTATTTTTTTCTGTCCAGGGTATTTTGAGGATCTTTCTGTAACCTTTTGACTCGAAAGATTCGATTCTTTGTCTAGAAGTTTTGGTAATCGTCCATGATTCGCAGCCAAAAGCTGCCACAGGATAAACACAGGCTCTCAAGACTTTTACTTTTATCGTTTTGTAGGTGCTCTGTCATAATTTCTTCAGGCTGTTCAGTCTCTGCATTGCCATGGCTAGTCTTCTGATTTCTTTCGAGCAGTCGATATTTTTGTCAATTCTAGAGCCCAGAAATTCAAAATGTTTGACCTGATCTATTTCCTCACCAACCACTGTAAATTGATGCTGACATTGTGTTTTGTCGGTGGTCATTATCTTTTGTTTTATTTATGTTTATGAATAGGTTTTGATCTTTCCTATGTCAAATTAACGGCTGAAAGTAGCTGCTCTAGCCCTTCTGCACTTCTTGATAGTAGCACTGTGTCATAGGGACAATACCCTGATAAATCCGAACATATGTATATTTCAGTCGTGAGTCGGGGTACGGCGTGGGCAAGTGGTTTATTGACACGGCAAACAACCTTAAGGTGCTGGGTTCGATCCTCATCACAACACCGGCCGTTACACCGGGGAAGCAAACCCCTGGAAAATGCAGGAGGAAGAAGTCTCCCCCCCCCCTTTCCACATTTTCAAGCCGGAAAGTATTTCTCCTATCTTGTATTTATTGTCTGAGTTTCAGAACTGCACAACGCTGCAGACCAAACATGTCAATGTATTTTGGTTGTGTCATTGCAACGTTTTGAAATTATACCAGGTGTTTTCAAAAAGTATCTGACCTTTGGGACGGGAACTACAATTATTGACCTGGAGGTTTGATTCCCCAATCCCCTTCAAGGTAGTCTCCTTGGGACTCCACACACTTCTCCCAGCGGTCCTGCTATTGTTGAAAGCATTTCAGGAAGGCCTCTTTGGGAATGGAGTACAGCCGGGTCAACGCATTCCGCAAAAGATCTTATCGTTACTAAGATCGGGTCCCTTTCAACGCAATTTTGAGCCTGGGGAACAGCCATAATCGCAAGGAGTCAGGTCGGGAGAATATTTTGTGTTTTGCCAAGAAAGTCTGAATCAGGTTCGAAGAATGGCCGGGTGGTTGTCATGATGGAGCTGTCCACAGGTCCGGGCGTTTGCGTCGAACAGCGTCATGAAGGCGACAGATGACCTCTGGGTAGTACTCTTTGGTAGTGTTTTTGCCTTATGATACCTACTCGTCATGCACAACCGCACAGGAGTCAAAGAAGAAAATGTAAACATTAATTTAACATTGCGTCATTTCGTGGTGAATGAAAACCCGACGGTGCTCCCTACACTGAAAGGCTGACACCCGGAATCTGATCATGCAAATAAACAAAAATAACAAAATTTACGCATGCACGTGATGATTACCTAGACCTCCATACAGAAGGACAATCGCATTGCTTCATTTGTTTCCGCGTTAAAAAAATAATTTAGTCGGATACTTTCTGAACACTCCTCCTACATGGCTCCAGCAGAGAGCGGCGCCTATGTGGACGAATCAGGAGTGTGTGCAACCAGTGAGCTATGTGAATCATCAGTGTTTACAGTCTTCGCTTTTTACTGAGAGGGACTAGGCACCTGTGGTTCTTGTGTAGTGCAGTGACGTTGATTCGTTACAGAACAGAACAAAGGCTTTATGTCAGCAGATGCAGTCATGAGTTGTGAGGGACGCTTGTTTGTACAGACATGTTCCTGTGTTACCTAAAGTTCTGTTTTGTTCTGTTCCTTTCCTAACAATCGACATCACTGCACTCCGGACATACCCATAGGTGTCCAATCCCTCTCAATAAATGGCGACGGTTATGGATACTGATGGTTCCTGCAGTTAATTGGTTGAACACACTTCTGCTGCGTCCTCTCTTTCCCCCCAGTCCGCTCGAACCTCGTTCAAAATCAGAGATCTGCTGTCTGTGAGTTGCTGATTCATCTATTGTAGCGGGGACGGCGTGGGCTCACAACCCGAATGTCCTGAGTTCGATCCCCATCTCAGTACCGGCCGTCACCCCGGGGAAGCAAACCCTTAGAAAATGCAGGAGGAAGCAGACCCTTACATAACATGCATGCCGAAGTCGGATGCACTGGGCCGACAGGCGCAACATAAAAACCGAAGTCCAACTCATATTGCCTCGGGGAATAGAGAAGTAAGGCGAAAGCAAACCAAAAAAAGTCGATTTGCAGTGCCATCGTTTAAGAGGCTGTCATTGAAGGACTTCAGAGAGAAATATTAACGTCTGCCCATGTAATATATACTGCCAATATCCTGACTATGGCTTCCTTGTAGCCCTCCCTGGAAACGGGCTGTTTTCTTGGCAGCCTGGCTAACGAGATAAGGGATCAACGTGATCATCGTAATAGTGAGCGACACGCAGATGAAGCCAAGTATAGCACAACCGCTTGGAGGACCCCGGTCCACCGTTATCAGCACGCTTGGGATGTGATGAAAGCTACTGCAACCCGCCACTTAATGTGCTTTTCAGGACGCACAAAGGAGTAAACCTACTCATTGTGGGCATTCGAAACAACAAGCAATGCTATTTGAAGAATTTAAAATATCACTCGTATCTATAAATAGTTTAGACGTATTTGGTGCCGGTGAAGCCAGGATGTCAGTTCTTTCATTGACCTTAATCCTAGCACGAAGCAAAGATGACAGTTCTTTCATTGACCTTAATCCCAGCACGAAGCCAAGATGTCAGTTCTTTCATTGACTTTAATCCCAGCACGAAGCCAAGATGTCAGTTCTTTCATTGACCTTAATCCCAGCACGAAGCCAAGATGTCAGTCTTTAATTGACCTTAATCCCAGCATGAAGCCAAGATGTCAGTTCTTTCATTGACCTTAATCCCAGCACGAAGCCAAGATGTCAGTTCTTTCATTGACCTTAATCCCAGCACGAAGCCAAGATGTCAGCTCTTTCGTTGACCTGAATCCCAGCACAAAGCCAAGCCGTCAGCTCTTTCGTTGACCTGAATCCCAGCACAAAGCCAAGATGTCAGCTCTTTCATTGCCCTGAATCCCAGCACAAAGCCAAGATTTCAGCTCTTTCATTGCCCTGAATCCCAGCACAAAGCCATAATGTCAGCTCTTTCGTTTCCCTGAATCCCAACACGAAGCCAATATGTCAGCTCTTTCGTTGCACTGAATCCCAGCACGAAGCCAAGATGTCAGCTCTTTCGTTGCCCTGAATCCCAGCACGAAGCCAAGATGTCAGCTCTTTCGTTGACCTGAATCCCAGCACAAAGCCAAGATGTCAGCTCTTTCATTGTCCTGAATCCCAGCACAAAGCCATAATGTCAGCTCTTTCATTGCCCTGAATCCCAGCCCAAAGCCATGTCAGCTCTTTCGTTGCCCTGAATCCCAACACGAAGCCAAGATGTCAGCTCTTTCGTTGCCCTGATTCCCAACACGAAGCCAAGATGTCAGCTCTTTCGTTGCCCTGAATCCCAACACGAAGCCAAGATGTCAGCTCTTTCGTTGCCCTGAATCCCAGCACAAGCAGGGCACTCCGCACCAGCCCCTGCAGACTTCAGGCCCCTACATCTACCATCCACCCATGATTTGGTCCGCCATTCTATACCTTCTGACATAAGGTTTGGGAGTATAATTGGGTGACTGCTTTTGTTAAAGAGGTTCTAGATGGCCGTATGAGAGCTGCAGTCACTACTTCCATCTCAATTCACGTAGGGTATACCCCACTGTGCTCGGGGACGACCTGCCCTCGCAGAAGCTGTATGCTCGAAAAACTGGGTGAGGGGGTAGAAACCGGTCAAGATCTTACATTTAGTCTCTTTCGTGAACCCCGCCGGGCAATCATCAGTTGATTTGGGACGGCGTGGGCTGGTGGTTAAGTGACACGGTTCACAACCCGGCAGGTGCTGGGTTCGATCCCCATCACAGCACCGGCCGGAGAAGCAAACCCTTGGAAAATACAGGAGGAAGCAGACCCTTACATAAAATACACGCTGAAGTCGGATGCACTGGGCGGACAGGCGCAAATTAAAAACCACAGTGCAACGCACACCTCCTTGGGAAATAGAGAAATAAGGCGAATACAAAAGAAAAAAAAAAGTTGATTGAATAAGAAGGTGGTAGCCTATGCTTCACATTGAAGCGATATGGGGAATTAAATGATCTTCATCTAACCTTTGAGGATATTTACCGGGTGTCTTTGGTCACTTTAGATGGTACAGTGTTAAGAACCACTGTGCTAAACTTGTAAGCATTCATGTCGACGGATGCTGTCAAGAGTGTCAAGTAACTGAAGTGCGTACAGACATACCCCTTTGTTGCTCATAGTTAGGGCTGATGTATGCGACTGCTCTGTGTTAAGTGCTGGCCTGGTAAAGTATTCTTGGCTGTTGCTTAAATATGTTTCTGTTAAGTTCCACACATATACATCTTCATCTGCTCATTGGCGTTACTATGCTAATTAAATTTCCTTAAGGATATAGTCAAAACGGCTATTATTATTCCTAACAGTATTTAGATCTCCCGTCAAAATCATAATATCGTTTCTTCTGTAATCCATGATATTTTGTAGTCGTTTTCTGTCATTGGTTTGTGCACGACGCATGGCAGACTGCTAGCGTCAGTCCAGCGAACCAGAGCTGCCAAGACCCGTCTACACCTTCTCGCGGGGATCCTGGATAACAGGCTGCAGCAGGGAAGACTGGCTAAGGAGAAGGGATCGAAGAGGGAACGCTAACCCGATACTCAAAAAATGCTTGCTGAAGTCGGATGTGTCGGACGTAAAGGTACAAATATCACAATCAAGCTGTAAACTGCGACACAACGCATTCCGTTCTCTGGACTGCAGTCTGCTACTTGCAAAGCCCTTTTCAGGGCTTGGTAGCGGGAGATTGAGAACGAAGCCAAGCTAAGCCACATTCAAGTAAGTAGCAATCTGCCAAGACAACCAGGACTCGCGGCGCTGACCGTGGATAACCGCGATTTAGGGCAAGAGTCCCAGGTTCAACACTGCCCATCGTGGCGCCGTTTGCATTCCCTCTTCGATCCCTATTCTGTCAGCCAGACTGCAATGATTCAGCCTGTTTCTAGGACAGTCACCTGGAGGCGGAACAGTCTTCTTATGTTTGGTTCGCTGAACCGGCTGCATCCAGTGAGCCACGAGCCTCTGGCTGCTGCCACTTCGTTCACTGCGTCGTCCCCAATTAATACATTTGAGCTTTGACCCGTTAGCCTACGGTGATAAGCGATGTTCTACTTCCTGCAGACGCCACACGTCTTGTGTTTGTGTTTGTTTTGTGTGAGTAATGTTTTTTAATGTTGTTGATTCTTTTATTTGCGTTCGCCTTATTTATAAATTCCCAAAGGCGGTATGCGTGGTTTTTATTTTACGTCTGTCGGCCCAGTGCATCCGACGTCAGCATGCATTTTATGTTATTGTCTGCTTCCTTCTACATTTTCTTAGGGTTTGCTTCCCCGGGGCATCCTTGGGCAGTTATGCAGGTGTACTGTGTCTTTCGTGGATCAACATTCACAGACATTGTCGTCCGCATAACTACATTCTTACATGTTCGAAATTCACCTGGGCACTCCCGTTCGTAATGTACTGAGAGCGTTCCACACAGGGTATGGCATATCATGCCCTGTCGCAAGTTCTTCTTTGATTTCCATCCATTCCTCACCATATCTATGACGCCATTTTTTTGGTGTGTTTTTTCCAAGGTTTTTGGTTAGTGGACTGTACAGTTGCAAGGAAACTACCTTTTTTTTTCTTTTATGTCCTTTTTTTTCGTTCGCCTTATTTCTCTAATCCCCAAGGCGGTGTGCGTCGCACTGTGGTTTTTATTTTGCGCCTGTCGGCCTAGTGCATCCGACTTCAGCATTCATTTTATGTAACGGTCTGCTTCCTCCTGGATTTTCTAAGGGTTGGCTTCCCTGGGGTAACGGCCGGTGCTGTGATGGGGATGGAACCAATCACCTTCGGATTGTGAGCCGTGCCACTTAACCACTAGGCCAAGCCGTCCCCCATAACCACTTTACCTTCATTTCAGTAGTCCGTCTTCTGGGTTATGAATCTTGGCTTGGCTTCCTTCTTTCTCAATCTCCCGCTGCCAAATTCTGAAATGTCTTTAAGAATGTAGACCAGAAAACGGAAAGGGTTGTGTTGTAGTTTACAGATTGTCTGTGGTATTTGCACGTTTCGGTCCGACACATCCGACTTGAGCAGGCATTTTTTTTGAGTACCGGGTTAGCCTTCCCTCTTCGATCCCTTCTCCGTAGCCAGAATGCCCACAATGAGTAGGTCTACTCTTTCGTGTGCCCTGAAAAGGATGTTAACTTAACTTAACGTCTTTATACTGGTTTAGAAGACCCTGCAGAGTCTGTATACAACCAGTTACATTTACATCACCTTGCTCTAAAAGCTATGCGCATCCAGTTTATTCTTAAATGCATTAACTGTCCCTGCCTCCACTACCTCCCCTGGCAATGCATTCCAAGCAGACACCACTCTCAGACTAAAAAAATATTTCCTAATATCTAATCTGGACCTCTCTTTAGTCACCTTGAAGCTATGCCCTCGTGTTATTGTAGGTGGCTGTATTTAAAAAAACTTGTTATAGTCTAATTTATCCGTTCATCTGATCATCTTATAAACCTGTATTAAGTCACCACGAATTCTTCTCTCTTCGAGACACTGTAGGCCGGTTTTTCTGAGTCTTTCCTCAAAACTGTAATTCTGGAAGGACGTAGGATTCTATCTCACTGGTCCTCGTTGACATTCATCGGGATGTTGCAGCTTGGCTCTTCATAGTCGATAAGCACTACGCGAACCACTATATAGGACGAGAGAGACAGAGATAGAGACAGAGAGAGAGAGAGACAGAGAGAGAGACAGAGAGAGAGACAGAGAGAGAGACAGATAGAGAGAGACAGAGACAGAGAGAGATACAGATAGAAAGAGACAGATAGAGAGAGACAGAGAGAGAGAGACAGAGAAAGAGAGACACAGAGAGAGAGAGCAAGCAGTCAAGTGTGGAGGTGAGGCACACCTATTTAGGCAGCATAGGGGCACAGGGACAGAAGTGGGGCTAGAATTGGAAAGACAAGGAGAACATATGTTACAGAATAATACAATGATGCCGAGGGCAATAAAGACTTATACCAAGTTAAGATTGTTAAATTCCAATGTCAAGTCAGTTCTGCTGTTCGGAGGAGAAACTTGGAGAGGGGCAAAGGTAATACAGAGGAAACTCCAGTCATTCGTCAATAAACTTGGAGAGGGACAAAGGTAATACAGAGGAAACTCCAGTCGTTCGTCAATAAACTTGGAGAGGGACAAAGGTAATACAGAGGAAACTCCAGTCGTTCGTCAATAAACTTGGAGAGGGACAAAGGTAATACAGAGGAAACTCCAGTCGTTCGTCAATAAACTTGGAGAGGGACAAAGGTAATACAGAGGAAACTCTAGTCGTTCGTCAATAAACTTGGAGAGGGACAAAGGTAATACAGAGGAAACTCCAGTCGTTCGTCAATAAACTTGGAGAGGGACAAAGGTAATACAGAGGAAACTCCAGTCGTTCGTCAATAAACTTGGAGAGGGACAAAGGTAATACAGAGGAAACTCCAGTCGTTCGTCAATAAACTTGGAGAGGGACAAAGGTAATACAGAGGAAACTCCAGTCGTTCGTCAATAAACTTGGAGAGGGACAAAGGTAATACAGAGGAAACTCCAGTCGTTCGTCAATAAACTTATAGAGGGACAAAGGTAATACAGAGGAAACTCCAGTCGTTCGTCAATAAACTTATAGAGGGACAAAGGTAATACAGAGGAAACTCCAGTCGTTCGTCAATAAACTTGGAGAGGGACAAAGGTAATACAGAGGAAACTCCAGTCATTCGTCAATAAATGTCTACGGAGGATAATGGGTATATGCTGGCAAGATATGGTAAGGAACAAAGACCTATGGGACAGGAGCCAACAGCGACCAGTGGAGAATCACATCAAATGTAGGAAATGCGGTTGATTAGGGCACACCCTACCGAAGGCACTATCAAACCTGACCAGGCATGCCCTGACATAGAATCCACAGGGGAAAAGGAAGAGAGGTTGGCCAAGAAATACCAGAAGAAGTGATCAGAAATGAGCTTCGTACCCTGGACCTCATTTGAAGACAGAGAGAGAGAGAGAGAGAGAGAGAGAGACAGACAGACAGACAGACAGACAGAGACAGAGTACAGCTTGCTGGGGAAGGTTGTCAAGGGCATATGCCACGATGGGGGCGACGGGAATTAATTTATTGTGAATTGAACCTAGATCGATTGACTGGACGGCCAGTGAACTAACCACTACGTTAGCGCGTCTCGAGTTGTGTTGCCAAGTTTATGTTTTATTTCTTAACAATCAAGGGAAATAATTACTACTCACTTGGTCGATGCCTGTCTACCTTGACGTGTAGAAGTCATCTCTTCGCCTTCTTCTGACGTGTAGTTTCTATAGCCATCTCCATGGACATCCTTCCTAAGTCGCCTGTTGCTACAGGTCAGGTTACACTGTTACTATTGTTCTTCTTCTTTTTCGTCTTCTTCAGTTCTTTCTTCCTCTTCATTTCCTTCTTCTTCCTTACTTCCTTCTGCTTCAGTTCCTTGATGTTCCTTTTGTTTTTGGTCTTCTTCAGTTCCTTCTTCTTCTTCTTTTTCGTCTTCTTCAGTTCTTTCTTCTTCTTCAGTTCCTTCTTCTTCTTCTTTTTCGTCTTCTTCAGTTCTTTCTTCTTCTTCAGTTCCTTCTTCTTCTTCTTTTTCGTCTTCTTCAGTTCTTTCTTCTTCTTCAGTTCCTTCTTCTTCTTTTTCGTCTTCTTCAGTTCTTTCTTCTTCTTCAGTTCCTTCTTCTTCTTCTTCAGTTCCTTCTTCTTCTTCTTCTTCTTCTTGTTCTTCTTCTTCTTCTTCTTCTTCTTCTTCAGTTCCTTCTTCTTCTTCAGTTCCTTCTTTTTCTTCTCCTCCTCCTTGTTCTTCCTCTTCTTCTTCTTCTTATTCTGGTCCTTCTCCTGCTCCTCTTCCTCCTCCTTCTCTTCTCCTCCCCCTCCTCTTTCTTCTCCTTTTTTCTTCTTTCTCCTCTTCATTCTCCTCTTCCTCCTCCTCTTCCTCCTTCTCCTCTTCCTCATTCTCCTCTTCCTTCTCGTCCTCCTCCTCCTCCTCCTTCTCCTTCTATTACTTGTTCTACTTGTTAGTTCATTCTCCAACCCAAGCTATAGGAACCCGGAACAAGACTTTAAGCAACATGGTATTGTCCGGAAAACGTAATGCGTTGTGTCGTAGCTTACAGCCTGACTGCGATATTTGCACCATTCAATCCGATACATCCGACTTCAGCATGGCATTTTTGGGTACCGGGTTAGCCTTCCCTGTTCGATCCCTTCTCGTTAGCCAGTCTCCCATGTTGGAGCCTGTTATCGAGGATCATCACATGGAGGCGTAGAAAGGGTCTTGGCAGCTCTGGGTCGCTGACCACTGCAGCTCATGCACTGCTCAGCATCTTGATCCTGGTCCCATATTACATATTCTGCCCGTGTTACATTTTCCTTCACAAATTATATATTGCGTCCCATATTACATATTCCGTCCCATACTACATATTCCGTCCCATATTGCATACTCCGTCCCATATTACATATTCCGTCCCATGCTACATATTCCGTCCCATGCTACATATTCCGTCCCATGCTACATATTCCGTCCCATATTACATATTCCGTCCTATATTGAATATTCCGTCCCATATTACATATTCTGCCTGTGTTACATTTTCCGTCCTACATTGAATATTTCGTCTCATATTACATATTCTGCCCGTGTTACACTTTCCGTCCCAAATTATATATTACGTCCCATATTACATATTCCGTCCCGTACTACATATTCCGTCCCGTACTACATATTCCGTCCCGTACTACATATTCCGTCCAATATTGCATATTCCGTCCCATATTACATATTCCGTCCCATATTACATATTCCGTCCCATATTACATATTCCGTCCCATACTACATATTCCGTCCCATACTACATATTCCGTCCTAAATTCCGTCCCATATTACATATTCCGTCCTAAATTCCGTCCCATACTATATATTGCGTCCCATATTACATATTCCGTCCCATACTACATATTCTGTCCCATATTACATATTCCGTCCTAAATTCCGTCCCATACTACATATTGCGCCCCATACTACATATTCCGTCCCATATTACATATTCCGTCCTATATTCCGTCCCTTGCTGAAGTCGGATGTGTTGGACCGAAAGGTGGAAATATTGCAGCCAAGCTGTAAACTACGACACAACGCATTCTGTTCTCTGGACTACACTCTGCTACTTAAGCCCTTTCAGGGTTTGGTAGTGGGAGATTAAGAACGAACGAAGAAGAAGAATATTCCGTCCCATATTACATATTCCGTCCCATATTACATATTCCGTCCTAAATTCCGTCCCATACTACATATTGCGTCCCATATTACATATTGTGCCCCATACTACATATTCCGTCCCATATTACATATTCCTTCTCATATTGCATATTCCTTGCCATATTACATATTCCGCCCCGTGTTACATTTTCCGTTCCGTGTCCCATGATATAATTACAATTCTATGTTTCACATCCGGACCCTGCTACCACGTAACAGTCAAGTGGAAAAAATCAGCTAAAATGTTGGTTTGGTTTGCTGGTCCCCACTTGGGATTTGCCGCAAGCAGATTGTGAACCACTGAGATAGTTGTTAGACTGATGTACGTACAGACAGAGATAATCATTTTTGTCAGTCCACTTGTGCTGTTGAGCGTTGTGGTGAGCTCGAGTCGTGAAACGTGTTGAGCTAGTTGTACGCCTGGTAGTTGTTGTAAGCTAGTTAGAATTAGTAAGCCCGTTAGTCGTTGTGTCAGCCTGTTAGACTAACTAAGCCTGTGTAGTAAACATGTTAGTCGTTGTGAGACCCGTATTGTAAGCCTTTTAGTCGTTGTTGTCCCGTTAGTCGTTGTAAGCCTATTAGCCGTTGCAAGCCAATGTTGTTGTACGCCCGTTAGTGGTAAACCCGTTAATTGTTGTAATTCCATTAGTCGTTGTAAGCCCATTAGTCGTTGTAAGCCCATTAGTCGTTGTAAGCTCATTAGTCGTTGTAAGCTCATTAGCCGTTGCAAACCCATATTGTTGTGCACCCATAGCCGAAAGTCCGTTAGACGTTGCAAGTCCGTGTTGTTGTGAACCCGTTCGCCTTATGTCTGTTTGACGTTGTAAGCCCATCAACCGCTGTTAGCGGTTACAAGCCCGTGTTGTTCTAAGCCCGTTAACCGTTGCAACCCCGTGTTGTTCTAAGCCCGTTAACCTTTGTACCCCGTGTTGTTGCAAGCCCATGTTGTTCTAAACCCGTTAACCGTTGCAAGCCCATGTTGTTGTAAGCCCGTTAGTCGTTGCAAGCCCGTGTTGTTGTAAGCCCGATAACCGTTGCAAGCCCGTGTTGTTGTAAGCCCGTTAGCCGTTGCAAGCCCGTGTTGTTCTAAGCCCGTTAGCCGTTGCAAGCCCATGTTGTTCTAAACCCGTTAACCGTTGCAAGCCCATATTGTTCTAAGCCCGTTAGCCGTTGCAAGCCCGTGTTGTTGTAATCCCGTTAGCCGTTGCCGCCCATGTTGTTGTAAACCCGTTAGCAGTTGCAAGCCCATGTTGTTGCAAGCCCGTTGGTAGTTGTTATCTCGCTATTGCTAATCTGTGCCATTAACATCTTCGCCACGCTAACTCCACCTTCCGTTGTATTATTTATGCATGTCCTCAATCCAGTAGCATATCCTTGGCAGAACTTCGCTCTAATGACAGCCATTCGATAGGAATCTCGACCAGCAGTCACTCTACCCGCCTTCTCGAATGTTCATGTTTAGGATGTCCTTGATGTATCGTATACATCTACGTCTTGATTTGCCTCTGCCTCGTCTTCCTGGAACAATGCCACCAAGAACTGCTTTTTTCCAGTCCGGCATGGCGCTTGATGTAGCAGAAAAACCTCAGTTTCCGAGACAAAACGGGTTTTAAAAGCCAGTTTTCTTCTATACTTAGATCTTGTAGGATGGCTTTCTTTGTTATTTTGTTTCAGGTCAGGTCAGGTCATCCCGTAACCGGTGAGGTCGTTGGGGCACACATGAAGACATCCTCACAACTCCACGCCATCCCTCTCTGTCAGATGCCGCTGCCTGTGACTCTTCTGGTCGGAGACTGGTCCATTCCTTTATGTTGTCCTCCCATCTCTTTTTGGGCCGGCCTCTTCGTCGTCTGCCATGCACCTTCCCGTGGAGGATTGTGTTTGCAAGACCATTTGATCTCGATATGTGACCGTACCAAGTGAGTTTCCTTCTTTTGACAGTTGCCAAGAGATCTTCGAAAGGCCCTATTGCTGTTTTAATTCTATCTCGTATTTCGTTTACCCATGTTATTTTGAGGATTATCCTGTAGCATTTTGTCTCGAAAGCCCTGATCCTCTTTCTTAATATTTGTGTGATGGCCCATGTCTCGCATCTGTACACTGCCACTGGGAATACGCATGTTCTGGGGATCTTCAATTGAAATTATTTATTATTATTGTGCCACATATTTTGCATACTATTCAGTTTCTGCATCGCTATGGATAATCATCTCCTTATTTCCCTTGCACAGTCCCCACCGCGTAGCGCAGTGGTTAGCGCGCTGGCTTAGCCTCTGAGTGGTCCTGAGTTCATTTCCTAGTTGAGACGGTTATGTTTTTTTCAGACCGCAATGGCTCCCTTAAATGGGTACCGGTTCAGTCCGGGAAGTAAAAGCGGCGAGGGAGAGGAGATGGCTACCGCCCTCATATAGCCGAGCCTTTGAAATGTGAGATCCCTAACACCCCTACGGCAGTAATGCTATGGGTTACTTTACTTTATTCTTAGTCCCCACCGTTTGTTACCAGAGAGCCAAGGTATTCAAAGTAATCCACGTGTTCAATTTCTTCATTACCAATAGTGATCTTGGATTGGGGTCTGTGTGTGCCAATGGAAATGATCTTTTTTCGGTGTTCAGGAAAAGATTATGATCTTCATTGTGATTCTGAACGGACGCAATCATTTGTACCAGGCCGTCAACGTTCCTCAGGAGCGTTACTGTGCCATCTGCATATCTTAGTTCTGGAATGCCCTTTATATATATATATATATATATATATATATATATATATATATATATATATATATATATATATATATATATTATACATATATTATACATATATTTTATATATATATATTTAAAATATAAATATATTTATATATGTATATATATATAAATATATGTGTGTATATATATATTTATATACACACATATATAAATATATATATATACACACACATATATATATATATATATATATATACACACACACACACATATATATATATATATATATATATATATATATATATTGAAATATAATGCTGTGAACATCTATAGGTACAACCAACACTAGTATGTGCTCGTTGTGATTTCGTGGCAATAACTTAGAAGTACGAAGTGCTACAGAGACCAAGAATTGTGGGAACCGCTGTGAAAGTTTCAGACAATTAAGGTTTCAAAAAGCCTTTATCGCTGTGTACTTTTTAATTTAGAAAATGAATAGCCCAAGTGACACACCTAACGGCATTTCAAGCCGATTCGCCAACTGCTCTTCCAGAGAATCGTCCGTAGGCCCGGCAGGAAGCGATACTTCAGAATCATCTGTGGATTCCACAAACCAGCAAAAACCCAGAAAGCTATTTCGGATACGGTCAAGGGCAGGGGAAATGACTTTCGGAAAACTACTGACCAATCCACTCGTAAGTTGTTTCCCTTGTTTATTTTGCTTTTTTAACTTTCAGCACAATTTGATGTTTCAACCAGTTTCTTTGCATTTTGTGTTTGATTTAAAAAAAAAATTTATACTGTAAATAGTTTACTCAAATTGTAGGGTGTGCTGCAGTTTTTGTTGTTGTTGGGGGGAGGGAGATGTCTGGGCTGGACGTCCCGCTCGTTAAAGGAAAGTGAAGCGTCTGATATAGCCTCTCCTTTCCAGGTGTAGAGATCGCCGCTCGATTCACTGTTCGGCTTGCCGTTCAGGAGTTTCCATGCCAAAGGCCTCTTCCACATTATTGTGTTCCCAGCAGCACCTTCATGTTTCTTACAAAGCCTGCATTGGGGCGCGACCGAGTACCCGGCGGTAAAACTGGGCGGCCAGATAGGGCTCATTAGCCTTGGTTGGCAGCCAATCTAACAGACGATAAACTCTGACTCTAAACCCGGGTAGACGAAGCTCATTAGCCTGTTCAGGCAGTTCGCCTAGGAGAGGAGGAACTCTGATTTTAAACCCACAAGTCCCAGAGAGTGCTGGCTAGTCTTGGGATGATAAGAATATCATCGGATGTCTCGAGTAACTAGCATCTGCAGGCAACGACTCCACTGCCTTGTAGACACCTCGGCAGAGGTTAGGGCTACGGGAGTAAACCCAGACAGAAAATCCGGAGTGTCAGCACCTAAGACAGATGGTTTCAAAATTGCTTACTCATTCCGACAGCTCATACAGCTGAGCTGGTGCCAAATTGCCATGCTTTGGATTACATCAGCGAGGCCGAGAGGGGGGATCCTGTAGTTTGGGCATCCGATGGTCTCCATATTCAGCGCCCTCAAAGGCTACTCACAGGGTGCCACGCACATGTTCTGCAAAGACTGAGACGCATATGAATGATGAATGTAGCAGGTGATCTGTGAAGTAGTTATTGATACCATCTCCCAGGGGACGGCGTGGCCTAGTGGCTAAGTGGCACGGCTCACAACCCGAAGATGCTGATTTGGTCCCCATCACAGCACTGGCCGTTACCCCGGGGAAGCAAACCCTTAGAAAATGCAGGAGGAAGCAGACCCTTGCATACAATGCATGCTGAAGTCGGATGCACTGGACCGACAGGCGCAAAATAAAAACACAGTGCAACGCACACTGCCTTGGGGATTAGAAAAATGAGGCGAACGCAAAAATAGAAAAAAAATAATTAAAAAAAAATACCAGCTCCCAAAACAACTCACAGGTGCCCTAAACGTTTGAAGGCCCCCTAAACTGGCAGGATCGAGGATTCAACATAGATGGCGAGATGGATTGGCTTGGCTTCGTTCGTTCTCAATCTCCCACTACCAAACCATGAAAGGGCTTAAGTAGCAGAATGTAGCCTGGAGAACGGAATGCGTTGTGTCGTAGTTTACAGCTTGACTGCGATATTTGCACCGTTCGGTCCAACACATCCGACTTCAGCAAGCATTTTTTGAGTACCGGATTAGCATTCCCTCTTCGATCTCTTCTCCTTATCCAATCTGCCCTGCTGCAGCCTGTTATCCAGGATCACCGCGTGGAGGTGTAGAAGGGTCTTGGCAGCTCTGGTTCGCTGGCCCTGACGCTAGCAGTCAGCTATGGGTCTCTGACCACTACAGCTCATGCGCTGCTCAGCATCTTGATCCCAGATGGAGAGATGCTCTCACACCTAAGTTTTGCGGACGTCATTGTGATCTTCAGCAAGGAGCATTGTAAAACCGAAGAAAGCCTAACCAAACTGTCTTGAGTCGTTCTCGTTTTTCTCGTTCGGTTTCTGCTGCGACGCTTCTTCGAATCTCGGGAAGGGGGTTGGAGGGGGGGGGGGGGCGCTATGCCAATTATGGGGTATATTCTATCAATGGGTGTGGGTTTGAGGCACGTTGATACTATCCGGCCCGCCTCATTTATTGCTGTATCAACTAGTTTCGCATGGTCACGGCTGATTGATTACCAGTTTGAAGTATTTAAGGATTCACGTCAGTTTAGCTAGGGCTGCTGAACTGTTTTCTTATGCAGTCCTTGATGTCAAAACCCGAGAGGTACGCTATGTTGAAAAAAATAGTACCATTCAAAGCGTGCTCTAAAAGTCAAAACCGATGGCTGTGAATAGTGCTGGCAACCTCATAATGTCAACATTTTGCAATTGAAACCACAACTACAATTGCTAGGATATGGTCTTTATTTAAAGTGGTCAGCTGTAGTGTTGGCTCTATGCTTTAGCAAAGATGGCGTCGCACCAGCTGTGGGTCTAACATTGCTCTGGTATCTTAGTTCATTATGGATGCCGCCAGGCCACGAATTTGTCTGGAATTCACACTAGTCAACGGCTTACACTTGTGTTCGCGGATACGTGTCGAATATGGGTAGGTACATGTCTTACGGCTAGGGAAGGACTGGCACCGATGAAGGGAACTGGCCACCCCACCTCACACACGCAGTGGCTTAGTACAATCAAATCTCTTACACTTCATCGCTGACGGCACGTTCTGCGATGGTACTTTTAAACAATGAACAATCTGTAGATGTTTTCAACCATGCTCCAGTATACCCGCTAGAACCTGCGCCTCAAGAAGATGTACAGACAACGTTATCCTGCTAGATGCATTCCTTACGTTTTGTCGAAGATTGGTTTGTCTTCATGCTCCAATTCCTGGATATTTTCACAACCTCAGCTGATTCCTAAGTTGTTGTTTGTCCATCGTTTCCGAGGAGGACCACATTGTCATCTGTCAATTCTGGAGTGGGTTCGGAGGTGGCTGATCAAACCAATCCTGGAGTGGGTTCGGAGGTGCCTGATCAAACCAATCCTGGAGTGGGTTCGGAGGTGCCTGATCAAACCAATACTGGAGTGGGTTCGGAGGTGGCTGATCAAACCAGTCCTGCAGTGGGTTCGTAGGGGGCTGATCAAACCAATCCTGGAGTGGGTTCGGTGGTGGCTGATCAAACCAATCCTGGAGTGGGTTCGGAGGTGGCTGATCAAAAAAATCCAGGAGTGGGCTCGGTGGTGGCTGATGAAACCAATCCTGGAGTGGGCTCGGAGGTGGCTGATCAAACCAATCCTGGAGTGGGTTCGGAGGGGGCTGATCAAACCAATCCTGGAGTGGGCTCGGAGGTGGCTGATCAAACCAATCCTGGAGTGGGTTCGGAGGTGGCTGATCAAACCAATCCTGCAGTGGATTCGGAGGTGGCTGATCAAACCAATCCTAGAGTGGGTTCGTTGGTGGCTGATCAAACCAATCCTGGAGTGGGTTCGGAGGTGGCTGATCATACCAATTCTGGAGTGGGTTCGGTGGTGGCTGATCAAACCAATCCTGGAGTGGGTTCGGAGGTGGCTGATCAAACCAATCCTGGAGTGGGTTCGGAGGTGGCTGATCAAACCAATCCTGGAGTGGGTTCGGAGGTGGCTGATCAAACCAATCCTGGAGTGGGTTCGGAGGTGGCTGATCAAACCAATCCTGGAGTGGGTTCGGAGGTGGCTGATCAAACCAATCCTGGCGTGGGTTCGGAGGTGGCTGATCAAACCAATCCTGGAGTGGGTTCGGAGGTGGCTGATCAAACCAATCCTGGAGTGGGTTCGGAGGTGGCTGATCAAACCAATCCTGGAGTGGGCTCGGAGGTGGCTGATCAAACCAATCCTGGAGTGGGTTCGGAGGTGTTTGATCAAACCAATCCGAGCCCGAAAGCGTCTGTCACACTGAGGGCAGAGAAACACCGTCTGACCGTCAGAGGGAGGCAACTCGTCTCTTGCCTTTCATGTCGCTCGTCTCTTGCCTTTCATGTCGCTCGTCTCTTGCCTTTCATGTCGCTCGTCTCCGTGCAACTTCTTTCATTCTTGTCTGCTCCATATGTATCGTGCCAGAAGCTAGGCAGACGATCAGCAGCAATGTTCTCCCAATTATCAAGGTCAATGTCGCAGTTCTTCGGTGAGGTTTTCAGAGTGTCTTTGTAACGTTTTATTTGGCCACCGCGAGCTCGCTTGCCTGACTCAAGCTCACGTAGAATATTTTCTTTGGAAGCCGCTCATCTGACATGCGGACAATATGACCTGCTCATGGGAACTGCGCTTTGTACAGAGTTGTGTGGATGCGTGTCATGCCAGCCCGTGAAGAACTTCTACATCTGTTATGCTATCTTGGGTATCTTCCGGCAAGATGGCGACTAAACAACATCTGCTCTCGTGGTCTGCGATTTGCACGTGGTTTGTTCGTTCCAATTAATGTATGGAGAGCAGTGGTGTGTGGTGATCATTTTCTAGCACGTCCCACGCTATTCACAGGAAGACTCTGTGTAATTTTTCTCGGAATTCGGAGAAAACACGATCTGTTCTTCATGTGTTATAGAATTCACGTTGTTGGATTGAACGTCACTACAGATTGCGCACCGTCCTTGGTTGGTGTGCACGACCTACTTGGAAGTTGCGTCCATTTTCATTGCGTGCCACGACCGGAACCTCACTTCAGTGATGGGTTAATGGTTCCTCACCTAGACCTACAGGTGTGGGCGCTGGTCAGCAGCAGCGTCTTCTAGTCTACGCGGCGGGGCTACTGCTGTCGAGAGGTACGACATTCGCCTCTCAAATCGTCAAGGAAACGGTGGACGATCGACTCCTACAAGTTTCAAACGACCCCTGGTCTCACCGATTGGACGACCCGAATGTCTGCATTTTGGGCTACATCCAGTCGTCTTGATTGCACGTCTTCCCACTGGTTCCCGGTAACTCAGGACGAGAGAGTTAGATTGATGTCCAGCGCAGCTTCTTTCTCACTATAATCCAAATTCAGCGCAAGTTACATCTTCAGGACGACAGTCTGATCATGTTGCCATCTTCGCTTACGATGGGCAACTTACTTACTATCTTACTATCTCATGTTCAGTAGTGTTCTTAGGCAGCCCAGTTGAAAGTGGTCAAGCTTCTTCACATATCGACTGAACCTTAGTCCAGGTTTCACAGGCGTACGGAAGAGTTGACATCTGACTCCTATAAACTTTACATGTTGTCTGTATCCTAGTCTTGAGGAAGCAAGTAACATCCCCATGTACAACCTTCTTTTGTCGATTTATTACGACATACTTGGAATGAATGTTACAGTGTTTCTATTCTTTGAAAACTTGATACTACCCGCATGCATCCCTTCAATCATTTTATTTGTTTCAAACAGCTAGAGTTCAAGGGAATATATCCATATAATTCCCTTTATATTTTGTTTTAATCAATATTTAGTTATCGCCCCTTGTAAACTTGTTAATAAATGGTGAGAATTGGATTGATATCTTGTCATGCGTGTGCGTGCATATAAATATGATGTTCGTCCATCACATGTGATGAAGACCACTCTCCTTGTGAACTAGAACGTGAAAATATGACACAGTTTTAAGCGTAGTGCTAATTCGTTCATCCGGTGTCGAGGCCAGGATAATCGGAGGGAAAAAACACCAGAAATACAAACAAACCAATTAATCAGTCCAAAAGGAAAACCACACGTTTCCGTTAAAACATAAGTCTTCTTCGTTCGTTCTCAATCTGCCGCTACCAAACCCTGACAAGAGCAAGTAACAAGATGTATTCCGGTGAACGGAATGTGTTCTGTCGTAGTTTACAGCTTGGCTGCGATACTTGCATCTTTTGTTCCGACACATCCGTCTTCAGCAGGCATTTTTGAGTACCGGATTAGCCTTCCTTCTTTGATCCCTTCTCATTAGCTAGTCTGCTCTGTTGCAGCCTGTTATCCAGAATCAATGCGTGGAGGTGGAGATGGGTCGCTGGCCCTGACGTTAGCCGTCAGCTATGGGTCGCTGGACCTGAAGTTAGCCGTCAGCTCTGGGTCGCTGACCCTGACGTTATGTGTCAGCTATGGGTAGCTGCCTCTGATGTTAGCCATCAGCTATGGGTCGCTGGCCCTGACGTTAGCAGTCATTTATGGGTCGCTGCCCCGCCCTGACGTTAGCAGTCAGCTATGGGTCGCTGGCCGTGACGTTAGCAGTCAGCTATGGGTCGCTGGCACTGACGTTAGCAGTCATTGATGGATCGCTGCCCCGCCCTGACGTTAGCAGTCAGCTATGGGTCGCTGGCCCTGACGTTAGCAGTCATTTATGGGTCGCTACCCCGCCCTGACGTTCGCAGTCAGCTATGGGTCGCTGGCCCTGACGTTAGCAGTCAGGTATGGGTCGCTGGCCCTGACGTTAGCAGTCAGCTATGGGTCGCTGGCCCTGACGTTAGCAGTCATTTATGGGTCGCTGCCCCGCCCTGGCGTTAGCAGTCAGCTCTGGGTCGCTGGCCCTGACGTTCGCAGTCAGCTATGGGTCGCTGGCCCTGACGTTAGCAGTCAGCTATGGGTCGCTGGCCCTGACGTTCGCAGTCAGCTCTGGGTCGCTGGCCCTGACGTTAGCAGTCATTTATGGGTCGCTACCCCGCCCTGACGTTCGCAGTCAGCTATGGGTCGCTGGCCCTGACGTTAGCAGTCAGGTATGGGTCGCTGGCCCTGACGTTAGCAGTCAGCTATGGGTCGCTGGCCCTGACGTTAGCAGTCATTTATGGGTCGCTGCCCCGCCCTGGCGTTAGCAGTCAGCTCTGGGTCGCTGGCCCTGACGTTCGCAGTCAGCTATGGGTCGCTGGCCCTGACGTTAGCAGTCAGCTATGGGTCGCTGGCCCTGACGTTAGCAGTCAGCTCTGGGTCGGTGCCCTCTGTATATTATAGTATGCCAATTTGAAAAACAACTTAACTGACTCACTCCTTAGAACCGGTACGTCGGCTTACAGTATTTATGACACTGCCATAAAGCCGATATGTTGGCTTTAATAATTGCTATACATACGCGTTCCTTCAAACCTAGTTTTCCTCAATTTTGTTGTTAAATGCACACAATGAGTAGATTACTCTTATTTGTGCCCTAAAAAGGACGTTAAGTGGATTGTTGTCGCAGCTTCCCTCCCATCCCAAGCGCGCTGATGATGATAAGTTGTGGTACTCCAGGCGGTTATGCTATGCTTGGCTTCATCTGAGTGTCTCACGCTACTATGGGGATCACGTCGATCCCTCAACTTGTTATCCAGGCTACCATGAAAACAGTTCGTTTCCAGGAAAGGCTACGAGGAAGCCGTGGGGAGGGTTTTGTCCAGTATGTTTTGCTTGACTCTGGCTAACATGTCCGAACAGTATATTTTGCCTGACTCTGGCTAACATGTCGGAACAGTATATTTTGCCTGACTCTGGCTAACATGTCAGAACAGTATATTTTGCCTGTCTCTGGCTAACATGTCCGAGCAGTATATTTTGCCTGACTCTGGCTAACCTGTCCGAACAGTATATTTTGCATGACTCTGGCTAACATGTCTGAACAGAATATTTTGCCTGACTCTGGCTAACATGTCCTATCAGTATATTTTGCTTGACTCTGGCTAACATGTCCGAACAGTATATTTTGCCTGACTCTGGCTAACATGTCCGAACAGTAAATTTTGCCTGACTGGCTAACATGTCCGAACAGTATATTTTGCGTGACCAGATATTAGTCTCCATTTCCTTGTCCTCAATGTATACATGCTCCCGTTCTTCCTGCCGGTGGTATCACATTCCAAGAATAAACGTCTCGAATCCGCAAATAATATAACGGTGTAACGTAATTTATAACGAAATAGATTTAACATACGTTTAATATTTAATTATTACAGCTGTCTTTTTTCTTTTCTTTTTTTTTCTTTCATTTCTTGTTTAAAATTTTTTAAATTTTTTTGGTACGCATATGAGAGCTGGACACTAAATGCTGGAATACAGGTTTGTGAATATAAATGCTACATAAAAATGGTTTGGATCTTTTATAAAGAACATGAAATAAATATTTATGTAAGAGATAAAATAATTTCCCTGGTAGGTCAACGGGAAGCACGTCTGTCTGTTGGGAAAGAGCAGAGGGCACTAACATCTGGTAAGATAAAACATGCGGATCAGGCAATGTTAGTCAGGATCAGGTAAAACATACTGATCAGACTATGTTAGTCAGGGTCAGGTAAAACATACTGACCAGACTATGTTAGTCAGGGTCAGGTAAAACATAGTGATCAGACTATGTTAGCCAGGGTCAGGTAAAACATACTGATCAGACTATGTTAGTCAGGGTCAGGTAAAACATACTGACCAGACTATGTTAGTCAGGGTCAGGTAAAACACACTGTCGCACACACACTTTCACAAATACACACTCTCTCGCACATTCACTCTCACTCACTCTCTCACACTCTCGAATATACCCTCTCTCACACTCTTGCTCTGTCTCTCACAATATCTCATACACACTCACTCACTCTTGACTCTCTCGCTCGCTCACTCTCTGATTCTCATAAACACAAACACACACACTCGGTCACACACTCTCTTACAATCACTCTCTTCTCTTTGTCTCTCTCTATCACACACATTCATTCTCTCATATACACTCGCTCACATCTCTCTCTCTCTCTCTCTCACGCATGAACACACATACACACTATTTCTCTCATACTGACACTCTCTCTCTCTCTCTCACACACACAAGCACACACACGCACCCTCTCTCACTCACTCACTCTCACATCCAAGCAGAATAACTAACCCCGCACACTTTTACTGATGCAAGTACCAATGAACGCGTTCACACAATCAACAAATGATATCAGACAGTCCTACGCCAATAATGACGTTTATTGAGACTCCAGCAGACCGGGATACCATACGATCTAGCTTGTTTAGCTTGTGCCTAAATCCAGCTCTGGCTCTATCCAACTGCCTGCTGTACTCACACGCTGGCCTCCTATAAATATAAGCTCTGTTTAGATCCCTTACTCCGCGTTGTTTATTCCCAAACCCTCCACTGCCTCACTCTCCCATCCTATCCAGCGCAGCTCGCTCACGCCGAGCGATAAACGATAGACCTACCATCTGGCTAGTTTGTGTATTTCAAATTCGGTATTGTCGAGCCAAATGATTGTTGTGTTTTTATTCCTGGAAGAGAGCAAGTGTTAACCGTAGTGTGTAATTTGTATTGGTTGTGTTAACTACGCTTAGCGTTATTACGTCTTTAATCTGGTACATCCACTTTCGTGTAATTTGTATTGGTTGTGTTAACTACGCTTAGCGTTATTACGTCTTTAATCTGGTACATCCACTTTCGTGTAATTTGTATTGGTTGTGTTAACTACGCTTAGCGTAATTACGTCTTTAATCTGGTACATCCACTTTCGTGTAATTTGTATTGGTTGTGTTAACTACGCTAAGCGTTATTACGTCTTTAATCTGGTACATCCACTCTCGTGTAATTTGTATTGGTTGTGTTAACTACGCTTAGCGTTATTACGTCTTTAATCTGGTACATCCACTTTCGTTGTTAAACGGTGTGAGGAGATGTTGTGGTCGGTACTTGTTCTTTCATTCACCCCAAACAGTTTCCTTGGTTCCTTTCATACGTCTTCCACAGCTGATGACAGTAGCGGGACATTCCATTTCGGGCTACAGGGAGGACAGGTTGATATGTTGTTGTTTAATGAATGAGTAAGTTTACTCTTTTGTGGGCCTTGAAAAGGCGGGTTGTATTAGCTTTCCTCACATCCCGAGCATGCTGATGAAGGTGGACACGATCCTCTGGGCGGTTGTGCTATGCTTGGCTTCATCTGCGTGGCGCTCACTACTATGTGGATTATATCGATCCACATCTCGTCACCCAGGCTGCCTTGAAAACAGCCTGTTTCCAGGGAGAGCTACATGGAAGAGAGATTGTGGTCTTGATCAGTATATTGTGCCTGCCCCTGACACGACGTCCTGGTCAGTATGTTTTGCCTGGCCGGACTAGCTGTCTCAGTTCCCCAGGTCAGGTCAGGTCAGATCATCCCGTAACCGGCGAGGTCGTTGGGGCACACATGAAGACATCCTCATAACACCACGCCACCCTTCTCTGTCAGCGGCCCTAGACTGCCTTTTCTGGTCGGAGATTGGGCCATTATTTTATGTTGTCCTCCCATCTCTTATTTGGACGGCCTCTCTGTCGTCTACCTTGCATCTTTCCGTGGAAGATTATATTTGCAAGACCATTTGATTTCGATATGTTACCGTACCAAGCAGTTTCCTTCTTTTGACAGTTGCCAAGAGGTCTTCAAAAGGCTCTATTGCTGTTGTAATGCGATCTCGTATTTCCTTATTTGTAACACGATCTTTGTACGTGACGTTTAAAAGTCTTCGGAAACATCTCATTTCCAAGGCCTGTATCCTTCGTTGAAGGTCAGCTGTAACTGTCCATGTCTCACAAGCATAGAGGAATATTGACAGGACCAGTGTGTGCATTAATCTGATTTCCGTGCGTAGTGCTAACCGTTTATCTTGCCAGATTTTGTTAAGCCGAGCAAGCGCCGTTATTGTCTGTGCTATTCTGGCCAACACCTCACATGTCAATATAATTTTATTTTAAATAAATAAGTGAAATCTCAGATAAAGATAGATGTAGAAAAGATGGCTATATTCAGTTTCACGGCCAAAATTTTTTATTCAGTTTTGAGACCAATCTTTTTTATTCAGTTTCGCGACCAAAATTTTTTATTCAGTTTTGAGACCAATCTTTTTTATTCAGTTTCGCGACCAATCTTTTTAATTCAGTTTCGCGACCAATCTTCTGGTACAATGTAGGGCCCTAAAAAGGAGCAGAAGGAAATTTTCTGGCATGCAGATTGAAATAATTGGACATCTAAACCATGGCCAACTGTAACATGGCCATGACCAAAAACCACAACTGTAATTATTGAGGTGGCCAGAATTGAGCAATGTAGGCAAAAATGGCGCTGAAAACCTCGAAATCGCTTCCTTTGATGCGAAGGCAAACTAACTCAGACATGTACGAATCAAGCATATCCCTGTGCTATTTTTGCGCTGGTCATTTCCAATTTGTTCATTAAATCTGTGTATTGGCAATTCCCTTTTTAGGCGCTGTAATTCTTCCGTCTGCTGATAACGTGCTCCCGTCTTACGACATTCTCTGTGTGGGGCAGTGGTGCTGTTCTTGTCCTTGTCATACACAAACACCCTAAAATGATCATTGGGGATAGTAATATGATACTAGTCTTCAATAATTGAAAACATGTTTTGGATGAAGATGCTGAGCAGCGCATGAGCTGCAGTGGTCAGCGACCCATAGCTGGCTGCTAGCGTCAGGGCCAGCGAACCATAGCTGCCAAGACCCTTCTACACCTCCACGCGGTGATCCTAGATAACAAGCTGCAGCAGGTCAGACTGGCTACGGCGAAGGGATCGAAGAGGGAATGCTAACCCGGTACTAAAAAAATGCTTGCTGAAGTCGGATGTGTTGGACCGAGAGGTGCAAATATCGCAGCCAAGCTGTAAACTACGACACAACGCATTCCGTTATCTGGACTACATTCTGCTACTTAAGCCCGTTCAGGGTTTGGTAGCGGGAGAGTAAGAACGAACGAAGAAAAAGAAGAAGAAGAAAACATATTTCGCGCTTGTTGGTTCACAAAAGATATGTTGTGAGCCAAATCCAAACCATTTTGAGATTTTATGAGATTATGTGTGTCGATTTTATTTTCAATGTCAAATAGTGTGGCCGTAGGCGTGTAGGAATGCCATGGGTTTATATTTAACTTCTCGGTGTCCGTGATATGGAATAGTTTGGGAACCACTGAACTATTTGATCTAATCTTAGCTAGTCTGCTCTTGCCTGCCGCAACCTTAATGTACAGGTTATGCTGTCAGCAAGCTCGCAATCTCTGGGCTGTCGCTTGGTATCTATGGGTTCTTCTTTTTCTTCTGCTTCTTCTTAGCTTCTCTTTTTTTTCTCTACTCTTTTTTCTTCTTTACTCGTTCTTCTTCACTCTTTCTTCTTCTTCTTCTTCTTCTTCTTCTTCTTCTTCTTCTTCTTCCTCTTCCTCTTCCTCTTCTGCTTCTTCTTAGCTTCTCTTTTTCTTCTCTACTTTTGTTTCTTCTTCTTTACTTCTATTTTTCCTTTTCTCCGGTTTTTTTTCTTATTATTATCATTATTCTCTTCTTCTTCTCTTCCTCTTCGTCTTCTTTTTCTTATCTACTTCTGTTCTTTTTCTCTTCTTCTTTTTCATCTTTTTCTTCACTAACTGCGCTATAAGACCCGAAAGGAAGCCGGTGTTGGTGAATTTTGTGCGGTTTTGCAGCGGTGGTTTCATTCAGTATCAGTTTGTGGTTACCACAATGAGGTTGCTAGCACAGTGCTGTTTTAACATTCTTTGGGCGAAAGCTCCGTGTGCGTACGTGCGTCTGTGCGTGCGTGTGCACGAGAGAGACTACTTTTGATCCGTGTGTGTGATGTGCGCGACCACGAGAGAGACTATTATCGGTGTGTGTGTGTGTACACTAGAGACACTAGTATCGGTGTGTGTGTGTGTGTGTGTACACGAGAGAACCTATTATCGGTGTGTGTGTACACGTGAGAGACTATTATTGGTGTGTGTGTACACGAGAGAGACTATTATTGGTACGTGTGTACACGAGAGAGAGACTATCATTGGTGTGTGTGTACACGAGAGAGACTTATTGGTATGTGTGTGCGCGTGCGCACAAAAGCGACTTATTGGTCTGTGTGTGTGTGTGTGTGTGCGCGCGCGCATAAGAAAGACTATTGTGGTATGTGTATGTGTGTGTATGGCTACGTGCAAGAGAGGCTGACTATTTTATGTATGTGTGTATGGCTACGTGCAAAAGAGGCTGACTATTTTATGTATGTGTGTATGGCTACGTGCAAGAGAAGCTGACTATTTTATGTATGTGTGTATGGCTACGTGCAAGATGCTGACTATTTTATGTATGTGTGTATGGCTACGTGCAAGAGAGGCTGACTATGTTATGTGTGTGTATGGCTACGTGCAAGAGAGGCTGACTATTTTATGTGTGTGTATGGCTACGTGCAAGAGAGGCTGACTATTTTATGTGTGTGTATGGCTACGTGCAAGAGAGGCTGACTATTTTATGTGTGTGTATGGCTACGTGCAAGAGAGGCTGACTATTTTATGTGTGTGTATGGCTACATGCAAGAGAGGCTGACTATTTTATGCGTGTGTATGGCTACGTGCAAGAGGCTGACTATTTTATGTGTGTGTGTGTGGCTACGTGCAAGAGAGGCTGACTATTTTATGTGTGTGTATGGCTACGTGCAAGAGAGGCTGACTATTTTATGTGTGTGTATGGCTACGTGCAAGAGAGGCTGACTATTTTATGTGTGTGTATGGCTACGTGCAATAGAGGCTGACTATTTTATGTGTGTGTGTGGCTACGTGCAAGAGAGGCTGACTATTTTATGTGTGTGTGTGGCTACGTGCAAGAGAGGCTGACTATTTTATGTGTGTGTGTGGCTACGTGCAAGAGAGGCTGACTATTTTATGTGTGTGTATGGCTACGTGCAAGAGAGGCTGACTATTTTATGTGTGTGTATGGCTACGTGCAAGAGAGGCTGACTATTTTATGTGTGTGTATGGCTACGTGCAAGAGAGGCTGACTATTTTATGTGTGTGTGCAAGAGAGGCTGACTATTTTATGTGTGTGTATGGCTACGTGCAAGAGAGGCTGACTATTTTATGTGTGTATGGCTACGTGCAAGAGAGGCTGACTATTTTATGTGTGTGTGTACGTGCAAGAGAGGCTGACTATTTTATGTGTGTGTGTACGTGTAAGAGAGGCTGACTATTTAATGTGTGTGTGTACGTGCAAGAGGGGCTGACTATTTAATGTGTGTGTGTACGTGCAAGAGAGGCTGACTATTTTATGTGTGTGTGTACGTGCAAGAGAGGCTGACTATTTCATGTGTGTGTGTACGTGCAAGAGAGGCTGACTATTTTATGTGTGTGTGTACGTGCAAGAGAGGCTGACTATTTTATGTGTGTGTTTGTGTGTGTGTGTGTGCGTGCGTGCAAGAGAGGCTGACTATTTTCTGTGTGTGTGTATATACAAGTGTCAATCTGGGAATGTTAACAAGCACGTGGGCTCGCGTGGAAGAGAGATACTTACTTTTAACCTCATGTGCCGAGGGCCTCACGTCATAACGTCAGAGGTCCAGTGTTCAGCTACCCAGACCGCTGTGCCGTGCGTCCCTCTAGCAGATCTCCCGTCGCACATGCCTGTGCTAGGTGTTTGGAGAGCGCCGTATTCACAAGTATCATCGTCGATGTATCGCCATCACATTAGGTTTCTGCTACATTGGGTCACCTCAGACACATTCATCCAAGCACTGGTTTATGCGTTTACACATAAAATAAAAAAATAAAAATATATCGTAACTAAGTGTGTTCCAATTTGTCTCACACTAGTGTCCACTGGCGAAGGCACGTTTATTCCACCAGAGACAAAGTCTATTTAAAGTTCCCCACAATGGATTTCGTATGTGTGTTCCAGTTTTCTTAAATTTTACTTGACGTGTTTGCTTCGTTAGTTTCTACTGGTGGAGGCGCGCCCATTCCACCACAGACCGTAGTCAATTGAGTGATATTACGTCACATAAACCAGTGCTTGGATGCATGTGTGTATCTGTATGAACCAAACATAGTGTTTCCTTCTTCTTCGTTCGTTCTCAATCTCCCGCTACCAAACCCTGAAAGGGCTTAAGTAGCAGAATGTAGTCCAGAGAACAGAATGCGTTGCGTTGTAGTTTACAGCTTGACTGCGAAATTTGCACCTTTCGGTCCAACACATCCCACTCCAGCAATCATTTTTTTTTAGTACTGGGTTCGCATTCCCTCTTCGATCCCTTCTTAGCCAGTCTGCCCTGCTGCAGCCTGTTATCCAGGATCACCGTGTGGGGGTGTAGAAGGGTCTTGGCAGCTCTGGTTCGCTGGCCCTGACGCTAGCAGTCAGCTATGGGTCGCTGACCACTGCAGCTCATGTGCTGCTCAGCATCTTGATCCCCATAGTGTTTGCGTGATGCTGGTGTTTTATGTCTTTTGACGATACTCTTCTTGTTCCTCGTAGATAGGAATTTGCTATTTTCCTTTTTCTTCTTGTTCTTCCTTTCCGGAGGCTAAATGTGCACAATTGTTTTCTTGGGACCATTTTGAGAATGGGTATATTATTTTACACTCCATAATTGATAAGGACCCCCTTATTTAAACACACACACACCCCCCCCCCCCCCCCCCCCAATGTAAATATTAAAATCATCATATATTTACAAAACATTGTGAAGATGCAATGTAGTGGGATGTATAACAGGACCCTTCTCCTGCAGCTTTATGTGTGTCTTGTTTGTCACACCATTCACGCTGAGACCATTTCCTGGGCTTCCTTGGAGAGCCTCTGTTTGTGTGGGTGGGTGAGTGTGTGCGAGAGAGAGAGAGAGACATTCTAGACTTGAGTTTCATTTTCTGCAGTTGCTGTTGGTACATTATGTGTTTAGGGTCGATGGCTTGTATGTCTTAGCCGCAACAATAAATAAGAGAGAGGCGCTATCTTTATATAAAACTACTGTGCTCTCTCTCTCTCTCTCCCTCCCTTTATTCTCCATATATATATTTAATGCAACAGTGATGGAAGGCATGGTGCCAGGCAAAAGAGGAAGGGGTAGACCAAGAAGACGATGGCACCAAGATATCTAGGAATGCCTGGGTATGACTGTGGCGGAGGCTGGAGTTTTGGCAAGAGAACGAGTTTCTTTCAGACAGACTGTGATGGGAGCGACGTTCTACAAAGGACATGCTACATGATGATGATATAAGACAAAGGCCGCCGTCCATCGTAGACGATGATGGCATAATTTATTTTGCTAGCGTTATTTTTAGTAAGGATTAACTGTGCTACTTTTTATCCTCACTCTCTCGTCTCGTGCCGCCCGACCCCAGTAGCAAGTCAATGACAATACGACTAGGGGGCGACTACGAGATGCAGGGGAGTCCGCATCAAGCACCCGAAAAAAGACGGCGGAGTCCGGAGTCGACTCCGGACTCCGCCGTTTTTTACCAGTCAGTTAAAAATATCACCAGTCAGGATTGTCGGACTACAGTCATGCAATTTATGTTACAACATCTAATCTAGGCACTAATTCACCATTATTTCTAGATAACAATGCGTACCAAACCAATATTTACTGTATTACTCACACAGTATTAGTCTATTTCTTAAGAAACAATGCACTACTGCCAGACGCATGGCGCCTGTGTCCTTGAACATTCTTGGTTGTTTTAGCACTGTGGTACCATTTATCGATGGCTTTAGTAAGCTTAAATTGTGGCGTTGGAGGTCCATTTAGATTCACCATCGTACGCTAGTTTATGCACAATATATGCGAACCGAAATATCATTAATAATCGTACGAGGGTCATTATGTAGTAACGATTCAAACGTAATTAACGATTTAAAATTGATTATTTTTTACCCGTCAAGCAAAAATTGTTTACTATTTTGTCAAGCCCTGTGTGTATGTATGTAATGTATGTATGTATGTATGTATGTATGTATGTATGTATGTATGTATGTATGTATGTATGTATGTATGTAATGTAATGTAATGTAATTATATATATATATATATATATATATATATATATATATATATATATGTCATGTAATTATATAGATAGAACGTCGCACCCATCACAGTTTGTCTGAAAGAAACCCTTTCCCGTGTCAAAACTACAGCCATGGATATTTTAGTACCATCGTCTTCTTGGTCTACCCCTTCCTCTTTTGCCTGATACCATACCTTCCATCACCGCTCTATCAAGACCGTTGTGTCTCCCGATGTGACCAAAGTATTTGCATTTTCTAGCCAAAATGGAATTGATAAACCAGTTCTCCTCTATGCTCAACTCTTGCCGAATGTCTACATTTGTCTTTTTCTCTGCCCAGGGTATTTTGAGGATCTTTCTGTAACATTTTGACTCGAAGGATTCGGTTCTTTGTCTAGAAGTTTTGGTAATCGTCCATGATTCACAGCCATAAGCTGCCACAGGAAAAACACAGGCTCTCAAGACTTTTACTTTTATCATTTTGTTGGTGCTCTGCCATAATTTCTTCACGCTGTTCAGTCTCTGCATTGCCATGGCCAGTCTTCTTCTGATTTCTTTCGAGCAGTCACCATTTTTGTCAATTCTGGAGCCCAGATATTCAAAATGTGTGACCTGATCTATTTCCTCACCACCCACTGTAAATGTATGGTGACATTGTGTTTTGTTGGTGGTCATCTTTCTTTTGTTTATGTTTATAAACAGGTTTTGATCTTTACCGTGGCCATTTACAGCTGAAATTAGCTGCTCTAGCCCTTCTGCGCTTCTTGATAGTATCACTGTGTCGTCTGCGTATCGTAACTCTGGAATCTCGTACCCGTCAATCGTAAATGGTTCGAAACTTTCAATGTTCTCGTTTGGTTTAACATTTCTCATTATACATTCCGCATAGATGTTATATAGATAAGGTGAGAGGAGACATCCCTGTCGGACTCCCTTTTGTACTGTGAACCAATGTGATGTTTGCCCAGATACTCGGATAGCGGCTCGTTGATCTTGGTATAATGTTTCAATGAGATGTAAAATGTGTACAGGAAACCGCATTTCCTTATTGCTGTTTTGATGTTTTACCGTATCGAAGGCCTTGGTGTAATCAATGAAACATGTGTACAGGTCTACATTAAACTCTCTAAATTTTTCGTACATATTCATCATATTGAATATGGAGTCCCTGGTCCCTCTGTCCTTTCTAAAACCTGCTTGGATAACGGGCATTTCAGATTCAAATATTTTCTCTATCCTTCTTAATAGGATCCGCAAGAGTATCTTGCTAGCGGGGCTGATCAGCGCGATAGTTCAGTAGTTTGTGCACAGCTTTAGTTTGCCTTTTTTGAGGGAGGGGTATATAAATTGATTTCTTGCATGCTTCTGCCACTTGTGATAATATATATATATATATATATATATATGTTGTTGTTGAATACATACAATGAGTAGGATTATCCAGTTTCTACCGCAGCATGGTATTATCCATGCTGTTACACGATGTAATAACAACCATGTAATGGTGTTGTCTTTGACTGAATGACCTAATAGATGTAGACGTATACAGGCACAATGTCGGCAGTACATCGCTGTGCTGCAAGGCACATGGCTACAGGAATCGCCCACGGCCTATGTGCAGATCATTCTGTTTGTATACTGCTGGTCTCAAGAGCTGACAAGCATCCATTTATTTGAAATAAAAGTATATCGACCTGTCCTCCCCGTAACCCGAAATGGAATGTCCCGCTACAGTCATCAGCTGTCAAACAGGATCAAGATGCTGAGCAGCGCATGAGCTGCAGCGGTCAGCGACCCATAGCTAACTGCTAGCGTCAGGGCCAGCGACCTATAGCTGACTGCTAGCGTCAGGGCCAGTGACCCATAGCTGACTGCTAGCGTCAGGGCCAGCGACCCATAGCTGACTGCTAGCGTCAGGGCCAGCTACCTATACCTGACTGCTAGCGTCAGGGCCAGCGACCCATAGCTGATTGCTAATGTCAGGGCCAGCGACCCATAGCCGACTGCTAGCGTCAGGGCCAGCGACCCATAGCCGACTGCTAGCGTCAGGGCCAGCGACCCATAGCTGACTGCTAGCGTCAGGGCCAGCGACCCATAGCCGACTGCCAGCGTCAGGGCCAGCGACCCATAGCCGACTGCTAGCGTCAGGGCCAGCGACCCATAGCTGACTGCTTACGTCAGGGCCAGCGACCAATAGCCGACTGCTAGCGTCAGGGCCAGCGAACCAGAGCTGCCAAGACCCTTCTACGCCTCCACGCAGTGATCCTGGATAACAGGCTGCAGCAGGGCAGACTGGCTAAGGAGAAAGGATCGAAGAGGGAATGCTAACCCGGTACTCAAAAAATGCTTGCTGAAGTCGGATGTGTTGGACCGAAAGGTGCAAATATAGCAGTCAATCTGTAAACCACGACACAACGCATTCGGTTCTCCGGACTACATTCTGCTACTTAAGCCCTTTCAGGGTTTGGTAGCGGGAGATTAAGAACGAACGAAGCCAAGCCAAATACGTATGATAGAAACCCACGTAACTCTAGGGTGAATTAAGGGACAAGTACCTTCATATATTGATGTTTCGAATGCCCACAATGAGTAGGTTTACTCTTTTATGCGCCCTGAAAAGGACGTTAAGTGGCTTGCTGCAGTAGCTTTCCTCACATCCCGAGCGTGCTGATGAAGGTGGACCGGAGTCCTCCAGACGGTTGTTCAGTGTATTTTGCCTGACCAGGCGTTAGTCTTCCTCCCCAGTTATAATATATATATATTGTTGTTTGGGAATGCCCACAATCAGTAGGTTCGCCCTGAAAGTAGTGTCCACTGAAAAGGACGTTAACTGGCGGGTTTTGGTAGCTTTCCACACATCCCGAGCGTGCTGATGAGGGGTGGGGTACCGGGGTCCTCCAGGCGGTCGTGCTATTCTTGGCTTCATCTGCGTGTCACTCACTACTACGGGCATCACGTTAGCCAGGCTGTCATGAAAACAGCCTGTTTCAAAGGAGAGCTACTAGGCAGCAAAGGTGAAGGTCTTGGCCAGTATATTTTGCCTGACCAGATGTTAGTCTTCCTCCCTTATATAAATACAGCCACCAATATTGCAAATACCTATGGCGGACAACGAGGATCATCAAAAGCGAGGAACAACGGGAGGAGCATCACGGAAATACCAGGCTAGGTACAAACAGATACACACACGCATCCAAGCACTGGTTTATGCGTCTTAGTATCGCTCAAATTGACTACGGTCTGGGGCGGAATAGGCGCGCCTCCGCCAGTAGAAACTAGTGAGGCAAACACGTAAAATAAAAAAAGAAATATATATATATATATATATATATATATATATATATATATATATATATATATATATATATATATATATATATATATATATTGGTGGCTGTATTTGTGTATTTTGACTCCGTTGCCAGTATGTACATGCGTATGTTTGTACGGTCGTGTGTATGTGAGTGTGTGTCCGCTTTACATCTCACGTGAACATGAGTCACACACTTCGTACAACCTCAAACAATTAGAACCCATTTCCTGCATACCGGGAAATAAACGCAAACCTCGTTAGTCGAGTCCGGCTGGGCAAACCACTTTAGGAATTATATAATTAGCTCACATTTGCATTCACTACACGTTTCCTCGGCTTTAATTGTATGCGTTCTTTTTCTTTTGGTTTTTTTCGGACATTGGAGCGAAACAGGACTATCTTTGCCTGTTGAACGATATTAATCGTAGCATCGTTAATTTCATTACAGTGTTTATTCATACGCCGATCCGCCAGGGGAATTAAAGAACAGGAATAAAGACCTCTTGTTCATGCAGTCGTCACTAAGGTGCAGACTTTAATTCCGCACCCTTCCCTCCATCATCATGGCGCGATAGGTCGAGCATAGAATGGTAACATTGTAATCTGCTAGACATGTCGTAAAAGCAACTACGGTAGGTTGGTATGTAGACTTTTAAACCTCAACAACTTGAACATTTATAGGCAGGATTTACCTTACTTAGTGTGTGCTGGGCACCACGCACTTATTTCCCCTGTCCTGGGCACAACTTACTTCCCCTGTCCTCGGCACAACTTACTTCCTTTATCCTGGACACCACTTACTTACTTCCTCTGTGCTGGACACCAGTTACTTAGTTCCTCTGTGTTGGACACCACTTACTTACTTCTCCTGTGCTGGACACCACTTACTTACTTCTCCTGTGCTGGACACCACTTACTTACTTCTCCTGTGCTGGACACCACTCACTTACTTCTCCTGTGCTGGACACCACTTACTTACTTCTCCTGTGCTGGACACCACTCACTTACTTCCTCTGTGCTGGACACCACTTACTTACTTCCTCTGTGCTGGACACCACTTACTTACTTCTCCTGTGCTGGACACCGCTTACTTACTTCTCCTGTGCTGGACACCACTCACTTACTTCCTCTGTGCTGGACACCACTTACTTACTTCCTCTGTGCTGGACACCACTTACTTAGTTCCTCTGTGCTGGACACCACTTACTTAGTTCCTCTGTGCTGGACACCGCTTACTTCCTCTGTGCTGGACACCACTTACTTAGTTCCTCTGTGCTGGACACCGCTTACTTCTCCTGTGCTGGACACCACTTACTTAGTTCCTCTGTGCTGGACACCACTTACTTAGTTCCTCTGTGCTGGACACCGCTTACTTCTCCTGTGCTGGACACCACTTACTTAGTTCCTCTGTGCTGGACACCACTTACTTCCTCTGTCATTTCCCAACATGTCATCCATATTACATGCTTCCAGAAGGTTTGGGCAGATCATCAGGTGTCTCATCACTCATCCATCCCTATCTCTTTAAGGTATTCCTGCATTGTGTCTATTTAGTGACTTCCATATTGCGGAAGGCAAGTGGTGTACATGCGAAAGTTCCTCCCGTAGTTCAAGTCAGGAGACCTGCGTCAGTTTATTCCATTTTTTGATGTAACTTCTTCTTCAGCTTTTTTTTTCATGGTAGATCTGTGGTTCCGTCGCTAGGACTAAGTCCTCAGCCCTCTCCAGATCCAGGTGGGAGCCTCACAGCTTTTGCGTCTCCTCTGTTCCCTCTGGCCAGGTTTACCATCGTAGGTCTCTGTGTATTGGGCAGTTTTGTAGGATGTGTTCAGGAGTCTTGACTCCAGTTCCACATTGGAGCCACGTGTGTGTGATATCTTGTGCCGATGTATGTGACCCAATAGTCTGCAGTGGCCTGTTCTCAGGCGAAAGATGGTGGTTTGTTGGTGTCTGTGATGGATTAGGTCAGGTCTATTGCTCACTTCCTTGTCTATCTTCCATTTTGAGCTGTGCTGATTGTGTATGATGATCTCTGCCTCTCAGTAGGATACTCCATCCTGCCACCTGCTTTGGACAGGGCATCAGCTCTCTCATTCCATGTGATTCCACATGCAACTTTTTCCGGGACTAGTCTGTAGGAAACTTCGTAGTGCACTCTACCTGATGTCCAAACATAGGTTGTCTTGGATCGTTTGCCAGTTTCTTTCTTTCGATTTCTGATGCGACACTTCGTCGTGTCGTAGGTGGTGCTGCGCTGCTTGTGGTGTGCATTCTTCAGTTGTGGTATGTGTTAGGTACCCTGTAACTAACCGGCCTGTCTTCTTCTTTTTCTTCTTCTTCTGTTTCTTCTTCCTTTTCATTCTTCTTCTTCCTCTATTTTTTTCTTCTTTTTCCTCTTCTTTTTCTTCTTCTTACGCTGTAGGACCTCGACTTGAATTTTTTCAAAGAAAGCGGTGGTTACCCTGGGCTTGTCGACACTGCCATATAGCCTGTCTAGTGTTAGCACTGGTGATGGTCACATCTGCTTTCTCTGGTCCTGGTATGTTGGGCAATTTTGGAGCAGATGTTCATGGATCATTTTTTCAGTCCCACAGGTGCATTCGTAAGTAGCACCTATCTTCAGTTTATTGAAAAGATTGTACCTCAGTCTGTTGTGGCATGTGCGGAGTCTGAAGACAACCACCTGCTCTCTTCTTTTCAAATAGTAATAAGCATCATTTCTTTGTGTAGCCAGTATGCTCTTGTCTCCCATTTGTCCATGTATCTGGTCCTAAAAAAACTTTTGGGCTCTTCGTAAGTCACACTTGAATCTGGTGGGGTTGGCTTTGTTCGTTCTCAATCACCCGCTACCGAACCCTAAAAGAGCTTAAGTAGCAGAATGTAGTCAAGAGAATGGAATGCGTTGTGTCGTAGTTTACAGTTTGACTGCGATATTTGCAC